>JAOWBW010000158.1:1652809-1752517 GCA_026119855.1 Campanula takesimana
AAACAAGAATTAATCCGCTAGGTAAATGACATCATATGTTCCTACGGCTAATGCAGCAACTCTTGCTCCATTCCCCACGCGTAGGTCCACTTCGCCATCTATAAGTAGCCTTCTATTCCTTAGTCCCTGCACATTTAAACAAATGTGAGATCCGCATCCAGTATCTAATACCCAGGAGCTAGAAGTAGAAAGTAGAATATCTATAACATAGATACCTGAAGTAGATGCAGTCCCACCGCTCTTCTTCTTCTTTAACTCTTCCTTGTAAACCTTGCAATTTCGTTTCTATGTCCAATCTCATTGCAGTGGAAACAAATGCATCCTTTTGGGAAGCAGGTTTAGCCACATTAGCTTTGGCAACAATTGCCTTGCTAATCTTGGGTTTGACAACTTTTGCCTTACCCTTTCCTTTGCCTTTTTGGCCCTTTCCTCCTTAGACACAATGAGTACAGGAGCGGTCTCTTTACCGATTTTCTTTTCTGCCTGCTTAAGCATCCCATGCAATTCAGACATAGTCTTATCATCCCTTGCATATTAAAGTTCATGAGAACTGATTATAGCTTTTGGCAATGAATTAAGAATAAAATCGGTAGCCAACTCAATCTCAATTGGATGTCAAGCCTCTCTAGTTTCTCAAAGTAAGCCTTCATTTTCAAAACATGAGGGCTCACAGACTGTCCTTCGCTCATCTTGCATGAGACTAGGGCAGCTATGGTGTCGAACCTCTCTTGCCTTGCTTGTTCTTGGAACATATCTTTCAATGTAGCAGCAAGGTCAAATGCTTCCAAGTGTTCAAGAATCTTCTGAAGTTCTGAACACATGGCCGCAAGCATAAGACAACCCACCTCACGAGAATCATTCACATGTTTCTTGTAGGCGTTTCTCTCATCATCTTGGGTGCATTAGAAGCAGGTTCTTCTTCAGGAACGGGCTCATCAAGAATATAGAGCTTATCCTCATGCTTTAGAACAATTCTAAGGCTACGGATCCAATCCGTATAGTTAGCTCCATCTTCTTGAAGTTTCTCCTCTCAAGGATAGATTGCAGTGATAAATTTGTATTCTGAGCCATTATCTACAATTATGCAAACATATAATTAAATATAAGTACCAACTTAATTAAAGATATTAAATAATAGTATTTTACAAATACTCCCACTAATTATATAACCTTCATATACATCCAATGTATAATATAATTTGAATGGGCTAAGATCCATATTTCACTTAACTTTGAGTCGGCTAGGGCACGACTGCTCAAAATAAGTTATTTTAGGTAGACAACTCCTTGTCAATCAAATCGTATATGACTCTTAGATCTTTTATGAGATTTAGATATCGTATATCTAACATGTTTTAATCTCATCTGTGCCTTAGGCCCAAAACTGTTTTGATAGCCTAATTAAGTTAAACCATTTTAAACGTATAGGAATCACTGTTTCCTCATCTTGCTCATAAATGGATAGAATCAATGCACCTACGCTAGGGCGTAACCCACACAAAACTACCCACGTACTCACAAGTGTTTTAATCATGGATTGACACGGAACTTAAATTTTAAAGAAGGTTCATGACATATAGCATGGTCAATGTTTATAGTCACATAATATAAACACATAAAGCAATGGTTAATAATTTAACTAATCTCATTAATTAAATTAAGATTTCATGTGATTGATTTATGGGGATAAATTCTTTAACACATTATTGAGAGCACGATTGTACGGTCGAACTAAGCCAGAAGGCATCCACAATCCCGTACCAAATTTAGAAACTAGAAGAAACAACTATGTAAGGTCGAATCTAAGCCAATAGGCATCACAATCCCTTACATAAAGTAACTCGATTCTAAATTCTTTTGTCCCATCAATTCATTACTTTTACCTTGATATTTGTTTTCAGGAAACACGGTTTCTCAAACCAGCCATCTGACAAACAAATTCAATCCAAAGTGATTTTAAACAAGCCATTTAATTTCAGGAAACACGGTTTCTAAAACCAGCCATCTGAAAAACAAATTCTGTCCAAAATCAACCTGCTCGGCCGAGTCCTTTAAGGTGCTCGGCCGAGCGCCTCTGTGTTCCAGAAAACCCTTTGCTTCTGACGACTCTGCTCGGCCGAGTCTTATAGACTGCTCGGCCGAGCACCACGAACAGAACAGATTTTCTTGTCGAATTTTAATTCTAAGATTGCTTTCCCGATTCATTTAGGATTTGGTGTTCATAATGATCACATCATCATGTTCATCAAAACCTTGAATAAACGATTATTCATGAATCAAAGATCATCAACAAATCAATCCAATTAATTTTTGATAATCTAAAGGAACATAATAATCAAATTATTATTGCAATCATAGATCCCACATAACGTATTTAAACGGTGCGATTTTATGATTTCAATATATCTCATATACAAACATAAAACTCAGATCACATAAACATCTTGAATCCAAATTCACATAGCATGCCAAAACATATAATCCAATTCTATCATTAACATGTTATTATTAAAATAATCATGTTGAACGGGGCTCTGATACCACTGTTGGGTTTTGAGCAAACATGCGCAGCGGAATGAAACCCAAAAGCCTAGATCTGATCACGATGATTAAATTAATACGAGGATGATTTAGAACACTAACCGTGACGAGCTTTAAAATTCTGAGATCTTCAATCTTTGTTCTTCGCGCTTCTTCGAATCACGAACGTAGGAACGACCGCAAAACTTGGATCACGAACTTTGAAGGAGTTGATGCCAACGCCCTCTATGTTTATCACACGCGGAACGAATTTCAAGAACGATTCTTGAACGGATTGCTAGACCCAATAGAAAACTATTTCTATTATGAAGGCTATATAAAAATCAATGTTCTTGTTCTTGAGGAAGAAGAAGAACTTATTTTTCTCTCTCTTGGAGGCTCTCTAATTGATATGGAATCAATCTATATTGATTAGGTCGTTGTTAGGAGTTTATATACTTATTAGTCCTAAACCTTTTAGGAGAAATAGGTTAAAACCCGTCACAACACGAAATCAGTTTTGGGGCCCGAACAGGGCCTGCTCGGCGAGTCCTTTGAGGTGCTCGGCCGAGCACCTTGCTCAAAACAATCTGACCTTCTGATGTACATGCTCAGCCGAGTCTTATGAGGTGCTCGGCCGAGCACCACCAGAATCCTGATTTAGCCTTTTATATAATTCGTTCTTTTGTGTGTGACCCCATAGGATTATATTAAGTTTGGCAATGAGCCCAAACACATTTGTGCTCATAAATCATGAGCGGACTCTAGCAAGCCATCATGACTACCCAATTAATATAACTTGTATAAGTTCGTGAATCCTTTATAGAACATATTACAATCTCTTTGTTTCACGATGTCTATTGAACGTAAGCCATGGTCAATGGTCAACTTACAATGTTCAATGCTTTCTCGATCCAGAATGTATTGATAGTACAAATCTTATTTGAGCACGGCCATGCATTTCATCAACACCATTCTTCGAGTGGCCAAAGCTTGACATCTCTCTCTTACGAGGAACAAATCCCTTCTTGATTTATTACCTTTCCCTACATGAATCTGATTACGTCAATCACATTCTTTATAGCTACCCTATTAGGGGTAACGTTTGAATATGTCAAACGTAATGTTCATCAAGTGGAAGACTGTGATAATCTAAGGTCTAAAGATTCCAGTAATATAACTATATGAGACTTAATTATGACATTGTGACCATGACATAAATCTCATATGGGTCAGTCCAGTATTTGGTCTCCAACAAATACCCATAAGTTTAATTGTATCCCATACACCATAATCATCATATGATTATCCATTAAACTTATACTAACAATTAATCATAATTATCAGGGACGGGGATTATTATAATAAACATGCAAAGGATATAATAATCAAACATTCAATATCATTAATATTAATAACATTAATCGTTTTACAAAACGTGCCTAGAGCATACAACACCAACAATTGTGCCATTTGTGAGCGACCGTTTGGGTTGTGCTCTTTATGATTAACTTGTGGGTATCATATTTAGGATGTATTTGGTACGTGCCTTATCTTGGAATCATTATGTTTTAATGGTCAATGTTGTTGGACTCTTTTATGAGAAACTCCTTGTGTATATTGTTGTTGAACTCTTTTTGAGTAATCATTTGCATCTTTTATGGTGATTAATTGGTGCGGTTCCCTACTTTGGAACCCTTTTTGATGTTTCTAAAGCTAGTATTCATTACTTAGCATTATTGAAAGTCCAGCTGGTTAAATTGCATATCGAGTCAGGCAATGGATAATGCTATAATGGCACGAGCCAAGTCCAGTATAGCATCGCCCATTGGTCCTTCTGTCCTCATCCAGATTGGCCTTGGTTGGGATGAGCTAGCTCCGTGTGTGGTATTCTAGCTAATCGTTTCCGAGCATGACTTTGTGGCATGGCTCTTGTCCTTTGTGACACTCTTATGGTTATTGTTCCGGTACGGGTTTCTCTTCAGCTTTTATGCTACTATGAAGATGGTTTGTTTGATAGATGGGTTGATTGGTCGTTTATGACCGGGGTTTTCTCTTCGGCTTTTATGCTACTGTGAAGATATGGATTGGTTGATTGTTGAAGCTGCGCAGCGATCCTTTAATTGGTTCTATCAGTTGGGAAACCTTGGCTAATATCCTTTGTCATGTGTTTACTTTTTCGCTGCTATCTGTTGACTGTTAATTGTTACATGCTATGTGATATTTATCATTGATATTGCCTATTGCATTATAGCATGTCATGTAGTTGCATTAGTAACTTACTGAGATTTTATCTCACCCGTTTATTTCCATCTTTGTTTTTCCTTAACCCCCCCCCCAGGAGCAAAAGGATTAGGATTTGCGGATCGAGGAGAACGTCGAGAGGATTGATATTTTGGGGCAGGTTGTTATGGATCAGTTTACATTATTTAAATGTATAACCTTTGGGGATAGTTTTACCATTATTGACGTCATTAAGAATTGTATATTTTATTCTTTTGGGTATAAGCTGTGGAGCTTATGTTAGATGTACTTTGTTGATTTAAACTTGGATTTGTAAAGCCTTGTGTTATCATCTTTTGGGTTCAAAATGGAATTTTTAACTTCTATGTTTTAGAGGTTTGGTTTTAAAGTCGACGTCCAG
The DNA here is from genome assembly GCA_026119855.1 of Campanula takesimana. NCBI lineage: Eukaryota > Viridiplantae > Streptophyta > Magnoliopsida > Asterales > Campanulaceae > Campanula > Campanula takesimana. Next base: position 1,657,974 of record JAOWBW010000158.1, read on the forward strand.
CTCGCGTATTCCGGACCCGCGGGTTCGGGGTCGCGAAAGTTGGTATCAGAGCCATGGTTTAGCTCTATGTATAAGTATAGGTGGATTAGTAATGACCTAGGAGGGTAGTGTGTTCGGAGTGATAACAATTGTTGTTTTTATGCAGGTACTTGTTTGGAATGGCCTCGAAGGAGAAGTGGTGAAAGTAATACAGGTAATGCAAATCAGAATGAAACAAGGGATGAAGCCCCGTGCAATGTTTCATGGCATGTTTGAGGCGGCCATGAGGCCATACATGATCAAGTCCGAGGGTTAGCACAAGCACCACCAGCCCGCTACGGATTGGAACAATTTCTGAAATTGAAACCGGTTGATTCAATGGGGAACCCGATGTAAGGAAGGCCGAGCTATGGATTGAGTCGATGGAGAAAATTTATGATGTCTTTGGTTGCACCGATGAAGACAAGGTCCGGTTTGCGGCTTATAAACTTGTGGGTGCCGCCGAGCATTGGTGGAAGGGTGTTAAAGCGAGTTGGGATGATACTCACACAGTGTATGCATGGGAATTGTTTGTGCGAAAGTTCAAGGAGCATTTCATTCCGTAGTGGATCAAAACCGAAAGGAGATCGAGCTGCTCAACCGGAGCAAGTTTGTTGTCTATAGCTCAGTACTCGGCTAAGTTCACAGAATTAGCCCGGTATTGTGACTATCTTGTGCGGGCCGAGGAGCAGAAAGCTATGAGATTCATCCGGGTTTGAAGACTTCTATTCGGACTCAGCTTATAGCCCAGAGAATTGTGACATTTCAGGATGCGGTAGACCGGGCATACTTGATCGAGCAAGATATTGGGGAGCGTAAGAGGAAGACCGAGGTTGCAAATGCGGGTAAACAAGTAAGCCATGCTAAATCTCAACCACATAACCGTTCAGATACCGAGGTAATTTGGGAGCACCATCTCAGTTTAAGGGACAAACCGCGCTAGGGAATCCGGGTACTACTCCGGGGAAACAAGGGAAACAAGGTAGGTGGCTTTGCACTTACTGTCAGAGGGAAGGCCATTTGGAGGATAAGTGTTGGAAGAAACAAGGAAAATGTATCAATTGTGGTCAACTGGGTCACTTCATAAAAGACTGTCCGAGGTTTAAGGTTCAATCATCAGGAACAGGAACCAGTACTTTACCGGGTCAGAAGAGAGATGCTTCGGGGAACCCTAAGGTATAGGGCAGAGTAATTGCGACCAATCAGCACTCACCAGGTAACGGATAAATTTCAGGAGGTATTATTTTGCGTCGTGAGAGCGAGCGCGTGCATTTTAGGATCATCGCATTTATGTTTTCTGTGCATTAGTTGCATTCATTTCTTCTGAGTCTTTGACTTATGTGTTGTAGGTGTCTACTCCTATGGAGGAGTTTAGGGTATCTGATGAAGTCTTATGTGCTTATGATGTGCTTAAGTATGGTTATGTCTCACCTGCTAAATTAGCCATATTGCTATTGCAAGATTTTGATGTTACTATTACTTTAGTCTATTGTTGTAGGGGGATTGTTATATTCTCCATTCTTAATTTCTTAAAACTGTTTGAGACCGTTCCTTTGGGTAGAGTTATACCTATCTTTTATTAATTGAAATCCGAGTATTTAGTTTCGGTCAATTTGTTGGGTGTATTTATCATTCGTAAGATTTTCATTTTCTTCCGAATAGTACCTAGTGTTTGGGGAGGAGCTTGGGTTAAATTGGGTTGTTGTGATACAAGGTTGTAATGCTAATATTTAGATCAATATCCATATTGTATCGGTTGGGTTATAGGAGTTGAGGATTCAATGAGGATCTCTTGAGGAAAATTTTAGTCACTTTTTAGTACATCTCCGTGAATGCATCGGAATGGATTAGTATGGAGAGGTGTACGATTTGTTATGGATGATGAGTTTGTTGTAGGAGTTATGATCATTAATGGTGGAAAGCGTGTTAAGTTAGAAAGGACTAAGTACATTTTGGGAGAGTAATAATTTCTCAATCTATATTAAAGGCATTTTGAAATTTTGGGTAGATAGTGGTTCTATGGTTCTAAATCCCTTCTTGGTGGCGTTTCCGAATTGGATCAGGGTATGTGAAGGAAGTTGATTATCAATACTTGGGCATAATTAAGGAATATCATGAATTGGTATTGGGTCAGTTGGAACGTTGCTAGCTAATCGGTTTATTATGACGGTAGTACTATTGAGCCTAAGTATCATTAGGTTAATAAATGTATGCGTGAAAGACTAACTTGGGTTAGTTATTGAGGATTTGAGATTTGCTGATTTCCTTGGGTATATGAGCACAGATTATTAACAAACAAAAAAAAAAGGGAGTTAGAGGAAATCCCTTGAAGATATAATTTAGGTCATTTTCGGACTATTGAGTATTCGTAATTATTTTAGGCTTTCAAGGGTTGGAGTGTTATGACGATGATATTATGGCGCAGATTTAAGTGAACATTTTGTATTAAAATTTTGGGTTTATATTACACCTCTAGTTTAAGGTGCTACCTAGAGCGAGAGCACTATAATGGGAATCCTTAGAGATATAGCCTTTGGTGGATGGAAAATTTCTTTAGCCTCTCATATTTGAAAAGCTAATTTAGCTCGAGATGGTAATGTTTTGAATTTTTGGGGAATAATACTAAGTATGCGACTTACAAATGGAAGTACCTTTGCGGTGTAGTTAAGGTTATGAATAAGGCGAGTTTGAGATACCTCGAGAATTATGTGTGGAAATAATTTGAATTCTTCGATTTTGAGTACGGATTTTGATTAGTAATGAAGTTAATGATGGAATGATTCGGTTCGAGAGGTGGTGTTATCATAAGCATTATTTAAGGTTACCTTGTAGTGGGTTAGATTGGACAATTGAGGAATTTGAGAAATGGCGGAACTATCGTATCCGTAGATATTTGGTCTTTCGGGTAAGTCTCGTTAAAATTCGGGTCGAATTTTCTTTAAGGGGGAGTGAATGTCACGACCCGAAAACTAGGCTCTATTTTATTGGTAATAAATAATTATTATTTATTTAGTTCTTATTTATTTATCTAAATTATTATTTATTTAAATATTTATGTGTGCATTTTATGTTTCATAATAATTATGCCTAGCATTTTATTTGGGTCATTTGTGCTAGTGTAGAAGTGTTGAGTCTTATTTGTTAGTGGGGAGTTTATTTGAAAGGGTAGTATTAGGGGGAGGGGCCTATGTGTAAGTTTTGAAATCATTTCTCCTTATTCCCTCCCTACTCTCCTCCCTCACCTCCCTCACTCTTTCACTCCATCTCCCTCTCCCAGCATATCTCTCTCTCTTTCCATGGAATTTGGGTAAGTTTTTTCTCTCTTCCTTCTCTCTTCATTTTCTTCATCTTCCTCTTGTTATTTCTCATTTCTTAAAACATGAATCATGTTTTGATCGTCGATAGGATCGTAGGAAGCCAAGAAATTTCGAGTTCCGTCACCTTTGAGAAAATCTGGGTAAGTTACTTTTCCCCATTTTTATGCTAAAATGTTCATATCATGTTTATATAATGCTTGATGTGTTATATTTGAAGTTTGGTTGAGTTTAGAATTTATTTGGAATTTATTTGAGTTTTGGTCAAAAATGGTGATTTTATGAATGTTGGGTTTGATTCTTGGTTTTGGTTGATAAATGGTGTATTTGGGTCCCCATCCTAGTTATAAGTGGTTTTGGTTAATTTTGGAACTTGTTGAAGGAGTTTAGTTTGAGTATTTTGTGTTTTGGTGTATTTTGGGTCGGAATTGAAGAACCCAGCTCTGTTCTTCCCGGCCATAACCCAGGCCGAGCGCCCGCCTGCCCTTGCCCAGGCGCCTGCCTACCCCCCTTTTTCTAGCAGCCAAACCTTCTGTTGATTCAAGCGTCCGCTCGCCCCAGGCCAGGCGCCCGCCCGCCCACTGTTTGGGATTTTGCCCTTTTGCTTGGTTTAAGACTTAGGGCTTAGCTAGTTTAGGTTTATTTCTTCTAATTAACTTAAGATAACACCGTGGAACACTTTAGTAATTAAAATTGGTTCCTTTGTGAACAATAGTGTTATGTAATTTGATCAAGTATTGTTTGGGCATCTTATGATGTATTCGTGTTTGTTCCAACCGAATTGATTTTCGAGTAAGACTTGGTCTAGGTTTTAGGCGATGTCCTATAGTACCTAGAGGGTTGTTATTGAATACCAAGGTGTAGGTTTTAGTCCTGTCGTGATCATGTTCTAATAAGTGTAACCTTTCGGATTCGTTTGGGGTGTTTAGAATGGGTTCGTTATGAACGGAGATAAAGCGTGAATTGGCATTTGGGTACCTACGGTTTGATTAACCTTAAGATGTATTCATTCGGATTTCTCATTTGGAATTTCAGGTGTGATGAGATGGTTGAGTTCATAGTCCTAGTATATCTTTTGAGTAAATGTTAGGGTCATTTTGGTAATAGTCATTGTGCCATTTGTGAGCGACCGTTTGGGTTGTGCTCTTTATGATTAACTTGTGGGTATCATATTTAGGATGTATTTGGTACGTGCCTTATCTTGGAATCATTATGTTTTAATGGTCAATGTTGTTGGACTCTTTTATGAGAAACTCCTTGTGTTTATTGTTGTTGAACTCTTCTTGAGTAATCATTTGCATCTTTTATGGTGATTAATTGGTGCAGTTCCCTACTTTGGAACCCTTTTGATGTTTCTAAAGCTAGTATTCATTACTTAGCATTATTGAAAGTCCAGCTGGTTAAATTGCGTATCGAGTCAGGCAATGGATAATGCTATAATGGCACGAGCCAAGTCCAGTATAGCATCGCCCATTGGTCCTTCTGTCCTCATCCAGATTGGCCTTGGTTAGGATGAGCTAGCTCCGTTGTGGGTATTCTAGCTAATCGTTTCCGAGCATGACTTTGTGGCATGGCTCTTGTCCTTTGTGACACTCTTATGGTTATTGTTCCGGTACCGGGTTTCTCTTCAGCTTTTATGCTACTATGAAGATGGTTTGTTTGATAGATGGGTTGATTGGTCGCTTCTGACCGGGGTTTTCTCTTCGGCTTTTATGCTACTGTGAAGATATGGATTGGTTGATTGTTGAAGCTGCGCAGCGATCCTTTAATTGGTTCTATCAGTTGGGAAACCTTGGCTAATATCCTTTGTCATGTGTTTACTTTCCGCTGCTATCTGTTGACTGTTAATTGTTACATGCTATGTGATATTTATCGTTGTTTATTGTCTATTGCATTATAGCATGTCATGTAGTTGCATTAGTAACTTACTGAGATTTTATCTCACCCCGTTTATTTCCATCTTTGTTTTTCCTTAACCCCCCCCCAGGAGCAAAAGGATTAGGATTTGCGGATCGAGGAGAACGTCGAGAGGATTGAGATTTTGGGGCAGGTTGTTATGGATCGGTTTACATTATTTAAATGTATAACCTTTTGGGGATAGTTTTACCATTATTGACGTCATTAAGAATTGTATATTTTATTCTTTTGGGTATAAGCTGTGGAGCTTATGTTAGATGTACTTTGTTGATTTAAACTTGGATTTGTAAAGCCTTGTGTTATCATCTTTTGGGTTCAAAATGGAATTTTTAACTTCTATGTTTTAGAGTTTTGGTTTTAAGTCGACGTCCAGCTCGCGTATTCCGGACCCGCGGGTTCGGGGTCGCGACAGATACAGATTTATGGCACTATCAATTAGGTCACATGAGTGATAACGGGATTCGGGTACTTTGCTCAAAGGAAAGACTACGGGGCTTGAAGACAGTCAACGTGGGGATTTGCAAAGAATGTGTGTTTGGAAAACATGCGAGGAGTAATTTCTCGAGGACAAGTAGGGCTTTGAGGGAAGCAAAGTTGGAATTGGTTAACACGGATTTATGGGGACCGGCTCCGGTAACTTCTCTGGGTGGTGCATCATATTACATGACCTTTATTGATGATTCTACAAGGAAGGTCTGGGTTTGCTTCTTAAAGGTTAAAGATGAATCTTTAGGGGTGTTTAAGAAGTGGAAGGCCTTGGTAGAAACACAAATGCGACTCAAGGTTAAAATCTTGAGGTCTGATAATGGTAGGGAGTTTGAGCTCGGGGAGTTCAAGGAATATTGTGATGCGAATGAGATTCGTATGGTAAAGACCCCTAGGGGGACACCTCAACATAACAGGGTTGCAGAGAGAATGAACAGGACATTGAACGAGCGAGCTAGAAGTATGAGGTTGAAGTGTATATTTCCGAAGACGTTCTGGGAATATGCGGTTGATACGGCGGTTTTCTTGATCAATAGGGGACCATCGTGTTGGGTTTCCTATAATCATGCGCAGCGGAATAAAGCATTAAAATTTTCATGGAAACCCAAAGCCATAGTTCCATTTATATGATTAAATCAAATACTTGCATAATGAATACTAGAATACTAACCCTTGAAGCCTTTGATTAACAACCTTGATTCTTGGTGGAACTTTGAAACTTGATCACGAACAAAAGCAAGAACACGAACTATGGAGATGATAAGCTTCACCCTCCATTGGTATCCACACCTCGAACGAATATCAAGAAAGCTTCTTGATCTTTGTTGCTAGACCAAATTGTGAAACACACTTTCACAATTGTTTTAGAACTATATGGAATTCTAGGTGATGTTCTTGTTCTGCGATCTAGGGATCTTAGAACAAGAAATAACTCTCTCAAACTCTTTGGAGGCTCACAATATGCATTGGACTGATTAGGGAAACTAGAGGAGGTTTTTATACTTGTTTCTCCTATTCCAAATACGTGACAAGTGGTCAAAAATGCAACAAATCGGATTAAGAAAGTTTCTGGCCGAAACCGACTAGGTCCGCCCAGGTCTTATAGGAGGTCCTATAGGGTCCTATGCAAGGTCCAACCGGGTCCTTACATAGGTCCCCCTGGACCCTCCAGTTTTCCAGTTTTTCTTGTTTTCTCCTCTAAATTTCTAAAATCCCTCAAAGGCCCTTCGACCCACATTCTAATTAAGTCCTTTAGGATTCGTTCTAATTGTGTGTGACCCTATAGGATTACACTAAGTTGGCAATGTGTTTAAACATAAACCCATAAGATATGATTAGGTTCTAGCAAACCGTCATACCTACCCAAATAGTGTAACTATATACAAGTTTGTATTCCTTTATAGAACTCACAATCCCTTTCTCCACGATGTCATTGAACACAAGTCATGGTCATTGAGTCAACTTGTATTTGTTCAATGCTTTCTCGATTCCGAATATGTTGATAATCCAAATGACATTGATCCAATCAATTCATTTGAGTTTGGCCAAACATTTCATCAACATCATTCTACGAGGGGCCCAAGTTTGACATCTCTCCGAAGAGGGACAAATCCATTTAGCTTATTATTCTTCCCTACGTGAATCCAATCATGCCAATCATACCCTTTATAACTACCTGGTTAAAGGTAGCATTTGAGTATATCAAACATAATGTTCATCAAGTGGAAGACTATAATAACTTCATGTCTAAGGATTCAAATGACATAACTAATATGAGATCTATATATGACATTGACCATGACATAAATCTCATAGAGCGGGTCATGTCCAGTACCTTGTTCTCCAACAAGTACCCATAAGTCTAACATGATCATCCCATGATAATTTAGACTTATACTAGTGCTTCATAAGCACTAGGGATGGAGCTTATTATAAGTAAACATGAACAACAATAATTATCAAAACATCTCCTTATTAATATGAATAAAACGATAACATACATAACATTTAAAAAAACGTGCCTAGGGCACCAACACTAACAATCTCCCATGTATCTAATACACATGGACCTAACATGACCATCATATTTAACTTGTGGAAGTCCCTTCGTTAGCGGGTCTGCTACGTTATCATCAGTCGGTACTCTGCATATATTTACATCTCCCCTATCTACGATTTCTCGAATTATATGAAAACGCCTAAGTATGTGTTTGGATTTCTGATGTGCCCTTGGTTCCTTTGCTTGAGCAATAAAACCATTATTATCATAATAAAGGTATATTGGATTAGCAATACTAGGAACCACCTCAAGTTCACCAATGAACTTCTTAATCCAAACAGCTTCCTTTGCAGCATCCGATGCATCAATATACTCAGCTTCAGTTGTAGAATCAGTGACTGTACTTTGCTTAGAACTCTTCCAGCTTACAGCTCCACCATTCAACATAAACACAAAACCCGATTGCGATCTACTATCATCTTTGTCAGTTTAGAAGCTTGCATCTGTGTAACCGTTTACAACGAGATCATCTTCCATACCTCCATAGATTAAAAACAAATCTTTAGTCCTTCTTAAGTACTTAAGAATCACTTTAACAGCCATCTAGTGACTCTCACCGGGGTCGGATTGATATCTACTCGTCATGCTCAAAGTATAAGATACATTCGGCCTAGTACATATCATGGCATACATGATGGATCCAATTGCCGAAGCATATGTAATCTCACTCATTTTCTCACGCTCATCATTTGTCTTTGGACATTGAGTCTTACCTAGAGAAACTCCATGTAATACTGGCAAGTGTCCTCTCTTAGAGTCTTCCATGCGGAATCTTCTAAGGACTTTGTCAATGTATGTACTTTGGCTTAAACCAATTAGCTTCTTTGATCTATCTCTATAGATCTTAATGCCAAGGATATATGCGGCTTCACCCATATCTTTCATTGTGAAACACTTTCCCAACCAAGTCTTTATAGATTAATGTCACGACCCGAAAACCCGTCTCTATGTTCCTAGTAGTAAATATTTATTTATTTATTTATTTGCTTATTTATTTATCTATTTAAATATTTATGTGTGCATTTATATCTCATAATATTTTTATGCCTATCATTTTAACTTGTCATTTGTGCTAGTGTAGAATTTGGGTCTTAGTTGTTAGTGGGGAAAATGGGTTTAATGTGGTAGTAGTAGAGGGGGCCTAAGTGTAAAAGTTTAAATCATTTTTACTTAATCCCTCCTTTCCCCTCATCTCCCTCACCTTCTCCGTCACTCTCCAGCACACACACACACACACAATCTCTCTCTCTCCTCCATTCTTGGTGAAAAAGGTAAGAAAATCTCTCTCCCTCTTTCCTTCATTTTGATCATCTTCCTCTCTCTATTTCTTATTGCTCATTTGATGAAAAATGTTTAGATCGTCGATAGGGTCGTGTAGAGCCAAAAATATTTTAATTCCATCTCATTCCATAAAATTCAAGTAAGTTGCTTTTCCCCCATTTATGATATATATGGCTTCTTTGGTTGATTTGGAAATTATTTGTAATTTATCCATTTTTGTGAAATTTTGGTGTTTGATTCATCTCTTGGTTTGGGTTAGCTAATAGATGTATATGAGTTATTTTAGACTTATAAGTTGTTCTAGTACCTTATTATACTTGTTGGATGTGTTAGATTTTGGTTTGGTTTTAGTTTGGGTTGATTTTTGGAAGAAACCCAGAATTTTGTCCCTCCGGGCAAGGAGGCGCGCGCACCCTTTGGGAGGGGGCGTGCGCACCCTTATTCCCTTTTGGAACTCAACCTTATGATCCTAGGAGGCACGCGCACCATGTTTTAGGGGGGGGTGCGCTCCCTCTTATATTTCAAAGGGCTCAAATCTTCTGATCACTGGAGGCGCGCGCACCCTTTCAAGGGAGGCGTGCGCACCCATTTCTTTCCTAGAAATCATACCTTCTGTTGTTGTGAGGCACGCGAACCATTTTCTTGAGGGCGTGCGCATCCTTTGGGTAGGGCGCGCACATCCTTTGGCGTGAGGCGCGCGCACCCCCTTCCCCTGTGTTGTCATTTTATCTAAACCCTCCGGAGTTCATAATTTCCTCATCCGGACTCCGTTTTAGGCGTGTAAACTATCATTTTAAAGATCTCTTTGAGTACTTGGAGTTGGCTTGGATGGTAATTGTGGAAAACCTTATTGTTCGGAATTGGTTCCTTTGTGAACAAATGTGATGTGTAATTTGATCAATTATTGTTGGGAATGTTGGAACACTTGCATGATGTGTTATTGGTTTAATTCATATTTCATGGTGGTTAATTGATATGGTTCCCTACTTTGGAATCATTAAGTGTTTATCAAGATAGTATTTATTGCTTAGAGCCTATTTGAAAGTCCAGCTGGTATTTGTGGTTGTGTCGGGCGATGGAGAATATTATGATGGCAACGAGCCGAGTTCATTATAGTGTTGTCCATTGTTTTGCCCTTGTTTTCCTCTTCCAGATTGGCCTTGGTTGGGATGAGCTAGCTCCTTTGTGAGTATTCTAGCTTGTTGGTTTGGGTTATGACTTTGTGTCATTTTCCCTTGTTACTTTTGGTTCTTGGTTCCGGTATCGGGGTTTTCTCTTCAGCTATTATGCTACCATGAAAATGGTTTGATTGGTTGATTGGTTGAGGCTGCGCAGCGATCCTTCTTATGTTCTATCAGTCTGGGAAACCTTGGCTCAATATCCTTTGTTACTTGTTTATTTCCGCTGCTATCTGTTAACTACTAATCACTACGTGCTATGTGAGATTTATTATTGTTTATTGCTTCTTGCATCATAGCATGTCATGTAGTTGCATTAGTAACTTATTGAGATTTATCTCACCCCCTTTCTTTTATCTTTGTTTTTCCTTAACACCCCCCCCCCAGGAGGAAAGTAATAGACTCGCTGATCACGAGAAGGACGTCGAGGGTGTTCGAGGCTTTTGGGCAGGTTATTGTTCGGTTTGCATTATTTAAATGTATAACCTTTTGTGATAGTATTACCAACTATGACGTCATTAAGAAGTTGTAATATTTTGTATTTTGGTGTAAGCTTGTGGAGCTTATACTAGTGGTTTAGTAATGTTGTTAAGAATTGGATTTCTAAAACAGTGTATTATCACCTTTTGGTATCGAATGGAATTTTCATCTTCGGTATTTTGGTGTTTTATTGTTTTAAGTCGACGTCCGGCTGGCGAGTTCCCGGCCCGCGGGGTCGGGGTCACCACAATTAAAGTGTAGGAATGTCATTTCCAATGAGCAATATGTCATCCACATATAAAATAAGAAATAACAATATGCTCCCACTAATCTTATTGTATACACAAGGTTCATCTTCATTCTTGATGAAGCCAAACTCTTTGACTGATGCATCAAAACGGAGATTCCAACTCCTAGAAGCTTTCTTCAATCCATAGATGGATTTTTACAACTTGCATACTTTAGAATTTTGTGCAAAACCCTCGGGTTGTGTCATATAGACATCCTCTTGTAAGTTTCCATTAAGGAAAGCGGTTTTGACATCCATTTTCCATATCTCATAGTCATAATATGCATCTATGGCAATCAAAATTCGTATGGAGTTGATCATTGCTACGGGTGAAAAGGTTTCATCATAGTCAATACCATGAATCTGCCTATAACCTTTCGCTACAAGCCTAGATTTCTAAGTATGCACCTTCCCATCCATGTCAGTCTTCTTCTTGAAGACCCATTTTCATCCTATGGTTTTACACTTTCAGGTGCATCAATCAAGTTCCAAACTTGATTATCATACATGGATTGTAATTCGGATTTCATGGCTCCAAGCCACTTATCCGAATCAGGAGATGACATCGCCTCTTGGTAGGAGGTTGGTTCAATAATCTCAATGATCTCCACCTCATTACTATCCGTTATGAGAAATCCATCTCTCACGGGTTCGGATTATAACCTACCAGATCTGCGAGTTACTTGTGTATTTTGAACGGGTTCCACAACTTCTTGTGGGACTCGTTCTTGTTCCACTATCGGTTCAATGTTATTTTCGGGTAATCGATCCTCTTCGATATTTTCTTTACTCCTACTGATTTCTTTGGAGATAAACTCATTCTCTAGAAAGACACCAGTTCGGGCAACAAACACTTTGTTGTCCATTCGGTTGTAAAAGTAATATCCTTTAGTTTCCTTAGGATATCCCACGAAAATACATTTATCAGATTTGTGTACAAGTTTGTCAGAGACAAGTCTTTTCAAAAAACTTCACAACCCCAAATCTTCATGAAAGAAAAACTAGGTTTCTTTCCGCTCCATATCTCATATGGAGTCTTTTGAACCGATTTACTTGAAACTCGATTAAGTGTGAAAGCGGCGGTTTCTAGTGCATAACCCCAAAAGGATAATGGAAGATCAACTTGACTCATCATTGATCTAACCATGTCCAACAAAGTTCTATTCCTCCTCTCGGACACACCATTCCATTGTGGTGTTTCGGGTGGAGTTAATTGTGAAACTATTCCATAATTCTTTAAATGATCATCAAATTATTGGCTTAAGTATTCCCCACCTCGATCTGATCGAAGTGCCTTAATACTTTTTTCATGTTGTTTTCTACTTCATTTTGAAATATTCTAAATATCTCAAATGCTTCAGTTTTATTTTTCGTTAGGTAAACATACCCAAATCTACTAAAATCAACGGTAAAGGTTATGAAGTATTGAAATCCTCCCCTAGCATTGCTACTTAGTGGTCCGCATACATCGGTATGTATTAAGCCCAATAAGTTGCTTGCCCTTTCACCCAACTTGGTGAAAGGGGACTTGGTCATTTTTTCAAGAAGACACGACTCGCAAGTGTCATATGACTCAAGGTCACATGAACCCAAAAGACCGTCCCCATGGAGTTTTGAGATACGCTTCTCATTAATATGATCAAGACGGCAATGCTACAAATAAGTATGATTTACATCATTAGGTTTAGATTTTCTTATTTATATAATAGACATTCTCATTATTTTCATTCTTGACATCAAGGTCATAAAGGCTATTAAATGAATTTGCAATACCATAAAGCACATCATTTAAATAAATAGAAAATCTCTTATTCTCAATAAGAAATTTAAAAACTTCATTATCCAAACAAGAAATTGAAATAATATTCCTACTTAAATCCGGTACATAATAACAATTGTTCAAAACAAGAATTAAACCGGAAAGTAAAGTAACTTCATAAGTTCCTATGGCTAATGCAGCAACTCTTGCTCCATTCCCCACACGTAGGTCTACTTCACCATCTTTAAGTAGCCTCCTATTCTTTAGTGCCTGCACATTTAAACAAATGTGAGATCCACATCCGGTATCCAATACCCAGGAAATAGTAATAGAAAGGAGAATATCTATCATACAGATATCTGAAGTCGACGCAGTCCCACTGCTCTTCTTCTTCTTTTGCTCTTCCTTAAAAGCCTTGCAATTATATTTCCAATAACCATTTTTTGACAATGGAAACAAATTGCATCATTTTGTGCATCGGGTTTTGCAACTATAGCCTTGGCAACCTTTGCCTTGCTAATCTTGGGTTGGTAACCTTTGCTTTACCCTTTCCTTTGGGACTTGGTCCTTTTCCATCATGAACCATGAGCATTGGAGAACCTTACTCCACTATCTTCTTCTCTACAGTTTTTATCATGTTATGCAACTCGGAGAGATTCTTATCCATTCCATGCATGTTATATTTTATCACAAAGTGATTATAACTTTTAGATAATGAATTAAGAATGAGATCTGTGGCTAACTCCAATGAAATCGGATAGCCAAGTTTCTCAATATGCTCCACGTAGCCTTTCATCTTAAGCATGTGAGGTCCAACTTGTTGCCCTTCACTCATTTTGCAAGAAGTGAATGCAACAATGGTGTCAAACCACTTTTGCCTAGCTTGCTCTTGAGACATGCCTTTCAACTCCACGCCTATCTCATAGGCTTCCAAATGTTCCAAACTTTATTGGAGTTTTGAGCACATGGTCTCGAGCATGAGACAACTCACATCCCTAGAATCATTCTTATGTTTCTTGTGATTGTCTCTTTTTGCCCTAGGGGCGTTGGCTTCGGGTTCTTCAGGAATAGGCCCATCAAGAATGTACAACTTATCTTCTTGCTTTAGAACAATTATTAGGCTTCGGATCAAATCCATGAAGTTTGTACCATTCTCTTAAAGCTTATCCTTCTCAAGGATCGATAGCAACGTAATTGATTGTGTGTTGGTTGTCATTATCTACAATTGCGCAAAATTTCCAAAATTTTATAAGTACCAATTTCATTAAAGAGGTAAATAATGTATTTTTCCAAAAAATACTCCCACTAGATTATATAACCTTCTTATACAACATTTGTATAATATAATTTAAATGGGCTAAGATCCAACTTTAATTTAATTTCAAGTCCGCTTTAGCATGACCGCTCAAAATCAAATTAATTAGGTAGATAACTCATGTCAATCATATCATATATGACTCTTAGATCTTTTATGAGATTCTTTAGAAATCCAATTTCAAAGCATGTTTTAATCTCATCTTTGCTTTAGGCCCAAAACTGTTTTGACGCCTAATTAAGTCGAACAATTTTAAACGTATAGGAAACTCTTATTCACTCATCTTGCTCATACATGAATAAAATCAATTCACCTCGCTTTGGCGAGCCCATATAAAATTACTCATGTACTTACAAGTGTTTTAATCATGGCATGGCATATAGACTTAAAATTTCAAAGAAGGTTCATCACATATAGCATACAACACATTTATGAGTACATAAGATAAACATGTCAAGCTTCAAGTTAGTCACTAAATTAATCTCCATTAATTTAAGCATAATATTTATGTGTCCTTAGTTTTTCTATAATTATGAGGATGATACTATTTGAACTTTGGTTATCATCTCTAAATCAAGACAACCAGAAGTGCGGCCAAACTAAACCATGGGCAACCCCAATTCCCCACTAATTCAAGAAACCAAGAAAGTAGTCCATGTGGCCGAAACTAAGCAATAGATGGTCTCGATGAATGTAGGCCAATTGCAATCATATTTCCACATGGATCTCCAATCTTGAATCAAAAACTTTGTTTCTCAATTTTAGCAACTATGAACTCTTCATAATTCTAATTTCGTTTTATCTTTCAATCTTTGATTGCGATCGATTTTGGGAAACACGGTCTCGAGAACGTAGGCTAGCCATCCAAACCTTGATCCAATCTTAGAATTCACAAGACTAAAACAAATAGGAATTTCAAACCACATGATCCAACCCAAAACCCTAAGCCCCGCCCGCGTCAAAACCCTAGGTCCGGCCGGGTCAGTGCCTATGTCCAGTCGGACCTCTGTCAAAAAATTCAAAATTTTTAAATTCAAAATTTATGTCAAAATTGCTTTTTCCCAATTCAATTAGGATTTGGTGTTCTTGGTGATCCAATCACCATGATCATCAAAACCTTGAATAAAAACCATTTATTCATGAATCTCTATATTATCAAAACTTTGATCCAATCAAAAATTGATAATCCAAACAATTTTAAATCCACCATAATTTTTTATTGTGATTGAATAGTGCGATTAAAGTTACAAAAACAATAAACCACATAAAGCGCATGAATCACATAAACATCACAATTCGAATATTCAAATCATGCTAGGTACATAAAACATTTATATACACACAACATGATTGTGTATTGAATAATCAATATGAACGGGGCTCTAATACCACTGTTGGGATTCCTATAATCATGCGCAGCGGAATAAGGCATTAAAATTTTCATGGAAACCTAAAGCCTATAGATCCATTCATATGATTAAATCAAATACTTGCATAATGAATACTAGAATACTAACCCTTGAAGCCTTTGATTAACAACCTTGATTCTTGGTGGAACTTTGAAACTTGATCACGAACAAAAGCAAGAACACGAACTATGGAGATGATAAGCTTCACCCTCTATTGGTATCCACACCTCGAATGAATATAAAGAACGCTTCTTGATCTTGGTTGCTAGACCAAATTGTGAAACACACTTTCACAATTATTTTAGAACTATATGGAATTCTATGTGATGTTCTTGTTCTACGATCTAGGGATTTTAGAACAAGAAATAGCTCTCTCAAACTCTTTGGAGGCTCACAATATGCATTGGACTGATTAGGGAAACTAGAGGAGGTTTATATACTTGTTTCTCCTATTCCAAATAGGTAACAAGTGGTCAAAAACGCAAGAAATCGGATTAAGAAAGTTTCTGGCAGAAACTGACTAGGTCCGCCCAGGTCTTATAGGAGGTCCGCCCGGGTCCTATGCAAGGTCCGACCGGGTCCTTTCATAGGTCCGCCCGGACCCTTCAGTTTTCCGATTTTTCTTGTTTTCTCCTCTAAATTCCTAAAATCCCTCAAAGGCCCTTCGACCCAAATTCCAATTAAGTCCTTTAGGATTCGTTCTAATTGTGTGTGACCCTATAGGATTACACTAAGTAGGAAATGGGTTTAAACATAAACCCATAAAATATGATTAGGTTCTAGCAAACCGTCATACCTACCCAAATAGTGTAACTACATACAAGTTCGTATTCCTTTATAGAACATGTCACAATCCCTTTGTCAGGGATGACTTCGGGTATGAGTTTTAGGATGAGCGAAATCATAAGGTTATTCGTAGTCGGGATGTTATATTCAATGAACAGGTTTTGTATAAGGATAGAAAGGGGGCATCTGATAAGGTTAGTTTGGAACCAGAAATTGTTGAGGTGGATATTCCAGACTTGGGTGGGAGCAAGATGGTTTATGATGACCAAGATCAGGGGGTCACTGAAGATGAACCACATACTCCGGGACCGGATATTCCGTTGTATAGATCCAGTAGAGTGCATGGATCACCTGATAGGTATTATCTTTTGAATTACTATTTGTTGTTTACAGATAGTGGTGAACCGGAGTGTTATGCGGAGGCTATTCGTAGTGAAGTTATTGATAAGTGGAAAGATGCGATGGATGATGAGATGGACTCATTGAAAGATAATAAAACTTGGGAGTTGATTAAACTACCTAAGGGGAAGAAGGCATTGCATAACAAGTGGGTTTACAGGATAAAGGAGGAATCAAATGACAGTAATCGTTACAAATCAAGGTTGATTGTAAAAGGGTTTCAGCAAAAATATGGTATTGACTACACTGAAGTCTTCACTCTTGTTGTAAAAATGACTACTATCAGAATGGTTCTGGCGCTAGTAATGGTAGATAATTTGTTGCTGGAACAGATGGATGTAAAGACATCCTTTCTTCATAGGAATTTGGAGGAGGAAATTTACATGGTACAACCATAGGATACATGTCTAACGGTAATGAGGAACTGGTTTGCAGGTTGACTAAGAGCTTGTATGGCCTTAAACAAGCTCCTAGGAAGTGGTACATGAAGTTTGATGGATTCATGCATGACATTAATTTTTTAGATGTGAGGCGGATCATTGTTACTACTTCAAGAACACTGACAAAGGGTATATAATTTTGCTGTTATATGTGGATGACATGCTAATAGCGGGCTCTAGCAATAGAGAGGTAAACAGATTGAAGACACAATTGTCAGAACGGTTCAAGATGAAAGATCTGGGAGAGGCCAGGAAAATCTTGGGCATGCGGATTGACCGGGATAGAGAGTCGGGTAAGTTGGTTCTTTCACAAGCAGAATACGTCGAGAAGGTCTTGGAAAGATTTTGCATGGAAGGGGAAAAGACAACATATACACCATTGGGTAGTCATTTTAAGCTATCTGAAAAGAACTCAACTAAGGGCAAGGAGGAGCGTGACAAGATGGGTAAAACTCTATATGCTTTGGTGGTGAGGAGTCCAATGTATGCAATGGTATGGACAAGGCTGTATATTGCACATGTGGTGGGAGTAGTCAGCCGGTACATGGGCAATCTAGGGAAGCAACATTGGGAAGCGGTTAAATGGATCTTTCATTACTTAAAGGGTACTGTAGATACCCCGGGAGAGCCCCACCTACTTGGCTAGAGCGGTAGAAGGATCCTAGGATGTCTAATTCATGTTTTAAGATTGTTAGAGTCGCCACCTATGTTTTAGAGGAACATAAGAAAAACTTAATATTTAGCCTATGATTTGTTACGAAAACAGAGATTCTTGTTATGAGGTTCGGGGGTTAGGTTACGAGAAGGGAAGTACTTAAACACCCATCTCGCCCAACTAATGTTGGTCTTGCTTGTTTATAGTCTACATAAATAAAATGTTCTTCCTATTCTTTGATAATGATAAAAGGGGGTTAAAAGGGGTGTTTTAAATGTGGGGAGATAACTCATTGACCGACTTCAATATAATGAAGTGATCTTTAGTGCCATGTCCCAAAATAGTTTTGGGTGATTGCACGTTTGATAAAAGTAAAAGAAGAAGAGAAGAGATGAAGTAGAGAGAATAGAGAGAAAAGTTGTGTTACCTAAACTTCAAATGACTTCAAACACTTATTGGAGAATTGCATTAGAAATGCCTTAAAAATATTTGTGTATGGTTTTCTTAGTCACAAAAAGTCCCCCTTTTCAGTTTAGTCCCTAGACTTAACGGAGTCAGTCATGAACTTAACAAAAGTAATAGAAACTAACGAAAAACACATAAAATAGGAAGAAACACAAAATCAAATGTGCAATCAGGGTGAGCGATCCAAGGTGGGGTGTCTACAGAGCCCCTCAGCGGCGTGGATTGCAAAGCAAAATGCGCCGACGAAAGAAAGACATCCGCCGAGGACATCACCAAGAAAAAAGAACAAAGACTCGATGAAAGCGGGAATTTGAAATTGCGAGAGATAGAGGTGTGCTCCCTGTATGAGCGACTTTTGTTGAGATGTGGTGGTATGATCCGTTTGTGAAGCCGCCGACTGAATCCGTTTGTGAATCCATTTGTTGAATTTGTTTGCCGAATCCGTTTGTGAATCCACTTGATGAATCTATTTGTGAATCCATTGGATGAGTCCGTTTGTGAACCCACTTGATGAATCCGTTTGTGAATCCGCTTGATGAATCCGTTTGTGAATCCATTGGATGAGTCCGTTTGTGAACCCGCTTGACGAATCCGTTTGTGAATTCGCTAGATGAATCCGTTTGTGAATCCATTGAATGAGTCTGTTTGTGAACCCGCTTGACGAATCCGTTTGTGAATCCGCTTGATGAATCCGTTTGTGAATCCATTAAATGAGTCCATTTGTGAACCCGCTTGATGAATCCGTTTGTGAATCCGTTTGATGAATCCGTTTGTGAATTCATTGGATGAGTTCATTTGTGAACCCTTTTGCTGAACCCGTTTATAAGTCCATTGGCCAAATCCATTTGTGAATCTATTGGATGAGTCCGTTTGTGAACCCATTGGTTGAATCCGTTTGTGAATCCAATTGTATGAGTCCGTTTATGAACCCGATGGCTGAGTACGTTTGTGAACCCGTTGGTTGAATCCGTTTGTGAATCCGCTGACTGAGTCAGTTTATGAACCCGCTATGTTGCTTAGGAAGTGGTGATTTTAGTGGTTCACCATGGACCAAATTGCTATTTGTAGATGTATCTGATGTATGCTGTTCGGAGCTGCACTTGCTGTTGACTTCATGACTTTTGTGGGGTGCGGGCATAGTTGACTACGGATCAAATTTTTTTTTTCCCTTTTGAGAGGAAAGTGCCAAGATTGACCTTGAATTTTCTAACCGTAGGATTTAATGATGTCCGTTGCGGAGTTTTTGTACTTGAAATGTCCAAGATGGAGCTGAAAACTCGGATGGGAGTTGAAGGAACATTGATGTGATGCATTTATTCCTGCATGGGAACTTGCACCTGGGCCTGACACGGCACGGGAGTCGCCCGCCTCCGGGAGCTGCTGTGAGACGCGCCCGCGTTCCAGGAGGGTAGCGGGAGGCGCGCGCATTACGCATAAGTTCAGCACATAAGTGTAGAGTCTGTTCATTTTGCTCAGACCAAGTTCAAAAATTTGTCCAACCCTCCATATTTTGAGTTGAATTTTCGTGAGAAAAACATCCCAAAACATTTCCTTTGTCCATTTGAGGCTATTTTATCGTGAAATCATGTCGAGTTCACATCAAACTCCTCCTTTTGAGATGCCAATGGGCGAGGAGGCTGAAATCAGGGTTGAATCTATGGACCCGAGATTGCTCACCTATGAGGCTCATACTCACATTTCCCACTTCATGTCTGCTAGCTTGGTAAGAATTCCACACCTTCTTTGTTGATTTTTCGCACCTTGGGGCTGTATCATTATTGCCTGTAATACTACTACAGTAACCCTTGATCATGGCTGCATGTTGTTACCATTACTGATTTGTTATGAGAGGAATGTTTGGACACCCATTTTCATGCTCACACACTTGTTTGCACGTTGTGATCTTGTCATGTTGTTGAATTTCTTCTTGTTGGATTTGGCCATTTTATAGCCGTTATGCTGACGAATTTTCTTTCGTTTCTTTTCAGAGATGGGCTCGTCTGTCTGAGATTCGAGGCGGGGCTCAAGCACCTCTCTCCATATGGAGGAAATTTCCTGAGAATGTTCGGGCTAGAGTCTCGGTGACTTGCTTTGGCCCTTTCATCGATAGCCTGCCTTCCCTGAAGAACGACCCAAATGTGATTCAGGCTTTGAGAGAGAGATGGTGGGATACCACCCAAACTTTTCATTTGCCAATGGGCGAGGTGACCATGACACCTACTGATTTCACCGCCTTAACCGGCTTGCCCTTTTATGGAGTGGCCGTCCCCATTGCTGTGAGGGGAACTGTTTGAACACCGGCTCAGTTGCTAGCCCTGGTCGACTGTGAGTTTATAGTGAAGAGATTCTGGGTGATATGGGGGAAGATTAGGGCTTATTTTGACCTCCTCGTGGCTGAGACCCGAGGTGTGACTGCTGACAGGGTCGATGCAGTGGCTCTCTGTTTTATCTGGTTTACCCTATCCCACACTTTGTTTGCGACTGGGGGGCGTTCTGCTTCCCTGTCCTTGTTGGACCTCCTGGTTGATTTGGACCAGGCTGCTCAGTATAACTGGGGTGCAGCGGGTTTGGCTGCCTGTTACCACGGTATGGACCTGACTAGTCGTTCGAATAGGAACTCGGTTATAGATTTTCTCTCGCTTGGGAGGTATGTTAGCTGTCTTGCCGTTTTCAGATTCCTATCTCTGTCTGTACTTTCGACTGTCATTAATTCTGTCTTTGTCTCTGTTTGCAGCTGTGGGCTTTTGCCATTCTGGGCATGAGAGACTTCCGGATTGAGAGGGAGGGTCATCCCCAGTATCCTGACTGTGCGAGGTGGTCTTACAAGGCCAGAAATGTGAAGAACGGCACAGCCACAATCAGCTTGGTCTCAGCTCGGCAGTATCTTGACAACCTGTGGCCCGAGTCTGTGTCTCATTCCCTGTTTCCCTGGAGACCAATATATGGCAGCATAGAGCACATCTTGTTTCCCACTCGCTCGAGGCTCCTGATGAGCTCTGTGGAGTGCATGGCTATCTACCTGGGGGAAAGAGTATATTGGCAGCATGGGAGCCAGGTGGTGGACTACCATAGCCCACCCAGGCCTGCTGTTCCGGACTTCCCTCCTTTCTGCCCTTGCTATTGGGAGGCGTTATCTGAGGATGATAGGGCCATGTACATGGCAGGAGTTTATGCTTCCCCTTTCTTCTTTCCTTATCAGGATTACGACATTTTTAGGGGGAGCCATTTGATGCAGGGATTTATGTATGCTGACCCTCCTAGGACACAGCCTGCCCCCTCGACTTCTGCTCAGTTCTATCCCACCGGTGCAGGTTATTTCTTTGATCCTCCCTTGCCTCCTTCGTATTATACCTACTCCAACTTTGGGGTTGTCGAGGAGCAGAGGGAGATTGTCCCTGAGGAGATGTCATCGGAGAGGGAGCCTCCTGCCCAGACTGCTGTAGTATGACTGTATTCTTTCTGTACATTTCTGATCATGACCCATTTTCTGTTCCAGTCTCTTTTATTTCAGCATACTGATGTAGTTTCTTGTTTCTGCTGTGACAGGTCCCCGTAGCTGCTTATAGGCATATAGGCCGCCAGAACAAGGGGATGCAGAGAAGACTGCGCCATATGGAGGAGAAGGTGCTGGAGTTGTGTAGAGACATGGCAAACCTGACTAGGGAGGCTATAGGGACACTGTCTGGAGCTGTAAGAGGAGCTGCTCGGGGAGCCCATGGCATGGGGCGTGGTTGCAGAGATGGTGCTTTGGATGTTGACGAGGCTGTCACTTCGGCGAGACAGTCACTGAGCAGGAGCTTCAACCATGGTGGTACCAGTTCGTCGGTGAGGATGCGAAAGAAACGCCGTCATATGATCACGGTTGAGGAGTCTGACGATGACGAGGAGAGTGAGAGTGGCGGCGGGGATGGGCACAGTGCCGCTGATGATGACTCTGAGTAGTTTTCCTTTGATGTAGAGAATGAGAGCCTGAACATTTTTTTATTATTTTTCATGTAATAACATTTAGCACGTATTTACAGTTCTAGTTATTTATCTACATTTTTTATGTCTATTCAGACTCGATCTTAGATGTCGACCTTTTACAAATAAATGTGTGCCCGAAAGTGTTTTGTTGTTGCGGTCGAACGTTGCTTTGTTATTGTGGATTCTGAACTTGTTGTAGGTCGAAGATGTTGAGATGTCTGGCTGCTGCTGAACTGACAAGGGCTTCTTCTGTTCTGCCATCTGTCAAAGGCGCGCATGCCCGGATTTGAGCATGGGATGCGCGCGCGTCTCGTTGCCAATGTTGGAGGCGCCCGCGTCTGGGCTGCTGATTTACAGCCCCTTTCTTTCTGAACAGGATTCTCCAACAGCTATAAATTTGAACCCAATTAGACCAGTTTGCTCACACAGCAATATTCTGCAATACTTCTCATTTTCTTAAGCCCCAAATTCTTGTCAAAAATGGCCCCAATGACCTTTTCTTTTGAAGTGAAAGTGTCCGTCCCTAAAGGCGAATAAATGAAGCTCGTCCCCATTGTGAAGGCACGTCCTAGTGTCTTTGACCGCTTGGGAAGACCGAATGAAGTCGTCGTTGAACCTTTGAAGCCGGTGGTTCATGTTGAGGCCCCTAGGCCGCGCTATTTTCCTAAGAATAAGAAAGGCAAAGGCAACTCCCCTTATATGTGGAAGCGCCCTTCTAAAGCCCCCGTCAAGGCTTCTTTGGACAAAGGCAAGGGGAAGGTTGATGAAGCTCCGTCCCGTCCTAGCGTCTTCTCTCGCCTTGGTGGTTCCGGGAGTGCTCCGCCCCCAATTAAGAAGGTCAAGGGCCCTAGTCAAAAGCAATGGGTTCCCAAACCGAAGAAAGATTAGACACTTCATAGTACCCCAAGATTGCGATTAATAGACCACTTGTTTAGGATTTAAATGTTTTATTGTCTTTTAAGCTCAACATTATCCATTGTAATGATCAAAATAATTTAAGAATTGAATAAAGAATTGCATCTTGTTATGACATGATTGGGTAAAATGATTGTTTTAGACCGCACCCGAAGGTTGCCTACGTTCTTCCAGTGTAGAAGCTCAGGTCTCCGTAGTTCAAACAAATGAAGACCATTTTTTTTGGTGTGCACCCTGTTTTTTGCCTAGACCGCCATTTCGGGTTTTCAATCTAGCGGGCTTCTTTTTTGCACTTGCTCTAATTTTTTCCTAGGCCGCCCTTGCGGGTTTTCAACCTAGCGAGCATTTTTATATTTTATGGTCTTCATTTGTTAAGCATAGAACTTCTTGAGCTTGTCGAGGTTGACCTCCTTTGGCAATTGATCACCATCCAAGTCAACGAGTCGGACTGCACCGCCGCTTAGTATCTTCTTGACTACGTAAGGACCGATCCATCGGGGTCCCCATTTCCCGAGGGGATTCATGGCATTGGGAGGATGTTGTCTTAGGGCCAAGTCTCCCACTTTGATGTTTCAGGGCTTCACCTTTTTGTTGAAATCCCTTGCCATTCTCTGTTGATAAGCTCTCGTGCGTTCAAATGCTCTTAGCCTCTTTTCGTCGATTAGGGCTAGTTGTTCATACCGACTTTGCATCCAATCAACCTCATTGACTTGATTTTCGAGCAAGACCCGCAGAGAGGGAACTTCGAGTTCGACTGGGAGCACGGCTTCAGAACCATAAACCAGTGAATATGGGGTTTCTCCCATTGCAGACCGGATTGATGTACGGTAGCCCCACAATGCTAGTGGTAACTTCTCGGGCCAATCCCTTCCTGTTGAAGCCATTTTTCGTATGATGACCTCAATCATTTTGTTTGCTTCTTCGACCGCTCCATTAGCTTGGGGGCGGTACGGGGATGACTTGTGCTTGGTAATTTTGTAATCAACCAAAAAAGCACATCCATTTCCTTCTCAAATTGTGAACCATTATCAGAGATGATCTCATGAGGAATACCGTATCGGCACATGATGTTGTTCTTCACGAATTCGGCCACTTTCTTGGCGTTGAGAACTCGGTAAGCTTGTGCTTCAACCCACTTTGTGAAATAATTGTTGGGTTTCGGAGTAACATGCGCAGCGGAATTAAGCATTTAAAATTTTCATGGAACCCAAAGCCCATAGATCCATTCATATGATTATATCAAATACATGCATAATGAATACTAGAATACTAACCCTTGATGCCTTTGATTTTGCAACCTTGAATTCGATGGAGGCTTAAAAGCTTGATCACGAACAGAGCAAGAATCACGAACTTTGAAGATGATAAGTTTCACCCTCTAGCGGTATCCACACCACGAACGTATATCAAGAACACTTTATCTTGGTTGCTAGACCAAATTATGAAACACGCTTTCACAATTATAATGACTATATAGAATTATGAATTTCTTTATCCAATCAAGAATATTGTCTCTTAAAACTACTAGGTTTCATTAGCTTAATGGCTGGTGAAAAGATGCTTATATAGGTCCTAGTCATTAACCCTTAATGACCTAGGATTCCTAAATCCCCTCACCCAATTAAGGAAACAAACTTTTTGTCCAAGCAGCTCTGGCACGGTCGTGCACTAAAATTGGCACGGTCGTGCACTAAAATTGGCACGGTCGTGCCAATAGGGTCGAGCCTGCCTTCCCTTTTCTGATTATTGGCATGGTCGTGCTTTATAATCGGCACGGTCATGCCCTAAAACCAGCACGGTGTAGATACCCCGGGGAACCGCGGCTTGGGTAGAGCGCGCGAATTACCCTAGGATGTCTACTTGATTTTAGAGTCGCCACCCACATTTTAGAGGAACGTGAGAAAACCTAAGAAAAGCCATTTTTTTATGTACGAAAACCAGAGATTCGGGAAGAGAAGGGTTCGGGGGTTAGGTGATGGAGTGGGAAGTACTTAAACACCCACTCCGCCCCGCTTACGCGGGTCTTGCTACTTTTGGTGTTCTAATGCATATGAAAGTCCTTCGATTTATTAATATACGAGTGCTAACAATTACAATTAAAAGAAAGGGGAAATATACAAAGGGAAATAAAAGAGAGTTGTTTTATTTATTTAATGGTAAAGATTACATGTCAAACTATTCTAACAATTATGTTAAGAAAAGAATGGTAAATTAAAGTAGAGATTAAAATGTAGGGAGATAACCTTAACAAACTTTAATATAGTAAAGTGGTCATTTGGTCATGTCCCAATTGATGGAGATTGCATACATTACTAAGACATGTAAAATAAGAGAAGAAGAATAAAGTACATTAAGAAAGAGGACTTCAAACTTGGACTTGAAAATGGTGTTGTTGTAGAGAAATTGTTGTAGAACAATTTGTGTAGAGTCTTGTTACTAAGAACTCTTGTTGGGAGAATTTATGTATAGTGTAGTTGTAGATGGTAAAAGCTTGGTCCAAAAAGAGAGTCCCTCTCTAAGGTAGAAAGAGGGGGGTTTTATAGGTTAAAATAGGAGGGAAATGTTTGGAGGGAAAAGATGATCATCCATGTGAAATGGAATTGACCAATCAAAAATAAGATAAATAATATAATAAATAACAGAGAATAAAATAAATAAAGATAAAATCATTTGTTTTTGGGAAAAGGCTAGAATAAAGGATTTGGGAGTTACAAAATAAGGGGGGATGAATGTGGATGTCAAAAGAGTGATTTTTGTGATCAAGAAAGGATGTTGTAAATAAGAAAAGGGAGGGAAAATGGTACAATCCGTTACTGCCATATCGGGAGGCGCGCGCCTCCGGCTTTTGGGGCAAGAGGCGCGCACGGGCCATGGACAGTATCGGAGGTGCCCGCGTCTGAGAAAGACAGAATGACAGAATGACTCTAAAATTAATTATGTTATGAAGTTTAGTCCAAAACAAACGGAATTAGTTAGGAACTTAACCGAAGTAACAGAAATTAACAAAAACAAGTTAAATAAAAATACTATGTATGCAATCGGGGTGAGAGGTCCAAGGCGGGGTGTCTACAGAGCCCCTCGGCGACGTGGATTGAAATGCAAAACGCGTCGACGAAAGAAAGACAACCGCCGAGGACATCAACAAGAGAAAACAAAGACTCGATAACGCAGGAATTTGAAATTGCAAGAAATAAAGGTGCGCTCCCTGTGTGAGCGACTTTTGCAAATAAAATGGGTTCGGTGGCACGAAGCGGCCCACCGTGGCCGATAGCGGGATCTGAGGATCCGTTTGCTGAAAGCGGGACCTATTTGCTGATAGCGAGATCCGTTTGCTGAAAACGAGATCCGTTTGCTGATGGCGGGATCCGTTTGATGGAAGCGGGATCCGTTTGCTAATGGCGGGATCCGTTTGTTGGAAGTGGGATCCGTTTGCTAATGGCGGGGTCCGTTTGCTGGAAGTGGGATCCGTTTGCTGATGGCGGGATCCGTTTGCTGGAAGTGGGACCTGTTTGCTGATAGCAAGATCCGTTTGTTGATGGCAAGATCCGTTTGCTGGAAGCGGGATCCGTTTGCTAATAGCGGGATCCGTTTGCTGGAAGCGGGATCCGTTTGTTGATTGCGGGATCCGTTTGCTAGAAGCGGGATCCGTTTGCTGAAGCGGGATCCGTTTGCTGATGCGGGATCCGTTTGCTGATGCGGGATCCGTTTGCTGAATTTTGTTTGCTGATGTGGGATCCATTTACTGATTGCAGGATCCATTTGCTGATGCGGGATCCGTTTGCTGAAGCGGGATCCGTTTGCTGATGCGGGATCCGTTTACTGATTGCGGGATCCGTTTGCTGGAAGCGGGATCCGTTTGCTGAAGCGGGATCCGTTTGCTGATGCGGGATCTGTTTACTGATGCGGGATCCATTTGCGGATGGCGGGAACCGAGGCTCCGTCTGCCTATATATGATATTGTTGTGTTTCTTGATGGAAAGGTGGTGATTTTGCGGCTCACCATAGACCGAGTTGTTGTCATTGAACTGTAATTGTTTGACTCTTTGGGATACAGGCGTAGTTGACGGCGGATCACTTTCTGTTGGGGATGAAGTGCCTTGAGTTGCAGATGCTGTTGACCTTGTGGTGGTACCTGTTAAGTGTGTGCTTTGCAGGTATATGTGCTTGTGACATGTATGAGATTTGAAATGGCAGTTATGAGAGAAATTGTGTGTAACGACCCAAACTTTCACACAATAAATAAATTCCATAAACTAGGGAAATCCCAAACGTCAAATATAATTCAAATCCAACGTTCAAAAGTAACGGCTAGTAGAATCTAACCACAATTCAAAATAGTGCGGAAGCGTAACTAACATTTAAATTCTAACGGCTAGTACATCCCACTAGCTCAACATAAAAACATAAAATTATATTAAACCCTTCGTTTGACCACCGACTGCCCTTCCTTGCAATCCTTCTAGGTCCTTAATCTTTACCTGGGAAAAAATAATAGGAGAAGGGGTGAGCGAACAATGCTCAGTAAGTTCATACGGGATCTCTCCGGGTACTAAGGAGAGATGACCGAAAGAACGGAGCCAAAATAATATCTTCAATGAAAGGCTAAAATCGATAATCTTAACTGTACATATACGAAAGCACAGTTATTAAGTTCAAGAAGTTATGGCCCTAATACAAGTCCGTCAATTCCATAGTTTCATTCATCACCTTTTCAGGGTGTTACACCTTTTCAGGGTGTCGAGGGACCTTACACCTTCTCACGGTGCTCCCTCTTAAGTTCGATCATGATCATTAAGCCACTTCATCATGTAGCGTTTGCGTCTAATTCTTTTCTCTCAAATTAGACTATCTTAATTAGCCCTTTTCAATCAGACTAATTCTAGCTAAGCCCTTTTCAATCAGACTAAGCTAACTATACATGTTCCAAATTAGATATAGCAATGTTCCACAAAGCATTCTAGGTAGAAGAATACTTAAAGCAAATTCAATTTTCTTTGATATCCTATGAACAACACATATCATGGGTAAGATAGTTCAAAAGACGTTCAAGTCATAAGATTTCAAATGCTACGGCCATAAATAGCTACACTTGAAAGAATTAAAGGGATCCTATTTCAAAAGGATGATATTCAAATACTTTAAGGAACGTAATCCCTTACCTTAGCCTTGCGGTCTTCACTTAGCAATTTCACGTGCACAATCTACAAACACGCAAACACGGCTTTCTTAGGAACATGAATTACTTTAATTCTCCGTCCCCATTATACTTTATTTTACTTTCTTAACTTCACGAGTTCATCATCTTAAACTCTTCGTTAGGGTTCGTTCTACCCGTTATTGGTGTTCCCCAAAATACCCCTTTCGGATTACTAAAATACCCTTAGGGTTACATAGGGTTCCACTATCTCAACCCAATTACTATTCACAGCGTAAAATACTATTCACAGCGTAAATTACTATTCACAACGTAAATTACTATTCACAGCGTAAATTACTATTCATTGCATAAATTTCTATTCACTGCGTAAATTACTATTCACAGCGTAAATTACTATTCACTGTTACTATTCATCGCAGATTACTATTCACTGTTTTCATTATTCAAAACGCACACAACACATGCACAAACACACACAAAACCCTAATTTTTATTCCTACACGCACGACACACACAAACACACTCTGCACGCACGCTGCACGCACACCGCACGTACACACTGCACGCACACCGCACGCACACAGTGCACGCACTCCGCACGCACTCCGCACATTAGTAGTATTTATCAAGCCTTAACCAATATTCCCTCATAATATCATTCTTATAACCCTAGATCACTTTTGGGGTTAGGGTTTTAGAGTTTCAAATCTATATTCGAATTTATCTAAGTGACAAAACGGAGAGTCGAAGATTAGAGGGTTGTGTCTTTACCTTAAACTCTTTCCCTCTTCCTTTCTCTTCTTCTTCTTCTTCTCTTTCTTCTCGTGTTCTCCTCTCCCTCTTGCGGTTTCACAGATGCCGCCTCCCTCTCCCCTCTTTCTCGTTCTAAACTTTTGTTTGTGAATAATACTAATATTAGGGTTGTAGGGAGTATATATAGTCTAGGGGTTTTAATTTCCTAGAATAAAAAGGTTTCCTAACCTTTGCTAGGTTTTAAAGACTTGGGCCTAAATTAAAATCCAACTCTTACTCATTAATTATTTAAGCCCGAAAATAATAAAAGAGTTCCTCAAAATAAAATAAAATAATTGGGCCAAAGGGCCGGTTATTACATTGTGCTTGTGGTGTGATGTGATTTGAAGGCAGTTTTGCATGAGAGAGAATTTTTGTAAGAATGGAGAAAGTGATTTTGTGTGCGGTGTGATTTGAGGAAAGCCTCGGATGTATTCATACCTTCACTTACCATTGCCGTTGGATGGATTAGTGTTGTGGTGGCGGATGCCTTGATGCTTTTGATGAAGAATGTCCATGCTTTGGATGGAGAATGATGATGTTGGTGATGATGAATTGTTTTTGCCTTTGATGGAGTGTCGGTGAGATGGTATTCTGGGTGATGGGTTGGTCGTGCCAAAAGGCTGCCTACGTATCCCTTTAAGAGAATCAGACCAGCGTAGTTCAAGGATGATGGAGAATGCTGGGGGAGAATGCTAGGAGCAAAGCAAAAAGGAAACACATAATTTTGCGCAAGAAAAGAAAAAAGAAAATAAAATCTTTTTTTTTAATTAGAAAGAAAAGAATATGCACACACGTGAGAAAAAAGATTTTTTTTTTTTAGTTCGTGGGTGAACCATTTTAACCATTGTGTGTTTGTAAAGCCAACCCAAGATCAAGTCATGTTCAATCGAAGTCCGGATTGTCTTGCTTGAATTCTATCGTCGATGTCGTTGTGTCCAACGAAAAGTGATTTCTAGCCCCCAAGAAATGTGTCAGTTATAGGGCTCCAAAAGACATTTGATGCTGAGATAAGGGGTTTGTTGGTCCCAAAGGGGCAACAAGGGTATGAAAAATGCTAGAGGGGGGGGGGGGTGAATAGCGTTTTAAAATTCTTTTCAAACCCTTTTGCAAAGGAATGGCTTATGCGCACAGTTCTCAAATAAGCTAAGTATAGCGCGCAGAGAGAGTGTGAAATGCACAGAGGAGCAACTGCGCAGGGTATACTGCGCAGAAGGTAAAAACGCACGCTCTAAGTTTTGGCTAAAGAGTTGGTTAAAATGTGCTAAGGCAATAAGCAGTAACAAAACAGAGCAGCAAATAGCAATCTGATAAGATCAAACAAAGCAGCTATTAAGATATAATGTAAGCAGGAAATAAGCAGTAAGAATAGAGAACAAGCTATTTGGAGACGTTCGATCGATGAAAGATCTACGTCCTCTACCAAGATGGTTAGTCTTGGATTTTCAAATGAGATTTATATTGATGTGAGGAGCTTTTACAAGATTACAAAGAATCAAAACTCAAATCAAAATCTAATCTATGAAGAGCAAATCTTAGACTAAACCGGTGTATCTCAAGAAGTAAGATCTAAATGATCGAAGCTTCAAGAGGTGTGTGTGTGACAGAAATTCTGGGCTCTATGAATCTATGAGATGAAGAGCACGAAGAATTCTGGTGATATAAAGCTTAGGATCTGGGCAGGAGTTTGAAGGTATGAAGGTTTGAAGGTTGATCTTGAATCTGGGAATATAAGCAGCAAACTTCTTAAATTCAAGGATACTTATGAAAGCACAAACTCTAGCAACTTGGAAATGAAGATGAACAGGCTATTTATAGTAGAGAGCTTAAAACTAGCCGTTGGAGCTCTGAGCAAGGACGATGAGCTGGCACTATATGATTGGTGCGCATATGTCCTTTATAGCCGTTGGGGCTCTGATCAAGGTTGATGACCTGGCACAATATGATTGGTGCGCAGGTGTCTATGAGCCGTTGGAGACTGAGCATGAAGACCAAATTCAACAGCTTCTTCTAGAAGGATGACAACTGTCTTCATTTGACATATTTGACTTGAGCGCATCTCCACCGTTGGATATGCTGAGTGTGCTTGATTTGTCGTTTCTGCACACCTCAGCACTTTAATAAGCGTGCATCTTCTAAGCGTTTTCCAAGTTAGGTGATCTGAATGCATCGAAAACTGAGCAAGGTATAATGCTGCGTAGGAGAGACCTGCGCAGTGGTGTCCTGCGCAGAGAAGTCCTGCGCAGAAACCACAGTCTTGCGTTGATCTTCATTCCTTATCGCTCCAAGTCCTATATTCTAAGCCTATACTTTAAAATGGACTAAGTTGAGAATTGAAGTTATAAAACTTATTACATAGGGTCCTAAAGTCCATAAAATATCAATAGGTGATGGTATCAATCAATTCTAACATAAATAGGAGGGTTGAGTGATAAGCATACCCAACAATCTCCCCCTAAATGATTGATGCCATTACCTACTATAACAAAGGCAATTCATTGTACTTGATAATAACATGTCCATAGAAATGAAAATGGTAAATCATGTCTCAAGTCAATGCACACACTAGCCAATGCTATAAATTTCTAGTCTATCCAAAAGATTAACTTACAAAGAGGGAAAGACAGAAATATCATTCAGCGCATACAAATAATATGAGTTTTAGTTTAAGTATGCGTTTAAACTGAATGTTTAAACATCATGCATAGAAAATATGAGCAGTTAAGATTATGCGCATGAGGTGAAATAATGCAATCATTGTTCCACAAACGAAGAGTTTGAATTGAACAAGGTTTTGGAAACAAGTGATGCAATTTTCTCATTAAAACTTGAAATATTAGAAGTTACAGATTACAAGTTTGAAAGAGAAAAACAAAAAAATGCGCACAAAAAGAAATACCTTGCGCAAAGCAAAAAAGATAGAACCTAGTCTATGTTGATCCGGTGCAAGGCTTCGTGCAGCTCATTCTGCAGACTGTTGAACTTATTCATAAGTTCAATCTTCAGTTCTTGAAACCTCTCTCTGAACGCCACAGCCTCACCGACATAGGTAGACATTCCTCTGCGCATATCTCTGTTGTCCTCTCGCAGCTCAGGGAAGTTGGCTCTGTACTCACTTGATGTCCAGTCATCTGGTTGAAATATGACTGCTCCGCAGCTTCAATTGTGTTGATGACGGTGGCCTGCGTTGCTTTGAGTCTTTGGTCAGTGTGGAGGCGCTGAGTGTTCACGCTGGCTTGAATATCGAACATAGCTTGATCCATCCTAGCGTTGAACCCATCAGCGAAATCAGTCATCGCTTGAGTTATGCACTCCCTGACACTTTCCATATTAAGCGCATTGGCATGCACAGGACCACCTTGTTTTAATTTCTCCAACATCATTGCTTCCAACCCGGCAAACCCTTCATGCAACCCATCGGCCAAGCTCTTACGCAGACGCTTAAGCAGTCCTATAAACCCATCATTGATAGCGGCATAGGTGCAAACATTTTCAAGCATCCCAGCTATTGACTTCAGAGAGTCCAAAACCATTTGATCTAAAGCATCAGGGACACGCTGCGCAGAGGGGCCGGAGGGACCTGCGGAGGTACTTGCCTTTGATACATTCTCCCCCTTAATGGCAGCAATCTCTAAGCGCTGCATATCAAGTTGCTCTTGGATAGCAGTCTGCACAGTAATGAGATGATTCATTTGGGACTGCGCAGAAACCTGGTTGACTTGAATAGTATTGAGAGCCTAGCGAATTTGGCGCAGATCAGCAGAGGAAGAGAGAGAGGAAGTAGATATTGTAGGAAAGACGGAAGGAATAGCTTGAGCTGATGGAGGAGAGACTTTAGGAGGAGAGTGCGTTGGTGAAGGTTGTTTGGGAGAGAGATGAATAGGATCAGCAGCAGTAGACCTATGTGTAGATGAGTGCATGCTGCTACTATCTGTATCAGTTGTGCGCACATCCTCCTCCTTTTCTCCTTCAGGAGGATTAACAGCAGTTCGTTGTGCAGCATCATCGGCCTGCGCAGACTTGGTAACTTCATCCTCATCCTCATCTTCTAAGTCCAGTCCATCATGAAGGACAGAGGTGCCAGGTTGAGTATTTCCAACCGGAATATTGAGGCGTCAGAAGGCACTTGTTGATGGTTCAGGAGAAGGTGGATCCGCAACTTTTGGCTGTCCCTTCGTAGTGCTGCGCACAACTTGTTTCTTGTGCAGAGTTCGAAGAGGAACATCCTTAGCAGGTGCATCAGCAGGGGCCTTGGCAGGCGTATCGGAGTCAGGAAAAGCTTCATCCATCCAGTCATCACTATCTCCTTTACCCTGAGCAGGAGGTACTTCAGCAGCCTTGGGATCTTGCTCCCCCTGCGCGGTATCATTCGCCGCATCAGCATCAGCAGCAGTCTCATCCATTCGAGAATCGCTGTCTTCTTCAACCATAGCCGCCGCAAGAGGAAGTCTAGTAAATGCAGACTTTTTCTTGGTTTTTACAGGAGAGGGAGCAGGCGCAGGAGGATATTTTCGCTTCTTTGAGGGCTTGGGAGCAGGAGGCGGTAAATCAGATCCGATTTTAATGCCAGCAGTTGACCTGACATTTAGAATGTCCTTCACCTTTTCTGGCGCAGGATCTGAAATACCTTTGCCTTTGCGCTTTGCCTGCGCAGCAGCCGTTTCAGGCTCAGTAGGCGCAGTGGCCTTTGAAGGCTGAGCAGCAATTTTCTTTGCCTTTGGTTGAGGGGCTTCATCATCATCATCATCATCACTATCAATCCACTCTTCCTTGTTTGGGCTGGTGTCCTTGTTCCAGATCTTGCGATAATCACCGCGACCAATTTCGTTGCGCAGTGAGTAGAGGTGAGAGATGGAATAGGTCTTGGTGCACGGAACTTTGAGTTCAGGACGCTTCTGCACGAAGGTGCGCAGCTCAGAGACATTCATTAGGTACTTAGATAGTAGCCTACAGTGAGTTCTGTACTTGGCTACTTTCTTGTCCATGCGCTTGTCATAACTCTCCGACGCATCCTATAGCTCATCAAATAGAACAGAGGACCAGTCTAGAGCATCGCCATTATAAACCGCAGCGCAATAAGCCCAGTGCTTGGAAATGAACTTGCCCTTATTTCCATTTTAGCAGTTTACTGAATCACTAATAATGGTGCACAGGTGATACATCACCTCACCAAATTCCTTGCGATCATGGACGCTCCACTTCTTTACAAGAGTGGGTTCCCCAACCAGTTTCTGCGCAAGCTTGTTTTGTTTAGCTTCAGAATAGACTTCTGGCGCATCATCAACATAAAACCCGCAAAGCTTCTTAAGTGACGCAGGAACAATGCGCACTGAATAATTCTGAACAACTGAGCGGATAACATCAATCTTTGCTCGAGTTTGCTTGTGCGTCATGGTGACTCGCTCTGCGTTTTCAAAGAACTCGTCTATGAGAGAGGGAACATAGAAGTCCTGATCCAGTGTAAAGAGAGGTAAGATGCCGGAGGAATCCATAAGATGAACAATCTTGCGTCCGACAGCGTCTTTGTGTAGCGCAGCAAGATCTAATTCCCAGCCTTGTAGGAAATAGAAAGATTCTACGCAAAACAAGAAATAGTTTAGACAAAAATCACGCATGGAACGAAGCGCATGCGCAGATACACGTATGCGCAGCATCTCCATACAAGATAAAGAAAGAGATGCGCAATAACAGGTAAATATGCGCAAAAGCGAGAATGCATGCGCAAAAACAAAAACACTTAAAAAAATCGATCCAAAACATAAGAGAAAAGTCAGGAACTTGAAGAACACGGAAGGACTGTTCATGAGCACGAAGAACACCATGAACACTAAAAATTAAAGTTTGACCAAAATGAAAAAAAAGCATGTCGAAATGATCGCATTGCAAGGACGAAAACAACCATAACAACGAAATTTTCAAAAAACACGATATTAAGCCCAGAAACTGAAGAAAACCGTTCGTCTGCTCAAGATACTTTCGAACACAAAAAATTTGCAGAAATCAAGTGAAAACATCATTGATCATGAAATAAAGTAGATATAAAGGTATATCAGAGAGAGACGAACCCAAAACAACAAACGATTTTAAAAATGATTAATAGATAATAGAAAAATAAAAAAAGGGAGTTTTAAGAACTCGAGACTCAACAATGGCGGATAGACAGAAAATGAGTTCAAGGGTCAGAAATTGTTACCATGTCGCCGACGGTCTTAGCTTCTGGGGGGGAACCTCTTCAGCCGGTTCATGGACCTCAACAACGACCTTAGCTTTAGATTTTTAGGGAGCCATTTAAATGGAACTAGGGTTTTCGAAATGAGGAAGAGAGAGAAGGGATTGCGGTTGAAGGAAAGAAAGTCAAAGAGAGAGAAAAGAGAAATCTTAGAGAATGGTAAGAGATTTTGCAGAGAATGAGAGAGATGAAAGTTTTAGTGAAAGAGAAGAGTGAGCAGGAGAGAGAGAAATAGGAGGGTCAAAGGGTTTTATACCAAACAGGGAAAAGGTGCTTTTGACGTTAGTACGGCGGTTTGGTGAAAGGCGGCTAGTTTGGTGAAAAACGCAGAGGCGCACGATAGCGGAGCGACGTGGCCGAATAGGGAACGCGCGTGCGCAGACTTGGCGCGCGCGTGTGTCAGTAGGTCTAGGCAGGTCACAGTCATATCAAATCCCTCATAAATGTTGCTCAGGAATCCTAACAGGCGCTATCATCAATGACAGGTTGCATTAATGATAATGGGACATGCGCAGGGGCAAAAGCGTAATTTCCCAAGAAAAATCAAAAATTAAGGTGAGGGAAAATTTTAATTGCACAAGTACCCTTGTGTACTAAGGGTTGACTTTTCAGTTAGGGACCTATGTGTAATTTCTAATAAATAGAGGACTTACCTGCGATCCACGAAGTGTGCGCATGTTAAAATCATGCGCAGAGCTTAAATAGCGCAATAGATTCTTTAAAGACTTAACATTAGTTTCATGCGCAAATGAATTACTGCGCAAGGGTTGCGCAGAAGCATAAATCTTGACCTACGATGAACACTTTATCAAGCAAACACAAGATTTTTAGTATTAACAAATCATATGGACAAGTTAGCTAAGTTCAAGCATACCCATTTCTCCTCTCAAGAAGACAAATCTCTTTGCGTCAAGAGCCTTTGTAAGGATATCAGCAATTTGATTATCTGTGCCCACATGCTCTAAATGAATGTTCCTTTTTCCACGTGATCCTTGAGAAAGTGATATTTGATTTCTATGTGCTTTGTCTTTAAATGCATGACAGGATTGTTGGAGACTGCTATGGTGGACATATTGTCGCAGAAAATTGGGCAATTTCCTTTATGAATTCCATAGTCCACCAATTGTTGCTTCATCCATAGGATTTGGCAGCAGCAGCTTCCAGCAGCAATGTATTCAGCTTCTGTAGTGGAGATGGACACAGCAGCTTGCTTCTTGCTTGCCCACGCAACAAGTCGATTTTCAAGGAAATGACAAGTTCCACTTGTGCTCTTTCTGTCAATTGTGCATGCTGCGTAGTCTGCATCTGAATAACCTAGCAAATCGAAATTCGAATCTTTGGTGTACCAAAGTCCAAGGTTAACAGTTCCAGAAAGATAATGAATAATGCGTTTAACAAAAAATAAGTGCGCTTCTCTAGGGTCCGCTTGATAGCACGCACAGACACAAACACTAAACATGATATCTGGCCTACTAGCAGTAAGATAAAGGAGAGAGCCAATCATACCTCGATATAAAGTTTGATCAACTTTCATACCTTTTATGTCGCGACTCGAAACCCTAGCACTATTTTATTGAATTTATTTTATTTATTTTATAATTTATGTGTGCATTTTATATTTCATAAATTTCATGTCTAGCATTTTAATTGATCAATTGTGCTAAGTGTGAAGATAGGGGAAATATTTGAAAGTGTGTTATATGGGTTATGTGTTCAAAGTAGAAGTAGAGGGTTATTTGTGAAACTTTTTAAATATCTCTTACTTACTCCCTC
Organism: Campanula takesimana; assembly: GCA_026119855.1. Taxonomy (NCBI): domain Eukaryota; kingdom Viridiplantae; phylum Streptophyta; class Magnoliopsida; order Asterales; family Campanulaceae; genus Campanula; species Campanula takesimana. The sequence goes on from JAOWBW010000158.1 coordinate 1,695,057, forward strand.
CCTACTCCCCCTTCTCCCTCACTTCTCCTGCACACACACTCCCTCATTTCTCTCTCCCTTCATTGAAAGGTAAGAAAACTCCCTCCCTCTTTCCTTCTTTTGGTCCTCATTTATTCATCATTTCTCATTACTCCTTTTATATAAAATGTTTAGATCGTCGCTAGGATCGTTTGTAGCTAAGAAAAATCGAATTCCGTCTCCTTTCGTAATTTCCAAGTAAATTGCTTTTCCCTTTTTTGCTAAAAATGTTCATACTAAGCTTATATGATGCTATGTTTGCTATATATTGCTTCTTTGTTTGATTTGGATTTGATTGACATTTTATCCACTTTTGTGAGAATTTGATGTTTGAATCATTTCTTGATTTGGGTTGTTAGATGTTGTTATATGGCTTATAAGTTGTTCTAGTACCTTAATATGCTAGTTAGGAGTGTTAGATTTTGGTTGTGTTGAGTTTTGGTAAAGAAATGGCTAGAACCCAGTTCATTCCTGCCGATTCCGGCAGAACAGGGGTTTTGGGCGACCGCCCATAGGTGGGTTGGGCGACCGCCCAGGCCATCAGTTGAATTTGTGTTGAACCAAGAGTTTTGGGCGACCGCCCATGGAGGTTTTGGGCGACCGCCCATGGTGGCTGTTCTGAAGGTCTCTATTTTTTGTTGTTTTAGGGTTCAATCTTGGTCTAGGCTCGGAGTACTATTCTAGTTAACTTAAGTTAATACCGTGGAATACTTTAGTGCTTGAGATTGGTTCCTTTGTGAACAAATGTGTTATGGAATTTAACTAAGTATTGTTTGAGAATGTTGGAACAACTTTATAATGTGATGTCGGATTGATTTACCTTTATGATGATTATTTGGCTTGATTCCCTACTTTGGAATCATTAGTTGTTCATTAAGCTAGTATTTTATTACTTAACCTTTATTTGAAAGTCCAGCTGGTACTTTTGTTCGAGTCAGGCAATGGATAATATTATAATGGCACGAGCCAAGTCCAGTATAGTATCGTCCATTGGTTCCTCTTTTCCCCTCCCAGATTGGCCTTGGTTGGGATGAGCTAGCTCCCTTTGGTGAGTATTCTAGCTAGTTGTTTGGGTTATGACTTTGTGTCATATTCCCCTTGTTACTTTATCGTTGTTACATGGTTCCGGTACCGGGGCTGTTATCTTCAGCTGTTTATGTTGCTACGAAGATTGGTTGATTTGGTTGAAGCTGTGCAGCAATTGTTCTATCCGTTTGGGAAACCTTGGCTAATATCCTTTGTTACTTGTTTATTCCGCTGCTATCTGTTAACTGCTAATTTCTACGTGCTATGTGAGTTTTATTATTGTTTATTGCATCATAGCATGTCATATAGTTGCATTAGTAGCTTATTGAGATTTATCTCACCCCTTTTCTTTTTATCTTTCTTTTTCCTTAACCCCCCCCCAGGAGGAAAGTAATAGGACTCGCTGATCACGAGAAGGACGTCGAGAGTGATCGTGACTTTTTGGGCAGGTTGTTGTTCGGTTTGCATTACTTAAATGTATAACCTTTGGGATTGTATTACCAAACTGTGACGTCATTAAGAAGTTGTAATATTTTATATTTTGGTGTAAGCTTGTGGAGCTTATACTAGTGGTTTAGAAATGTTGTTGAGATCTGGATTTCTAAAACCGTGTATTATCATCTTTTGGTATCAAAGGAAATTTTCATCTTCAGTGTTTTAGTGTTTTATTGTTTTAAGTCGACATCCAGATCTCAACAATAAATTTAGAAATGTTGTTATCAGAGCTATGGTTTGGCTCTAAGTTTAAGTATAGGTGGACTAGAATGACCTAGGAGGGTAGTTGTGTTCGGAGTGAGTAACGATTGGTGTTTTATGCAGGTACTTGTTCAAAATGGCTAGAAGAAGGGCTGGTGAAGGTCACATTGGGGCTTCGAATCTTGAAGAGTTACGGGAAGAAAATCATGCGATGTTTCAGGGTATGTTCGAAGCGGCTATGAAAGCCATTCATGATCAAGGGGAAAGAGGAACAAGCACTACCTCTACGGTATGGGTTGGAACAGTTCTTGAAATTGAAACCGATAGAGTATAATGGAGAGCCTGATATGAAAAAGGCTGAAATGTGTATAGAAGCAATGGAAAAGATCTATGATGTCTTTGGTTTTATGGGTGAAGACAGAGTTCGGTTTGCGGCCTATAAGCTAGTGGGAGCTGCTGAACATTAGTGGAAGGCAATTAAGGCGAGTTGGGATGAGACTCATGTACCGTATACCTGGGAGCTGTTTGTGAGGAAATTCAAGGAGCACTTTATTCCTGTAGTTGATCAGAACAAGAAGGAGATCGAGTTCCTACACTTGGAGCAGAACTTGTTGACGGTAGCACAGTATTCGGCTAAGTTCACAGAATTAGCTAGGTATTGTGGCTATCTTGTATCAACAGAAGAGTAGAAGGCGTTGAGGTTTATCAGAGGCTTGAGGACAGCTATCAGAACTCAGCTAATAGCTCAGAGGATTCAGACTTTTCAGGATGCTGTAGACCGTCCCTACTTGGTAGAGCAAGACATTGGGGAGCACAAGAGGAAAACAGAGGCAGTTAACACGGGTAAACAAGGAGGTCAGATCAGATCACAACCACCTCCACGTGTTGATAACAGAGGAGGAAATTCCGGAGGTCAGTCACAGTTCAGAGGGTAACCAATAGTCAGGAATCCGGGTAATACTCCGGGAAACCAAGGGAATCAGAATACAAGACTTTTTTCTTATTGTCAAAGGGAAGGACATTCGGAGGATCGATGTTGGAAGAAGCAAGGGAAGTGTATTAATTGCGGTCAGTTGGGGCACTTCATGAAAGATTGTCCTAGATCCAAATATCAGCCATCGGGGACATGAGCTGGTACTTCATAGGGCCAGAAGAGAGATGCAACAGGGAAGCCTAAGGTTCAAGGAAGAGTTTTTGCTATAAACCAGTAGCAGGCTACTGATGATCCTTCAGTGATAGGAGGTATTATTTCTGTGTCTAGTGTGAGCGCTCGTGCATTAGTAGATCCAGGATCATCGCATTCATACATATTTATGCACTTTGCTTCTTTGCTAAATGCTTCATCTGAGTCCTTACCTTATGTGTTAGAGGTGTCAACTCCTATGGGAGAGTGTCTGGTGACTGATAAAGTGTTTCGTGCTTGTGATGTGCTTATTTGTGGTCATGTTTTGTGTGCGGATTTGGTAGTTCTTCCGATACAAGACTTTGACATCATTTTGGGTATGGATTGGCTGAGCAAATTTCATGCTTCAGTTGATTGTCGTAGGAAGGTCGTTACTTTTTCCATTCCTAATGTGCCTAAGTTTGCATTTGAGGCTATTCCTTTGGGTAGAAATATTCGTATAATTTCTTATGTGAAAGCGAGGAGGTTGTTGCATCGTGGTTGTGAGGGTTATTTGGCGAGTGTGCTAGATACCAAGAAAGAATCACCTAGGTTAGAGAGTGTTTGGGTAGTTAGAGAATTTCCTGATGTTTTCTCTTCAGAGTACAGTATGCCACCCGATCGAGATATAGAGTTCTGTATAGATCTATTACCAGGTACAGCTCCGATCTCGAAAGCACCTTATAGAATGGCTCCAGCAGAGTTGAAAGAACTGAAGGTTCAGTTACAGGAGTTGCTTGATAGAGGATTTATTCGACCTAGTGTTTCACCGTGGGGAGCACCGGTTTTTTTGTAAGGAAGAAAGACGGTTCGTTGAGGTTGTGTATTGATTACAGAAAGTTGAATCAGGTAACGGTGAAGAACAAATATCCTCTGTCGCGACCCCGAACCCCGCGGGCCCGAGATCGCGAGCTGGACGTCGACTTAAACAATAAACTCCAAAATAATGAAGATAAAAATTTCCTTTAATACCAAAAGATGATAACACAAAGTTTTGAATCCACTTGAACAACCAAGTAAAACTAGTATAAACTCCATAAGCTTATACGCCAAAGTTATAAAATATACAAATCCTAGTGACGTCAATGTTTGGTACAAATATCCCAAAAAGGTTACACATTTAAATAATGTAAACCCACCAATGCTACTTGCCCCAAAAGCTCAACCCTCGCGACGTCCTGTCTCGTGATCAGCGAGTCTAATCCTTTCCACCTTGGGGGGGGGGGGGTTAAGAAAAAACAAAGATAAAAAGAAAGGGGGTGAGATAAATCTCAATAAGTTACTAATGCAACTACATGACATGCTAAGATGCAATAAGCAATAAACAATAATAAATCACGTAGCACATAGCAATTGTCATTTAACAGATAGCAGCGGAAATAAACACATAACAAAGGATATAGCCAAGGTTTTCCCAAACTAATAAACCAAATAAAGGTCACTGCGCAGCTTCAATAATCAACAAATCATCATCTTCATAATAGCATGAAAGCTGAAGAGAAATCCCCGGTACCGGAACCAATAACAAAGTAATGTGCCACAAAGGGCGGGAGCCATGCCACAAAGTCATGCTCCAAACGTCTCAACCAAGGCCAATCTGGAAGAGGAAAATAAGGGCAAAACAATGGTCGACACCATAATGGACTTGGCCAGTGCCATCACAATATCTCGCATCGCCCGACAAAACCACAAATATCTGCTGGACTTTGAAATAAATGCTAAGTAATAAAATACTAGCACGATAAACAACTAATGATTCCAAAGTAGGGAACCAATCCAAATAAATTACCACAAAGGTAAACCAATCCAACAACACATCAAGGAGGTCCAACATTCCCAAAACGGTACTTAAATAAATTTCATAACACATTTATTCACAAGGAACCAATTCCAATTAATAACGTACTCCACGATGATACCTTAAGTTAATTAGAGTAATTAAACTTAAACTAGGGAAGCCATTTAGTTTAAACAAGCAAAAGGGCAAAATTCCAAGCAGGCGGGCGGGCGGCTGCTCGGGCAGGGGCAGGCGGGCGCTCATTTGCCCAGAAGGTCTGGCCGCTGGAAAAAGGGGATGCAGGCGGGCGCCTGGCACCGCGCGGGCGGGCGCTCGGTCTGGGTTCATGCCGGGAAAACAGAGCTGAGTTCTAAAAGAATTCTAACCATTTCACCAATCCTCAAAATCAAACACAACCAACAAGATCCCCAAGGTACCCAACAACATTTAACCAAAAAGGGGACCTTAACAACACCATTTATCAACCAAAACCAAGAATCAAACCCAACATTCATAAAATCACCATTTTTGACCAAAACTCAAATAAATTCCAAATAAATTCTAAACCCAACCAAACTTCAAATATAACAACTCAAGCATTATATAAGCATGATATGAACACTTTAGCATAAAAATGGGGGAAAAGCAACTTACTTGAATTTTCTCAAAGTTTCCGGAACTCGAATATTTTTAGCTCTCTACGATCCTAACGATGATCTAAACAAGTTTCATGTTTTAAGAAATGAGAAATAATGAGAGGAAGCGGAAGAAAATGAAGAGAGAAGGGAGAAGAAAACTTACCCTTTTTCTTGACAATGGAGAGAGAGAGAAAGGAGTATGCTGAGAGTGAGGGAGAAGGTGAGGGAGAAGAGAAGGAGTAGGGAGGGAGTAGGGGAAAATTATTTAAAAAGTTACATCTAGGCCCCTCCCCATCTACTAACACAAATACTTACACTCCCTTCTAACAAATAAGACCCAACAATACTACACTAACCCAAATGACTCAAATAAAATGCTAGGCATAATTATTATGAAACATAAAATGCACACATAGATATTTAAATAAATAATAATTTAAATAAATAAATAAGCAAATAAATAAATAATAATTAGTTATTACTAATAAAATAGAGCCTAGTTTTCGGGTCGTGACATTCACTCCCCCTTAAAGAAAATTCGACCCGAATTTTAACGAGACTTACCCGAATTAAAAATCCACGGAAATTTCCTCTCTATCTCATCACGAAGCTCCCAAGTCGATTCCTCGACATTATGATTCCTCCAAATGACTCTAACCAACGCAATGCTTTTGTTTCTCAACTCTTGAACTTTGGCATCCAAAATCCGAACCGGTCGCTCCTCGTAGGTCATATCAGGCTCTATATCCTCCGGTATCCTCGGTAACACGTGAGATGGATCATGAACATACTTCCGAAGCATAGAAACGTGAAAAACATTATGTAACCGGTCCAAAGAAGATGGTAACGTAAGACGATACGCTAGAAGTCCAACTTTCCCCAAAATCTCAAACGGACCTATAAACCTCAGAGCCAATTTGCCTTTCTTGCCAAACCTACGAATACCCACCTTCGGAGATACTTTCAAGAACACAAAATCACCGGTCTGAAAACTAAAATCTCGCCTTCGGTTATCTGCATAGCTCTTATGTCGACTCTGGGCTGTTTCCAATCGATCCCGGATAAGTCTAACTTTCTCAACTGAATCCCGAAGCAAATCAACACCCAAAACTTTTGCTTCACCGACCTCGTTCCAACAAATAGGCGATCTACACTTTCTTCCATACAACGCCTCATACGGTGCCATCTCGATACTAGCCTGATAACTGTTGTTGTAAGAGAATTCCACTAACGGTAAATGTCTATCCCAAGAATCGGAAAAGTCTATCGAACAAGCTCGCAACATATCCTCCAAAATCTGAATGGTCCTCTCGGATTGACCATCGGTCTGAGGGTGAAAAGCTGTACTGAATCGTAAATCTGTACCCAAAGCTTCCTAAAACGCCTTCCAGAATCTAGAAGTAAACCTCGGGTCTCGATCTGACACAATGCTAACCGTAACCCCATGCAATCTAACGATCTCATCGATATAAAGGGTCGCAAGCTTCTCCATCGAATATCTGATGTCAATAGGCAAGAAATGGGCACTCTTGGTCAATCTATCCACTATTACCCAAACACTGTCATACTTCCTACGGGTACGAGGTAGTCCCGTAACGAAATCCATGGTCACATGCTCCCATTTCCACTCGGGAATCTCTAACGGCTGAAGTAGTCCTGCGGGTCTCTGATGCTCGGCTTTGACCTGCTGACAAGTTAAACATTTCGAAACATACTCGGCTATTTCCCTCTTCATGTTGTTCCACCAAAAGTGTTGTTTCAAATTTTGATACATCTTCGTACTACCCGGATGAATAGTATATCTCGATTTGTGACCTTCATCTAAAACTTGCCTCTTTATTCCACCAACGTCGGGTACGCACAAACGACCACGGAAAGTCAACACTCCACTCGAACTCAAAGAAAAATCCTCGTAGTTCTTTTCCTTCAATTTACCCATTATCTTCACCAACTCGGGATCTTCTTTCTGAGCTTCCTTTATCCTCTGAATTAGGGTCGGAGATACCCTAATATTCGCAAAAATAGCCCCATGTCTCGATTCGCGAGGAGACCAATCTCGAACATCCTCAAGCATTTTCCACTCACGGACCATCATTGATGCCACATAAGACTTTCTACTAATCGCGTCGGCTACCACATTCGCCTTCCCCGGATGATAAGAAATCGTACAATCATAGTCCTTCAAAAGTTCCATCCATCGACGCTGTCGGTTATTCAATTCTTTCTAGGAGAAAAAGTATTTCAAACTCTTGTGATCGGTAAAAATTTCAAACTTCGCCCCATAAAGGTAATGCTTCCATTTGTGCAACGCAAAGACTATCGCCGCCAACTCCATATCGTGAGTAGGGTAATTCTGTTCACTCGGGCTCAACTTCCTCGAAGCATACGCAATCAGTTTCCCATTCTGCATCAAAACACAACCCAAACCCTCTTTCGAAGCATCACTATAAATTACTAAATCGTCATTTCCATTCGGTAACGCAAGAATAGGAGCCGTAGTTAATCTCTTCTTCAACTCATCAAAGCTACTTTGACATTTTTCACTCCACACGAACGGTACATCCTTCCGGGTCAACTGAGTCATCGGAGTAGCAATCCTCGAAAACCCTTCAATAAATCTTCGGTAATAATCGGCTAAACCCAGAAAACTTCTGATCTCGGTCACTGACTCGGGTCTCTTCCAATCCACTATAGCTTCAATCTTTGAAGGATCCACAGAAATCCCGTCTTTAGAGATAACATGACCCAGAAATGAAACCTTCTCGAGCCAAAATTCGTATTTACTAAACTTCGCAAACAACTGCTCTCTCGCAAGAATGGTAAAACTGTCCTCAAGTGTTGCTCGTGTTCTTCTCGAGATTTAGAGTAGACGAGTATATCATCAATAAAGACCACCACGAACGAATCAAGATAAGGATGGAAAACCCGGTTCATCAAATCCATAAACACGGCCGGTGCGTTAGTCAACCCAAACGGTATAACCAAGAATTCATAATGACCATAACGGGTGCGAAAGGCAGTCTTCGGAATATCCTCCGATCGAATCTTCAACTGATGGTACCCACTCCTCAAATCAAGTTTAGAAAACACAACGGACCCTTGAAGCTGATCAAACAAATCATCAGTGTGAGGTAGAGGATACTGTTTTTCACCGTAACCTGATTCAACTTTCGGTAGTCAATACACAATCTCAACGAACCATCTTTCTTCCGCACAAACAAAACCGGTGCTCCCCACGGGGAAACACTAGAGCGGATAAACCCTCGATCAAGCAACTCTTGCAATTGAACCTTTAGTTCCTTCAACTCTGCGGGAGCCAACCTGTACGGTGCCTTTGAAATCAGAGCCGTACCCGGCAAAAGATCTATACAAAATTCTATCTCACGATCGGGAGGCATATCATACTCAGAAGAGAAAACATCGGGAAATTCCCTGACTACCCGAACACTCTCCAAACTAGGGGATTCTTTCCTAGTATCAAGCACACTAGCCAAGTACCCCTCACAACCATGGTGCAACAATTTTCTCGCTTTCACATAGGAAATGATACGAAAATTTCTACCAATAGGCATAGCCTCAAAAGTAAACTTAGGTACATCAGGGATAGAAAAAGTAACAACTTTCTTACGACAATCAACAGAAGCATGAAACTTGCTCAACCAATCCATACCCAAAATAACATTAAAGTCCTGAATAGGAAGGACTACCAAGTCCGCACATAAGACACGACCACATATAACCACATCACACGCACGAAAGACTTTATCAGTCACCAAAAATTCTCCTACAGGGGTCGACACCTCTAGCACATAAGGCAAAGACTCAGATGCAGCATTTAGTAAAGAAGCAAATTGCACAGAAATGTAAGAATGAGAAGATACTGGATCTACTAACGCTCGGGCGCTCACATTAAATATAGAAATAATACCTCCAGTAACTGTGGGATCATCTGTGGCTTGTTGTTGATTCATTGCAAACACTTTTCCTTGGACCTTGGGCTTTCCCGTAGCGTCCCTTTTCTGACCCTGCGGAGCACCAGCTCCTACCCCAGACGGTTGACCTCTATTCCTCGGACAATCCCTCATATAATGCCCCATTTGGCCACAATTGGTACACCTTCCCTATTTCTTCCAACACCGGTCCTCTGAATGGCCTTCCTTTTGGCAATAGGAACAAAGTCTCCTATTTGGTCCCTTGGTTCCTGGAAGTAGTACCCGGGTTCCTTGGAATCGGTTGCCCTCGGAACTGAGATTGTCCCCAAAGTTACCTCGGTTATCACTCCTTGGTTGTGACTTGCTCTGCGCTCCTTGCTTACTCGGGTTAGCTACCTCGGTCTTCCTCTTATGTTCCCCAATATCTTGCTCTATGAGATAGGCACGGTCTACCGCATCCTGGAATGTCACAATCCTCTGGGCTATAAGTTGAGTCCGAATAGAAGTCTTCAAACCCCGAATAAATCTCATAGCTTTCTGTTCTTCGGTCCTCACAAGATAGTCACAATACGGGCTAATTCTGTGAACTTAGCGAGTACTGAGCTATAGACAACAAACCTTGCTCCAAGTTGAGAAGCTCGATCTCCTTTCGGTTCTGATCCACTACCGGAATAAAATGTTCTTTGAACTTTCGCACAAACAATTCCCATGCATACACAGTGTGAGTGTCATCCCAACTAGCTTTAACCCCTTTCCACCAATGCTCGGCGGCACCCACAAGTTTATAAGCCGCAAACCGGACCCTATCCTCGTCCGTGCACCCAAACACATCATAGATTTTCTCCATAGACTCGACCCATAGTTCGGCCTTCTTCACATCGGGCTCACCATCGAACTCTGCCGGTTTCAGTTTCAAGAATTGCTCCAAACCATATCGGGGTGGTGGTGCTTGCCTACTCTCGGTCCTGGTCATGAATAGCCTTCATGGCCGCCTCAAACATGCCTTGGAACATGGCACGGTTCTCTTCCCGAAGATCATTCTGATTCTGAGCCCCACTAGAACCTTCACCTGTTCTTCTTCTAGCCATTGCAAACAATTACCTGCATAAAACATCAACCGTTACTCACTCCGAACACAACTACCCTCCTAGGTCATACTAGTCCACCTAGACTTATACTTAGAGCTAAACCATAGCTCTGATACCAACTGTCGCGACCCCGAACCCCGCGGGCCCGAGATCGCGAGCTGGACGTCGACTTAAACAATAAACTCCAAAATAATGAAGATAAAAATTTCCTTTTATACCAAAAGATGATAACACAAAGTTTTGAATCCACTTGAACAACCAAGTAAACTAGTATAAACTCCATAAGCTTATACGCCAAAGTTATAAAATATACAAATCCTAGTGACGTCAATGTTTGGTACAAATATCCCAAAAAGGTTACACATTTAAATAATGTAAACCCACCAATGCAACTTGCCCCAAAAGCTCAACCCTCGCGACGTCCTGTCTCGTGATCAGCGAGTCTAATCCTTTCCACCTGGGGGGGGTTAAGGAAAAACAAAGATAAAAAGAAAAGGGAGTGAGATAAATCTCAATAAGTTACTAATGCAACTACATGACATGCTAAGATGCAATAAGCAATAAACAATAATAAATCACGTAGCACATAGCAATTGTCATTTAACAGATAGCAGCGGAAATAAACATATAACAAAGGATATAGCCAAGGTTTTCTCAAACTGATAAACCAAATAAAGGTCACTGCGCAGCTTCAATAATCAACAAATCATCATCTTCATAATAGCATGAAAGCTGAAGAGAAATCCCCGGTACCGGAACCAATAACAAAGTAATGTGCCACAAAGGGCGGGAGCCATGCCACAAAGTCATGCTCCAAACGTCTCAACCAAGGCCAATCTGGAAGAGGAAAATAAGGGCAAAACAATGGTCGACACCATAATGGACTTGGCCGGTGCCATCACAATATCTCGCATCGCCCAACACAACCACAAATACCAGCTGGACTTTGAAATAAATGCTAAGTAATAAAATACTAGCACGATAAACAACTAATGATTCCAAAGTAGGGAACCAATCCAAATAAATTACCACAAAGGTAAACCAATCCAACAACACATCAAGGAGGTCCAACATTCCCAAAACGGTACTTAAATAAATTTCATAACACATTTATTCAGAAGGAACCAATTCCAATTAATAACGTACTCCACGATGATACCTTAAGTTAATTAGAGTAATTAAACTTAAACTAGGGAAGCCATTTAGTTTAAACAAGCAAAAGGGCAAAATTCCAAGCAGGGGGGCGGCGGGCGCTCGGGCAGGGGCAGGCGGGCGCTCATTTTCCCAGAAGGTCTGGCCGCTGGAAAAAGGGGGTGCAGGCGGGCGCCTGGCACCGCGCGGGCGGGCGCTCGGTCTGGGTTCATGCCGGGAAAACAGAGCTGAGTTCTAAAAGAATTCTAACCATTTCACCAATCCTCAAAATCAAACACAACCAACAAGATCCCCAAGGTACCCAACAACATTAACCAAAAAGGGGACCTTAACAACACCATTTATCAACCAAAACCAAGAATCAAACCCAACATTCATAAAATCACCATTTTTGACCAAAACTCAAATAAATTCCAAATAAATTCTAAACCCAACCAAACTTCAAATATAACAACTCAAGCATTATATAAGCATGATATGAACACTTTAGCATAAAAATGGGGGAAAAGCAACTTACTTGAATTTTCTCAAAGTTGCCGGAACTCGAATATTTTTAGCTCTCTACGATCCTAACGACGATCTAAACAAGTTTCATGTTTTAAAAAATGAGAAATAATGAGAGGAAGAGGAAGAAAATGAAGAGAGAAGGGAGAAGAAAACTTACCCTTTTTCTTGACAATGGAGAGAGAGAGAAAGGAGTATGCTGAGAGTGAGGGAGAAGGTGAGGGAGAAGAGAAGGAGTAGGGAGGGAGTAGGGGGAAATTATTTAAAAAGTTACATCTAGGCCCCTCCCCATCTACTAACACAAATACTTACACTCCCTACTAACAAATAAGACCCAACAATACTACACTAACCCAAATGACTCAAATAAAATGCTAGGCATAATTATTATGAAACATAAAATGCACACATAGATATTTAAATAAATAATAATTTAAATAAATAAATAATCAAATAAATAAATAATAATTATTTATTACTAATAAAATAGAGCCTAGTTTTCGGGTCGTGACATCCTCTACCGCATATTGATGATTTATTCGATCAACTTCAAGGGTCAGTGGTATTTTCTAAACTTGACTTGAGGAGTGGATACCATCAGTTGAGAATTCGATCGGAAGACATTCCGAAGACTGCTTTTCGCACCCGTTATGGTCATAATGAGTTCTTAGTTATGTCGTTTGGGTTGACTAATGCACCTGCCGTGTTTATGGACTTGATGAACGGAATTTTCAATCCTTATCTTGACACGTTCGTAGTGATCTTCATTGATGATATCCTTGTCTATTCTAAATCTCGAGAGGAGCAAGATCAACATCTGAGGACAGTTTTATCAGTACTCGCAAAAGAACAGCTATTCGCGAAGTTTAGTAAGTGTGAATTTTGGCTCGAAAAAGTTTCATTTCTGGGTCATGTTATTTCTAAAGATTGGATTTCTGTGGATCCTTCGAAGATATAAGCTATTATTGATTGGAAGCGACCAGAAACAGTGTCAGAGATCAGAAGTTTTCTGGGGTTAGCAGGTTATTACAGGAGGTTTATAGAAGGGTTTTCACGGATTGCTACACCGATGACTCACCCCCACCAAAAGAATGTTCCGTTTGAGTGGACCTAAAAATGTAACTACAGTTTTGAAGAGTTGAAGAAGAGGTTGACTACTGCACCGATTTTAGCATTGCCTAATGAGAATGATGACCTAGTGATTTATAGTGATGCATCGAAGGAAGGCTTGGGTTGTGTTTTAATTCAGAATGGGAAGCATTACCTTTACGGGGCAAAATTTGAGATTTTCACGGATCACAAGAGTTAGAAGTATCTTTTCTTAAATAACCGACAGCGCAGATGGATGGAACTTTTGAAGGACTATGATTGTAAAATATCTTATCATTTGGGAAAGTCGAATGTTGTTGCTGATGCGATTAGAAGAAAATCTTATGTGGCTTCGATGATGGTTCGAGAGTGGAAAATGCTTGAGGATGTTCGAGACTGGTGTCCTCGTGAATCGAGACATGGGGCTATTTTTGCGAACATTAGGGTATCTCCAACCCTAATTCAGAGAATAAAGGAAGCTCAGAAAGAAGATCTAGAGTTAGTGAAAATAATGGGTAAAATGAAAGAGAAGAACTTCGAGGATTTTTCTATCAGTTCGAATGGAGTGTTAACCTTTCGTGGACGTTTGTGTGTGCCCGATGTTGATGGTATAAAGAGGCAAGTTTTAGATGAGGCTCATAAATCGAGATATACTATTCACCCTGGTAGTACGAAGATGTACCAAAATCTAAAGCAACATTTCTGGTGGAACAACATGAAGAGGGAAATAGCTGAGTATGTATCGAAGTGTTTAACTTGTCAGCAGGTCAAAGCTGAGCATGTCGCGACCCCGAACCCCGCGGGCCCGAGATCGCGAGCTGGACGTCGACTTACTAATCAAAATACCAAAATATCGAAGATAAAAATTTCATTTCATATCAAAAGATGATAACACAAGGTTTTGGAAAACAATTTAACATCAACAATTAACTAGTGTAAGCCCCTTAAGCTCACACTACAAAATAATAAAATATACAAATCTTAGTGACGTCAAAGTGTGGTACAACTATCCCCAACAGAGTTACACATTTATATAATGTAAACCCACCAATATACACTTGCCCCAAAAGCTCAACCCTCGCGACGTCCTCGTGATCAGCGAGTCTAATTCCTTGGTCCTGGGGGGGGGTTAAGGAAAAACAAAGATAAAAAGAAAGGGGGTGAGATAAATCTCAATAAGTTACTAATGCAACTACATGACATGCTAAGATGCAATAAGCAATAAACAATAATAAATCACATAGCACATAGCAATTGTCATTTAACAGATAGCAGCGGAAATAAACACATAACAAAGGATATAGCCAAGGTTTTCCCAAACTGATATAACCAAATAAAGGTCGCTGCGCAGCTTCAATAATCAACAAATCATCATCTTCATAATAGCATGAAAGCTGAAGAGAAATCCCCGGTACCGGAACCAATAACAAAGTGATGTGCCACAAAGGGCGGAAGCCATGCCACAAAGTCATGCTCCAAACGTCTCAACCAAGGCCAATCTGGAAGAGGAAAATAAGGGCAAAACAATGGTCGACACCATAATGGACTTGGCCGGTGCCATCACAATATCTCGCATCGCCCGACACAACCACAAATGCCAGCTGGACTTTCAATTAAATGCTAAGTAATAAAATACTAGCACGATAAACAACTAATGATTCCAAAGTAGGGAACCAATCCAAATAAATCACCACAAAGGTAAACCAATCCAACAACACATCAAGGATGTCCAACATTCCCAAAACGGTACTTAAATAAATTTCATAACACATTTATTCACAATGGAACCAATTCCAATTAATAACGTACTCCACGATGTTATCTTAGGTAAATTAGAAGAAATAAGCCTAAACTAGTTAAGCCCTAAGTCCTAAACCAAGCAAAAGGGAGAATTCTGAACCAGGGGGGCGGGTGGGCGCCTGGCGTGGGACGAGCGCGCGCTTAAATGACGAGAAGGTCAGGCCGCTGGAAAAAAGGGTGTAGGCGGGCGCCTGGGTCTAGGCGGGCGGGCGCCTGGTCTGCATTCTGGCCGGAAAACAGAGTTGGGTTCTCACAATTTCGACCCAAAAATCCACCCAACACAAAATACTCAAAATCAACTCCTTTAACAAGTTCCAAAACGAACCAAAAACAACCACTAAGATTATGGGAGGCATAGATAACATCACTCCACAACTTGAACTAAGATTTAATCCCCACATTCAACAAAATCACCATTTTTAACCAAAACCCAAAATAAATTCCAAATAAATTCCAAACTCAACCAAACTTCAAATATAACACATCAAGCATAATATAAACATGATATGAACATTTTAGCATAAAAATAGGGGAAAAGCAACTTACTTGAGATTTCTCAAAGATGATGGATTCCAAATATTTTTGGCTTCCTACGATCCTATCGACGATCTAAACAAGTTTCAAGTTATGAGAAATGAGAGATAATGAGAGGAAGAGGAAGAAAATGAAGAGAGAAGGAAAGAGAGAAAAAACTTACCACTTCAAGGAGAGAGAGAGATTGAGCTGGGAGAGAAAGATGAGGAGTGAGGGATAAGTGAGGGAGGAGAGGGGAGTAGGGAGGGAGTAGGAGAATTATTTGAACATTTACACTTAGGCCCCTCCCCCTAATACTACTCTTCTTCAAATAAACTCCCCACTAACAAATAAGACTCAACACTTCTACACTAGCACAAATGACCCAAATAAAATGCTAGGCATAAATTATTATAACACATAAAATGAACACATAAATATTTAAATAAATAATAATTTAAATAAATAAATAAGCAAATAAATAAATAATAATTATTTATTACTAATAAAATAGAGCCTAGATTTCAGGTCGTGACATTCACTCCCCCTTAAAGAAAATTCGACCCGAATTTTAACGAGACTTACCCGAATTAAAAAGCCACGGATATCTACGCTCCATCTCCTCTCGAAGCTCCCACGTCGACTCCTCGATATTATGATTCCTCCAAAGAACTCTAACCAACGCAATGCTTTTGTTTCTCAAATCCTTAACTTTAGAATCTAGGATCCGAACCGGTCGTTCCTCATAAGTCATATCGGGCTCAATATCCTCCGGTATCCTCGGTAACACGTGAGATGGATCATGAACATACTTCCGAAGCATAGAAACGTGAAAAACATTATGTAACCGGTCCAAAGATGGCGGTAACGCAAGTCGATACGCAAGAAGTCCCACTTTCCCCAAAATCTCAAACGGACCTATAAACCTCGGAGCCAATTTACCTTTCTTCCCAAACCTTCGAATACCCACCTTCGGAGATACTTTCAGGAACACAAAATCACCGGTCTGAAAACTAAGATCTCGCCTTCGGTTGTCTGCATAGTCTTATGTCGACTCTGGGCTGTTCTCAATCGATCCCGGATAACTCTAACTTTCTCAACCGAATCTTGAAGCAAATCAATACCCACGATTTTCGCTTCACCGACCTCATCCCAACAGATAGGCGATCTACATTTCCTCCCATACAAAGCCTCATACGGTGCCATCTCGATACTAGCCTGATAACTGTTGTTATAAGAGAACTCCACTAACGGTAGGTACGAATCCCAAGAATCAGAGAAGTCTATCGCACAAGCTCGCAACATATCCTCAAGAATCTGAATAGTCCTCTCGGATTGACCGTCGGTCTGAGGGTGAAAAGCTGTACTAAAACGCAAATCTGTACCCAAAGCTTCTTGAAATGCCTTCCAAAATCTAGAAGTAAACCTCGGGTCTCGATCTGACACAATACTAACCGGAACCCCATGCAATCTCACAATCTCATCAATGTAAAGGGTCGCAAGCTTCTCCATCGAATATCTGATGTCAATAGGCAAGAAATGGGAACTCTTGGTCAATCTATCCACTATTACCCAAACACTGTCATACTTCCTACGGGTACGAGGTAGTCCCGTAACAAAATCCATGGTCACATGCTCCCATTTCCACTCAGGAATTTCTAATGGCTGAAGTAGTCCCGCGGGTCTCTGATGCTCGGCTTTGACCTGCTGACACGTTAAACACTTCGAAACATACTCTGCTATTTCCCTTTTCATATTATTCCACCAAAAATGTTGCTTCAGATTATGATACATCTTCGTACTACCCGTATGAATAGTATATCTCGATTTGTGACCTTCATCTAAAACTTGCCTCTTTATCCCACCAACATCGGGTACACACAAACGATCACGAAAAGTCAAAACTCCACTCGAACTCAAAGAAAAATCCTCGAAGTTCTTTTCCTTCAATTTACCCATTATCTTCACCAACTCGGGATCTTCTTTCTGAGCTTCCTTTATCCTCTGAATTAGGGTCGGAGATACCCTAATATTCGCAAAAATTGCTCCATGTCTCGATTCACGAGGAGACCAATCTCGCACATCCTCAAGCATCTTCTACTCACGGACCATCATCGAAGCCATATAAGACTTCTTACTAATCGCATCGGCAACAACATTTGCCTTTCCCGGGTGATAGGAAATCGTACAATCATAATCCTTCAACAATTCCATCCATCGGCGTTGCCTATTATTTAACTCCTTCTGGGAGAAAAGGTATTTCAAGCTCTTGTGATCGGTAAAAATTTCAAACTTCGCCCCATAAAGGTAGTGCTTCCACTTGTGTAACGCAAAGACTATCGCCGCCAACTCCATATCATGAGTCGGGTAGTTCTGTTTACTAGGGGTCAACTTCCTCGATGCGTAGGCAATCACCTTCCTGTTCTGCATCAAAACACAACCCAAACCCTCTTTCGAAGCATCACTATAAATTACTAAATCATCATTCCCATTAGGCAAGGTCAAGATCGGTGCGGTAGTCAACCTCTTCTTCAATTCCTCGAAACTCTTGTCACATTTCTCGGTCCACTCAAATGGGACATTCTTTCGGGTCAACTGAGTCATCGTAGTAGCAATCCTCGAAAACCCTTCTATAAACCTTCTGTAATACCCGGCTAAACCCAGAAAACTTCTGATCTCGGTCACTGACTCGGGTCTTTTCCAATCCACTATGGCTTCTATCTTTGAAGGATCCACAGAAATCCCATCTTTCAAAATAACATGACCCAGAAAAGAAACATTCTCGAGCCAAAATTCGCATTTACTAAACTTCGCAAATAATTTCTCCCTCGCAAGAATGGATAAAACTCTCCTCAAGTGTTGCTCGTGCTCCTCTCTAGATTTAGAGTAGACGAGTATGTCGTCGATGAAAACCACCACGAACGAGTCAAGATAAGGATGGAAAACCCGGTTCATCAAATCCATAAATACGGTAGGTGCGTTCGTCAACCCAAACGGCATAACCAAGAACTCGTAATGACCATACCGAGTGCGAAAAGCAGTCTTCGAAATATCCTCCGATCGAATCTTCAACTGATGGTACCCACTCCTCAAATCAAGCTTAGAAAACACAACTGAGCCTTGAAGCTGATCAAATAAATCATCAATGTGAGGTAGAGGATACTTGTTCTTCACTGTAACCTGATTCCACATTCGGTAGTCAATACACAATCTCAACGAACCATCTTTCTTCCGCACAAACAAAACCGGTGCTCCCCACGGGGAGACACTAGGATGGATAAACCCTCTATCAAGCAACTCTTGCAATTGAACCTTTAGTTCCTTCAACTCTGCGGGAGCCAACCTATACGGTGCTTTTGAAATTGGAGCCGTACCCGGCAAAAGATCTATACAAAATTCTATCTCACGATCGGGAGGCATATCATACTCAGAAGAGAAAACATCGGGAAATTCCCTAACTACCCGAACACTCTCCAAACTAGGGGATTCTTTCCTAGTATCAAGCACACTAGCCAAGTACCCCTCACAACCATGGTGCAATAATTTTCTCGCTTTCACAAAGGAATACGAAAATTTCTACTAAAAGGCATAGCCTCAAAAAAAAATTTAGGCACATCGGGAATAGAAAAAGTAACTACTTTCCTACGACAATCAACAGAGGCATGAAACCTGCTCAACCAATCCATACCCAAAATAACATCAAAGTCCTGAATAGGAAGGACCACCAAGTCCGCACACAAGACATGACCACATATAAGCACGTCACAATCACGAAATACTCTATCGGTCACCAAACATTCTCCCATAGGAGTTGACACCTCTAACACATAGGGCAAAGACTCAGATGCAGCATTTAGCAGAGAAGAAAATTGCATAGAAATGTATGAATGAGATGATCCTGGATCTACTAACGCTCGTGCGCTCACACTAGATATAGAAATAATACCTCCAATAACTGAAGGATCATCGGTAGCTTGTTGTTGATTCATGGCAAATACCCTTCCTTGGACCTTGGGCTTCCCCGTAGCATCCCTCTTCTGACCCTGTGGAGCCCCAGCTCCTACCCCAGACAGTTGACCTCTATTCCTCGGACAATCCCTCACATAATGCCCCATTTGACCACAATTGGTGCACCTTCCCTGTTTCTTCCAACACCGGTCCTCTGAATGGCCTTCCTTTTGGAAATAGGAACAAAGTCTCCTATTTTGGTTCCCTTGGTTCCCGGAAGTAGTACCCGGGTTCCTTGGGATCGGTTTCCCTCGGAACTGAGATTGTCCCCCAAAGTTACCTTGGTTATCAGAACGGGTTTGTGGCTTGCCTTGCCCTCCTTGTTTTCTCGGATTAGTCACCTCTACCTTCTTCTTATGCTCCTCTATATCTTGCTCGATCATATAGGCTCGGTCCACCGCATCCTGGAATGTCACAATCCTCTGGGCTATAAGCTGAGTCCGAATAGAAGTCTTCAAACCCCGGATGAATCTCATAGCTTTCTGCTCCTCGGTCCGCACAAGATAGTCACAATACCGGGCTAATTCTGTGAACTTAGCCGAGTACTGAGCTATAGACAACAAACCTTGCTCCAAGTTGAGTAGCTCGATCTCCTTTCGGTTCTGATCCACTACCGGAATGAAATGCTCTTTGAACTTCCGTACAAACAATTCCCATGCATACACTGTGTGAGTGTCATCCCAACTAGCTTTAACCCCTTTCCACCAATGCTCGGCGGCACCCACAAGCTTATAAGCCGCGAACCGGACCCTATCCTCGTCAGTGCACCCAAATACATCATAAATTTTCTCCATAGACTCAATCCACATCTCAGCCTTCTTGACATCCGGCTCACCGTCAAACTCTTTTGGCTTCAATTTCAGAAATTGCTCTAGCCCATATCTCGGTGGTGCCACATGCTCTTCTCGTGGCCCTTGATCATGAATGGCCTTCATAGCGGCCTCAAACATTCCCTGGAACATTGCCCGGTTCTCTTCCCTTAAGTCATTCTGATTCTGTGCTCCACAAGAGCCTTCGCCTGCTCTCCTTCTAGCCATTTCAAACTATTACCTGCATAAGACATCAACCGTTACTCACTCCGAACATAACTACCCACCTAGGTCATACTAGTCCACCTAGACTTATACTTAGAGCAAAACCATAGCTATGATACCAACTGTCGCGACCCCGAACCCCGCGGGCCCGAGATCGCGAGCTGGACGTCGACTTACTAATCAAAATACCAAAATATCGGAGATAAAAATTTCATTTCATATCAAAAGATGATAACACAAGGTTTTGGAAAACAATTTAACATCAACAATTAACTAGTGTAATCCCCTTAAGCTCACACTACAAAATAATAAAATATACAAATCTTAGTGACGTCAAAGTGTGGTACAACTATCCCCAACAGAGTTACACATTTATATAATGTAAACCCACCAATATACACTTGCCCCAAAATCTCAACCCTCGCGACGTCCTCGTGATCAGCGAGTCTAATTCCTTGGTCCTGGGGGGGGAAACAAAGATAAAAAGAAAAGGGGTGAGATAAATCTCAATAAGTTACTAATGCAACTACATGACATGCTAAGATGCAATAAGTAATAAACAATAATAAATCACATAGCACATAGCAATTTTCATTTAACAGATAGCAGTGGAAATAAACACATAACAAAGGATATAGCCAAGGTTTTCCCAAACTGATATAACCAAATAAAGGTCGCTGCGCAGCTTCAATAATCAACAAATCATCATCTTCATAATAGCATGAAAGCTGAAGAGAAATCCCCGGTACCGGAACCAATAACAAAGTGATGTGCCACAAAGGGCGGGAGCCATGCCACAAAGTCATGCTCCAAACGTCTCAACCAAGGCCAATCTGGAAGAGGAAAATAAGGGCAAAACAATGGTCGACACCATAATGGACTTGGCCGGTGCCATCACAATATCTCGCATCGCCCGACACAACCACAAATGCCAGCTGGACTTTCAATTAAATGCTAAGTAATAAAATACTAGCACGATAAACAACTAATGATTCCAAAGTAGGGAACCAATCCAAATAAATTACCACAAGGGTAAACCAATCCAACAACACATCAAGGATGTCCAACATTCCCAAAACGGTACTTAAATAAATTTCATAACACATTTATTCACAACGGAACCAATTCCAATTAATAACGTACTCCACGATGTTATCTTAGGTAAATTAGAAGAAATAAGCCTAAACTAGTTAAGCCCTAAGTCCTAAACCAAGCAAAAGGGAGAATTCTGAACCAGGGGGGCGGGCGGGCGCCTGGCGTGGGGTGAGCGCGCGCTTAAATGACCAGAAGGTCAGGCCGCTGGAAAAAGTGGTGTAGGCGGGCGCCTGGGTCTAGGCGGGCGGGCGCCTGGTCTGTATTCTGGCCGGAAAACAGAGCTGGGTTCTCACAATTTCGACCCAAAAATCCACCCAACACAAAATACTCAAAATCAACTCCTTTAACAAGTTCCAAAATGAACCAAAACAACCACTAAGATTATGGGAGGCATAGATAACATCATTCCACAACTTGAACTAAGATTTAATCCCCACATTCAACAAAATCACCATTTTTAACCAAAACCCAAAATAAATTCCAAATAAATTCCAAACTCAACCAAACTTCAAATATAACACATCAAGCATAATATAAACATGATATGAACATTTTAGCATAAAAATGGGGGAAAAGCAACTTACTTGAGATTTCTCAAAGATGATGGATTCCAAATATTTTTGGCTTCCTACGATCCTATCGACGATCTAAACAAGTTTCAAGTTATGAGAAATGAGAGATAATGAGAGGAAGAGGAAGAAAATGAAGAGAGAAGGAAAGAGAGAAAAACTTACCACTTCAAGGAGAGAGAGAGATTGAGCTGGGAGAGAAAGATGAGGAGTGAGGGAGAAGAGAGGGAGGAGAGGGGAGTAGGGAGGGAGTAGGAGAATTATTTGAACATTTACACTTAGGCCCCTCCCCCTAATACTACTCTTCTTCAAATAAACTCCCCACTAACAAATAAGACTCAACACTTCTACACTAGCACAAATGACCCAAATAAAAGGCTAGGCATAAATTATTATAACACATAAAATGCACACATAAATATTTAAATAAATAATAATTTAAATAAATAAATAAGCAAATAAATAAATAATAATTATTTATTACTAATAAAATAGAGCCTAGATTTCGGGTCGTGACAGAGCATCAGAGACCCGCAGGACTACTTCAGCCATTAGAGATTCCGGAGTGGAAATGGGAACATGTGACTATGGATTTTGTTACGGGACTACCTCGTACCCGTAGGAAGTATGACAGTGTTTGGGTAATCGTGGATAGACTGACCAAGTCTGCTCATTTCTTACTGATTGATATTAGATACTCGATGGAAAAGCTTGCGACCCTTTATATTAATGAGATTGTGAAATTACATGGGGTTCCGGTTAGCATTGTATCATATCGTGATCCGCGGTTTACTTCTAGATTCTGGAAAGCGTTACAGGCAGCTTTGGGTACAGATTTGAGATTCAGTACAGCTTTTCACCCTCAGACTGACGGTCAATCTGAGAGAACTATTCAGATTCTAGAGGATATGCTACTAGCTTTTTCGGTAGACTTTTTTGATTCTTGGGATACGCATTTACCTTTAGTGGAATTCTCATATAATAACAGTTATCAGGCTAGTATCGAGATGGATCCTTATGAGGCTTTGTATGGAAGAAAGTTTAGATCACCTATCTATTGGGACGAGATCGGGGAAGCGAAGATATGGGGTATTGATTTGATTCAGGATTCAGTTGAGAAAGTCAGAATTATTTGAGATCGATTGAAGACAACCCAGAGTCGACAAAAGAGCTATGCCGATCACCGAAGACGGGATCTTAATTTTCAGACCGGAGACTTTGTACTCTTGAAGGTATCTCTGAAGGTGGGTATTTGAAGGTTTGGGAAGAAGGGTAAATTGGCTCCGAGATTTATAGGATCATTTGAGATTTTGGAAAAAGTGGGACTTCTTGCTTATCGACTTGCGTTGCCATCTTCTCTAGACCGGTTGCATAACGTCTTCCATGTTTCTATGCTTCGGAATTATTTTCACGATTCATCTCATGTGTTACTGAGGGTACCTGAGGATATAGAGCCTGACATGTCATACGAGGAACGACCGGTTCAGATTCTTGATACAAAAGTTCAAAAGTTGAGGAATAAGAGCATAGAGTTGGTTAGAGTGCTATGGAGGAATCACAATGTTGAAGAATCAACGTGGGAGCTTCGAGAAGAGATAGAGAGGAAGTATCCGTGGCTATTTAATTCGGGTAAGTATTTTTAAAATTCAGGTCGAATTTTCTTTTAGGTGGAGTGAATGTCGCGACCCGAAACCCTAGCACTATTTTATTGAATTTATTTTATTTATTTTATAATTTATGTGTGCATTTTATATTTCATAAATTTCATGTCTAGAATTTTAATTGATCAATTATGCTAAGTGTGAAGATAGGGGAAATATTTAAAAGTGTGTTATATGGGTTATGTGTTCAAAGTAGAAGTAGAGGGTTATTTGTGAAACTTTTTAAATATCTCTTACTTACTCCCTCCCTACTCCCCCTTCTCCCTCACTTCTCCTGCACACACACACACACACTCCCTCATTTCTCTCTCCCTCCATTGAAAGGTAAGAAAACTCCCTCCCTCTTTCCTTCTTTTGGTCCTCATTTATTCATCATTTCTCATTACTCCTTTTATATAAAATGTTTAGATCGTCGCTAGGATCGTTTGTAGCTAAGAAAAATCGAATTCCGTCTCCTTTCATAATTTCCAAGTAAGTTGCTTTACCCCTTTTTGCTAAAAATGTTCATACTAAGCTTATATGATGCTATGTTTGCTATATATTGCTTCTTTGTTTGATTTGGAGTTGATTGACATTTTATCCACTTTTGTGAGAATTTGATGTTTGAATCATTTCTTGATTTGGGTTGTTAGATGTTGTTATATGGGTCCTTTTAGGCTTATAAGTTGTTCTAGTACCTTAATATGCTAGTTAGGAGTGTTAGATTTTGGTTGTGTTGAGTTTTGGTAAAGAAATGGTTAGAACCCAGTTCATCCCTGCCGATTCCGGCAGAACAGGGGTTTTGCGCGACCGCCCATAGATGGGTTGGGCGACCTCCCAGGTCATCAGTTGAATTTGTGTTGAACCAAGAGTTTTGGGCGACCGCCCATGGAGGTTTTGGGCGACCGCCCATGGTGGCTGTTCTGAAGGTCTCTATTTTTGGTTGTTTTAGGGTTCAATCTTGGTCTAGGCTCGGAGTACTATTCTAGTTAACTTATGTTAATACCGTGGAACACTTTAGTGCTTGAGATTGGTTCCTTTGTGAACAAATGTGTTATGGAATTTAACTAAGTATTGTTTGAGAATGTTGGAACAACTCTATAATGTGATGTTGGATTGATTTACCTTTATGATGATTATTTGGCTTGATTCCCTACTTTGGAATCATTAGTTGTTCATTGAACTAGTATTTTATTAATTAACCTTTATTTGAAAGTCCATCTGGTACTTGTGTTCGAGTCAGGCAATGGATAATATTATAATGGCACGAGCCAAGTCCAGTATAGTATCGTCCATTGGTTCCTCTTTTCCCCTCCCAGATTGGCCTTGGTTGGGATGAGCTAGCTCCCTTTAGTGAGTATTCTAGCTAGTTGTTTGGGTTATGACTTTGTGTCATATTCCCCTTGTTACTTTATCGTTGTTACATGGTTCCGGTACCGGGGTTGTTATCTTCAGCTGTTTATGCTGCTACGAAGATTGGTTGATTTGGTTGAAGCTGCGCAGCAATTGTTCTATCCGTTTGGGAAACCTTGGCTAATATCCTTTGTTACTTGTTTATTTCGGTTGCTATCTGTTAACTGCTAATTGCTACGTGCTATGTGAGTTTTATTATTGTTTATTGCATCATAGCATGTCATATAGTTGCATTAGTAGCTTATTGAGATTTATCTCACCCTTTTTCTTTTTATCTTTATTTTTCCTTAACCCCCCCCCCCAGGAGGAAAGTAATAGGACTCGCTGATCACGAGAAGGACGTCGAGAGTGATCGTGACTTTTTAGGCAGGTTGTTGTTCAGTTTGCATTACTTAAATGTATAACCTTTGGGATAGTATTACCAAACTGTGACGTCATTAAGAAGTTGTAATATTTTGTATTTTGGTGTAAGCTTGTGGAGCTTATACTAGTGTTTTATCATCTTTTGGTATCAAAGGAAATTTTCATCTTCAGTGTTTTGGTGTTTTATTATTTTAAGTCGACGTCCAGCTCGCGAGCTCCCGGCCCGCGGGGTCGGTGTCGCGATATTTTAAGTCTTTGTCAAGCTTATTGCCTGTGGCCATTGGAGTGTCGTATGCTTTGGCATTCTCAAATCCAAATTTCTTGATTAAGTCTCTTGTGTACTTAGCTTGATTTATGAAGATGCCATCATTCAATTGCTTGATTTGAAGTCCGAGGAAGAATGTGAGTTCTCCCATCATGCTCATCTCAAACTTGCTTTTCATGAGGTTTTCAAAGAACTTACAAAGTAACTCATTAGTAGAACCAAATATAATATCATCAACATAAATTTGAACAAGTAAAGAATGATCATTATACTTAGCAATAAACAGAGTTGTATCGATTTTACCGCGCTTGAAGCCTTTCTCTAGCAGGAATTTTGATAGAGTATCGTACCATGTTCTTGGAGCCTGCTTAAGTCCATACAAAGCTTTCTGAAGCTTGAAGACGTGATTTGGAAATCTGCTATCTTCAAATCCAGGAGGTAGAGCTACGTAGACCGTCTCTTGGAGTTCACCGTTGAGAAATGCGCTCTTCACATCCATTTGATAAAGCTTGAAT
This sequence comes from Campanula takesimana, assembly GCA_026119855.1. NCBI lineage: Eukaryota > Viridiplantae > Streptophyta > Magnoliopsida > Asterales > Campanulaceae > Campanula > Campanula takesimana. Next base: position 1,721,354 of record JAOWBW010000158.1, read on the forward strand.
TTCTTGTGAGAGGCATATGCTAAGAAAATTCTGATAGCTTCTAGTCTTGCTACAGGTGTAAAAGTTTCATCATAATCGATTCCTTCCTCTTGCCTATAGCCTTGCGCAACCAACCTTGCTTTGTTCCTGGTGATGCTTCAATTCTCATCCATCTTGTTTCTGAATACCCATTTTGTACCAATAACACCTTGGTCATGAGGTCTGGGTACCAAAGTCCAAACCTTGCAGCGCTCAAATTGGTTAAGCTCTTCTTGCATAGCAGTAACCCAGCTTGAATCTTGGAGCGTTTCATCAATCTTCTTTGGTTCGATTTGGGACATAAAAGAGTGATACTCATCATCAAAGTTTGATGCTCTCCTAGTACGAACCCCTACATTGAGATCACCAATGATATTTGATGTTGGATGATCTCTAACTTCATGAACCTCGGGAGGTAAGTTAGGTTGAGTAGTAGGAATACGAAGATCTTCAATGGGTACTTCATTTGCTCCAACATCGAGGTCATCAAAAGTGATTTGCTGAAGTGGAGAAACATCATGCGCAGGATGAGGTGTTTGCGCATCAGGAGTTGTGACTTCTGGCACAGCATCTGGTGTATGCGCATGAGATGGACTTGCTTGATTCTGATCTTGATTTTCATGATTAGCATTCTGCGCAGGTACAGTTTGAGGCTGCGTACCTGTCTCAACATTCTCAGCAGAATCATCAGAATCATTTGGAGCCAAATGTGGCTCAAGGAGAGAATGCTCATCAAAAGTAACATGTACAGATTCTACAATTACTAGAGTAGTTATATTAAAAACACGAAAAGCTTTAGAATGTTTGGCATACCCAACAAAAATATCTTCATCTGCTTTGGCGTCGAATTTACCTCTATGATCTTTGCCATTGTAGAGGATATAGCATTTGCAGCCAAAAATCTTGAAGAAAGCAATGTTGGGCGCTCTTCCTCTCCATAGCTCATATGGAGTTTTGTTGTAGGCTTTGTTGATGAGGGATCTATTCTGAGTAAAGCAAGCAGTGTTGACAGCTTCTCCCCAGAAATACTTTGGAAGCTTAGTTTCTACTAACATAGTCTTTCCAGTCTCAATCAACGTGCGATTTTTTCTTTCCACAATGCCATTTTGTTGAGGAACTCCAGTAGCAGAGAAATTGTGATCAATTCCATGGTCATCGCAGTATTGAGCAACACCGTTATTCTTGAATTCAGTTCCATTGTCTGATCTAACGCTCACGATGTCGTCTTCATTTTGAGTTTGGAGCTTTCGAAAGAGAGCAATCAAGATATCATAGCAGTCATCTTTGGATATGTAGACACCCCGCCTTGGACCTCTCACCCCGATTGCATACAAAGTATTTTTATTTAACTTATTTTCATTAATTTCTGTTACTTCGGTTAAGTTTCTAACTGATTCCGTTAGTTTTGGACTAAACTGCATAACAGAGTTAACTTTTAGGGTCATTCTGTCATTCTGTCATTTTTCACCTGCGGGCGCTTCCGGCACTGCCAGTGAGCCGCGCGCGCGTCCCGCCCCAAAAGCCGGACCCGCGCGCTTCCCACTTTGGCAGTAACGGATTGCACCTTATTTCCCTCCCTTTTCTTATTTACAAACATCTTTTCTTGATCACAAAAACCATATTTGTACATCCACATTCATCCCCCCTTTTCTCATTAACTCCCAATCCCAAATTCTAAGCCTTTTCCCAAAAAACTAATATTTCTTTCATTTATTATTTGATTTCTTTTATTTCTTTTATTTTTCTTTTATTCATTTATCTTATTTGTGATTGGCCCATTCCATTTCACATGGATGACCAATTTCCCTCCATCATTTCCCTCTCTTTTTTACCTATAAAAACCATCATCTTCTACCTTAGAAAGGGACTCCAACCTTGATTCACCAACTACACTATACACAAATTCTCCCAACAAGAGTTCCTAGTAACAAGACTCTACACAAATTGTTCTACAACAATTTCATTACAACAACAACACTTTCAAGTCAAGGTTCCAAGTCCTCTTTCTCAAGGTACAACTCCATTTTCTTCCTTTGTTTTCTTCTTCTTGATGTATGCAATCCCCATTAATGGGACATGACCAACATGACTACTTCACATATTGAAGTTAGTTAAGGTTATCTCCCTACATTTTAATCTTAACTTTAATTCACCATGTTAATTTCTCTTCATCTCTTAATGTAATTCTTTAACATTACTTGTTACATGTAATCTTTATCATTAAATAAATAAAACAATTCTATTTTATTTCCCCTTTATTTCCCCTTTTCTTCTCATCACAATTATTAGCACATTTCTATTTAATTAATTGAAGGACATGTAAATATTAGAACACCAATAGTAGCAAGACCCGCGTAAGCGGGACGGAGTGGGTTTAAATACTTCCCACTCCGTCACCTAACCCCCGAACCCTTCTCTCCCGAATCTCTGGTTTTGTACATAAATTAAGCTATTTCTAGGTTTTTCTTATGTTCCTTTAAAAACATAGGTGGCGACTCTAAACAATCTAAAACAAGTTAGACATCCTAGGATAATTCACCGCTCTAGCCAAGCCGTGGTTCCCCGGGGTATCTACAGTGGCGACTCTGCTGGGGAATATTTAGAGGGTTAAACTTGCGTTCTTAACTTTTGGTGTTCTTATTACTGTTTTCTGGGCATTCTGATAAAAAGGGTGGGAAGCGCGCTCCTCTGGCCTTCTTGGCCTAAAGCGCGCGCGTCCGACCCCAATTACCAGAATCGCCCGCCTCCTTTCTTGTCCTTCAATTCCATATTTCTGTGCTAACAATTACTGCAGGGGAAAGTTTTCTTAATTAAGGGTCAAGGCAATCCCTTGAACCCACTGATTTGCAGGTTCTCACCCAGAAGCGGGCGCCTCTGCCCTTCTTCCTCTCACGCGCGCGCCTTCCGCATAGGCAACCCAATGCACGCGCTTCTGGGCGCATTCCCAGAACAGAACAGTGCACAGAAACAAAACAGAATGACAGTGTGTGGGCACCGGGCCTGCATACAATTTCTTTTACTTTCTGTTTATTTTTACCGGTCACACGGGTGATTCGAAAGTTGTAATTATGTTCTTATTTGTTTTTTTATTTATTTCTTTTGAAAAAAAAAAAAAAATGTTTTGTCACATGTTAGACCTCACACTACATGCACATATTCTTATCAACTGCTCACTATCGAGTCGCACAAGTCCAACCCCAAACCCGTCGAGGCCCGTCCTAGAAAGTTTCAAGCTCCACTCGACCTTGGCTCTTTCGAAGCGGTAAACCTCAGCCCGTGGCGTAGTTCATGACTACATGCCGGGGGTGACCTTTGAGCCTCATATTCAAGCCGAGCACAAGCCACACAATTCTAGTCTAGGGTCTAACACTCCGTGACTCAAGTCGGTTTTTCATGTATCGAGATTTCCCTAAACCAATGTCTTCAAATCATACATGCCAACTTGTTGCAATGGACGAAATAAAACTCCGTCCCCAAAAGTGGGCATTTTGGACGAAAATAAAAATCCGTCCCCGCATGTATGATTTACTACATTAATTTAGTTTAATCCCGTCACGTGTAGGTATCACAAGCGTGGTGGAATCCGATGAGTATATGGGACCGCGAGAAGGTCTATATACTAGTGTGACGATTCCACTATTTTTCTAGAAACCCCAAAAAGGACCAGGTCCTTCCGACTTTGTAAATAAATAAATAAAAAAGAGTTGTTTTTCCTTATGTGGTTGAGTCTTTTTCTTTGTTTGTGGGTTAATTCATTTTATCCAAAAGGTGTTTGTGGGGCCAACCTAAGATCAACCGTGTTCTTTCAATAGGTCCAATGGCTTCCAACGGCAACAACAACAACGGTGGAAATGATTTCGTGTCCAACGAAGGGTTACTCAACATAATGAAATCAATGGGGGAACAAATGGATAGGATTGTCGAGGATGCCCGACGTAAAGACAATTTGTGGCAAGCCCGTTTCGATATCGACAAGAGGATTCACAAAGAAGAGGTTTCCGAACTCAAGGCCCGTCTTGATTATGAAAGAAGAATTCACGAGGAAGAGGTTTCCGAACTCAAAGCCCTTTTGCAAGAGCTCACCGACGGCAAAGCAAAGTTCAATGGTAAAGCATGCTCAAGTGGCCCGACCCTCAAAAGCTACAAAGGTACCACCAACAACCGAGTTCTCACTCCTCTCCTAGGAGTAACCCAAGCCGAGGCATTTGAAACTTTGGTGGCAAGAGGGAAGATCAAACCTTTGGAGGGGTACAAGCCGAAGGCGATACTGAAAAATCTTGCTCATGGTGAATGGTGCGGCTACCACAAGCATAGTGGCCACACTACCGAAGGGTGCTTCCTTCTTCGAAACATCATCCAAGATTTGATCGACAACGGCGAATTTACCGTGGGTGAAGAGCAACTCATCAAAGAAGTGGCTTGGTTTTGAAATGGGGCTTCAACAAAGAGGACGACGACAACAATCTCCGTTTCTCTTTCTCTACCTAGTAGTAGGAATAAAAAAAAAAAATTAAAAAAAAGAGTCAAAAGTCCTCTTTTGTGTGCATTAATGTTTTCTCTCGTCCCATGTTAAGTGTCGAGTCTTCTTATCAAATAAAAGTCGTTCTTGTCCTCATACACTCTTCCAAGTTGTTCAATCTAATTCTTGGCAAAATGATGAAAAGATGTCTAAACACGTTTTAGAACAAGGCCATCACTTGAACGCCTAGGGGCTAAACATCGACGCCAACATCAACGACGATGCCAAGACAAACAAGGTGGAGCAACAATCATGAAGAAGTCAAGCAAAGTTTTCAAAGGGGGATTAAAAAAAATAAAAAAAATAAAAAAATCCCCCTCAATCAAAGAAGTTCACATCAAGATCAACATCATTCCATCCACCAAAGGAGGACGAAGCTACACGACGAAGCAACAATTCCATCCCGAAGAATGGAGAATCCACAAGAACTACGGTGACCTGAGCCTCTACACTGGAGGAACGTAGGCAACCTGCGGGTCCGGTCACATGCAAGAAAGAAGATATGTTTAGCCCTAGCGCGTTATGGTGATCGGCCTTCATCTCGAACTTGTCAAGACATCCTTGTAGGATTCATTTGCCAATGAATTAATCACCAAAAAGATTGAACAACTTTCTTAGATTTGAAATCATTTCGCGCTCCTTGTCGAGTCTAGGGACTTCTATTCTTTCTGCATACTCCCAATTCCTTGCAATCAAATTGGGGCTTTCCTTCTCTTCTCTCTTAATGACTTACTTTCCTTCGTGAGTCATTCAATTCAATAAAAAAAAAAATACATGTCAATACTAGGGACACTTCCCTAGTCGAGTCAATGTCACTCATCTTTAGTGACAAAAGGTTTTCACCGCAAAATCACATGTCTCTCATCCTCAGCTAGAGTCAATGCACACTTCCTCATTAATCAAGTCAAAAATGAAGACGCAAAAGAGATGCCCGCTAGATTGAAAACCCGAAAGGGCGGTCTAGGCAAAAAACAGGGTGCGTCATAAAAAAAAATGAGAGAGTGAGAGAGAGAAGGGAAAGAGAAATGGAGATCCCCGGCCTCTAAAGAAGATAAGTTCTACATTGAATCTCCTCAGCAAGTCAATTTCCCACCGAGTCAACTTTGGGATTGCAAAAGGCTCGACAAGATATAGCACCATCAAAGGTTGTCTTGGGTTATCGGCATCATTCTCCAGCAGTGTGCATTTTTGGGTTCATGAAAAGAAGGCCCGTGGTTACCAAGATCCATCCGAGAACAAGCCCATCATAAAAGGGCACGAGGTTGCACAAATAATCCCTAGCTAGTCAATTGGCTTGGGCAGCAAATAGCAACAACATGTGTCTCAGTTTTCAAGGCTTCTTCAAGTATGTGCTTCTAAAGTACGCCGAAAGGCTCCCGAGAAATGGAGTAGCTCTTGCCATATCCTCTCATGTTTATTCTCTCACACGAGGATGAGTCACTCTTGCTTTGCTCCACAAATGGTGACGCCCTAGGGACTATATGACCCGAGAACAAGGGCTTCTTTTGACAATCAACAAGCCCTAGGGGCTATGCTCGAAAAAAAAATAAAAAATGTGTGAGACTATCCTCAAAGTCTCTCAAAAGGGATGTCAAAAATCCCTCTTGTCACGTGTGCCCGTGCTCGTTCCCCCAATCAAGGATGGACCTTTCTCGCAATAAATGATGGCACTCTAGGGGCTACGGTCAAGTCTTAAAGGCTCCCTCGGCAAAGAGCAATTAACTCCCCAGCAGTATCCCCAGCCGAGTCATGTGCAACATTGGAAGCTTCCTCAATTCGGCACCGAAGGTCTCAAGGGGCTTCGCAATCTACAATCTTTTGGGCTACGGCATTACAGTAATCCGAGCAAAGGGAATATTAGGGCTTCGCAACCGACAGTCTTTTGGGGACAGCAATGCTCAAGCAATGCAATGTGGAGTAGTCTTATAGCTCCATGAAAGAGATCAAGCTTCAAAGGTCTCTCAACACTTCAAGTCAAAGGCCTCTTGGTTTTAAATGAAGACTCCGATGTTATGAATGAAGTTGATGATTTTTGTTAGAACTTTCAAGCGAGATTTTGAAGGAAGTCTTAGAGAAAAGGAAAAAGATTCAATATGCTAAACTCTAATCAAAACAGAGTTATAGCGGGAAATGCCACGGCCAATCCCAATGTTTCTGCAATTCAGCACCCCCTTCTCCAAGATCAAAAGCACAAGGTGCAGCTCAGATAAAGTTGGGCCACAGCACTAGTTGCATCCAAAGATCCGTCATTAGTTCAACTCAGGAAGAGTCAAGCAAGCATACTCATTTGGGACTTTATCACACCAAGACCTTATCCTCCGCGACCTCGACGGCACCGCAAGACATTACTGCATCCTTTGACATAAGCCCTCCGCCATTTGGGTATCAACCACAATGAGGCCATTCATCTCTCCAGTAAAAGCAAGAAGGGGATCTCTATCAAGAATTCTACCCGACGGTACATCCGCTCTCAATGCCGAGCCAATCACAAGATAATTTGGGGCTTTACATTCCACCGTCTTGAAGCTCACAAACAAAAAGTCCATGACATTTGGGGCTTAGCAATTTCTCGAAGCTTGGCATCCATAATCTTCTCTTGGGGCTTGCTCACGCCAACAACAAAGGGAGATTTACTCGAATGGGCCAAGAACTGATTTATCTTGGGACTATGCAAGCCACTCAAAGTTTGGCATCAAAGGCGTTCTAGGGGCTTTACAATCAGCCACCCCTCATCTCGGCATCAAAATCCTTTTGAAGCCCCATAATCGACAAATCTCTTGGGGCTAGACATCAATCTTCGTTGGGCACACCGGCGACAACAGAATTCAAACGAGGCAATCCGGACTTCGACTGAACATGACTTGATCTTGGGTTGGCTTCACAAGCACACAATGGTTAAAATGGTTCACCCACGGACTAAAAAAAAAAAAAAAAAAAAAAAAAAAAAAAAAAACTTTTCCTCACATGTGTGCATATTCTTTCCTTTCTAATCTAAAAAAAAAAAAAAAAAAGATTTTTCTTTTTTTCTTTTTCTCCTTCTATGTGCAAAAGTATGTGCTTTACTTTGCTTTGCTCCTAGCCTCTCCTCCAGCGCTCTCCATCATCCTTGAACTACGCTGGTCTGATTCTCTTAAAGGGATACGTAGGCAGCCTTTGGCACGACCAACCCATCATTCAGAGTACCATCTCGCCAACCCAACATCAAGGCCATTCTCTCATCAACATCTAAAGAATGGACATTCTCCATCAAAGCATCCTCCGCGGACATCAAGAATCCATCTCCACTCAAGCGGCAATGGTAAGTGAAGGTATGAATACATCCGACGCTTTCCTCAAAATCACACCGCACACAAGATCACTCTTTACATTCTTACTTCTCTCTCATTACAAAGGTGCTTTCAAGATCACATCACACCACGGGCACAATTTCACATCAATCATACATTTCATCGCACAAGCACGTATACCTGCCAAGCACACACATAACATATACCAACAAAAAGTCAACAGCATGGGAAATTCAGGCATTTCATCCCCAGCAGAAAGTGGTCCGCAGTCAACAACGACTACAGTCCAATGGCAACAACTTGGTCTATGGTGAGCCACGGAAAACAACACCTCTTCATCAAGAAATCCCCCTGCGGACTATAAGTTGGCCACGGTGGGCCGACTCATGCCACCGAACTCCTTTTCAATTTTCATCAGCAAGTGCCGCACAGCGCATCAGAATATGCCGCACCGCGCACCAGAATCAACAAGTGCCGCACAGCGCATCAGAATATGCCGCACCGCGCACCAGAATCAACAAGTGCCGCACAGCGCATCAGAATATGCCGCACCGCGCACCAGACTCAACAAGTGCCGCACAGCGCATCAGAATATGCCGCACCGCGCACCAGAATCAACAAGTGCCGCACAGCGCATCAGAATATGCCGCACCGCGCACCAGAATTTCCATCTATAGACTATAAACACACCTTTTTTTTTCAAACTGCGGCCGTGGTGGGCCGCCTCAAGCCACCACACCCTTTCCATCTGCGAAAGTCGCTCACACAGGGAGCGCACTCCTATCCTTTGTAATTTTAAATTCCTGCTTTATCGAGTCTTTGTTTTTCTCTTGTCGATGTCCTCGGTGATTGTCTTTCTTTCGTCGACGCGTTTTGCTTTGCAATCCACGTCGCCGAGGGGCTCTGTAGACACCCCGCCTTGGACCTCTCACCCCGATTGCATACAAAATATTTTATTTAACTTATTTTCATTAATTTCTGTTACTTCGGTTAAGTTCCTAACTGATTCCGTTAGTTTTGGACTAAACTGCATAACAGAGTTAACTTTTAGGGTCATTCTGTCATTTTTCACCCGCGGGCGCTTCCGGCACTGCCATTGAGCCGCGCGCGCGTCCCGCCCCAAAAGCCAGACCCGCGCGCTTCCCACTTTGGCAGTAACGGATTGCACCTTATTTCTCTCCCTTTTCTTATTTACAAACATCTTTTCTTGATCACAAAAACCATCTTTTTACATCCACATTCATCCCCCCTTTTCTCATTAACTCCCAATCCCAAATTCTAAGCCTTTTCCCAAAAAACTAATATTTCTTTCATTTATTATTTGATTTCTTTTATTTCTTTTATTTTTCTTTTATTCATTTATCTTATTTGTGATTGGCCCATTCCATTTCACATGGATGACCAATTTCCCTCCATCATTTCCCTCTCTTTTTTACCTATAAAAACCATCATCTTCTACCATAGAAAGGGACTCCAACCTTGATTCACCAACTACACTATACACAAATTCTCCCAACAAGAGTTCTTAGTAACAAGACTCTACACAAATTGTTCTACAACAATTTCATTACAACAACAACACTTTCAAGTCAAGGTTCCAAGTCCTCTTTCTCAAGGTACAACTCCATTTTCTTCCTTTGTTTTCTTCTTCTTGATGTATGCAATCCCCATTAATGGGACATGACCAACATGACTACTTCACATATTGAAGTTAGTTAAGGTTATCTCCCTACATTTTAATCTTAACTTTAATTCACCATGTTAATTTCTCTTCATCTCTTAATGTAATTCTTTAACATTACTTGTTACATGTAATCTTTATCATTAAATAAATAAAACAATTCTATTTTATTTCCCCTTTATTTCCCCTTTTCTTCTCATCACAATTATTAGCACATTTCTATTTAATTAATTGAAGGACATGTAAATATTAGAACACCAATAGTAGCAAGACCCGCGTAAGCGGGACGGAGTGGGTGTTTAAATACTTCCCACTCCGTCACCTAACCCCCGAACCCTTCTCTCCCGAATCTCTGGTTTTGTACATAAATTAGGCTATTTCTAGGTTTTTCTTATGTTCCTTTAAAAACATAGGTGGCGACTCTAAACAATCTAAAACAAGTTAGACATCCTAGGATAATTCACCGCTCTAGCCAAGCCGTGGTTGCCCGGGGTATCTACAGGATATCATCATTTCGACCCATGTGTATCTTGAGTAGTCATCCACCACAACTAAGGTATATTTGTTTCCTCCAATGCTTGCGGTGGTGACAGGTCCAAATAGGTCCATGTGAAGCAGTTGTAAACATTTGGAAGTTGAGGAAGCAATCTTGCTGGAGAAAGACTGCTTAGGTTGTTTACCGAGCTGGCATGCTGCGCATTTTCTATCATGATGGTCAGCTACTTTGGGAAGTCCTTTGACAAGATTTTCCCTTCCTAGCTTAGCCAAATATTTGAAGTTCAAATGACTTAAGCGCTTATGCCATAGCCAGCTGCTTTCACTTACATTCTTTGCTACAAAATAGAGATTAGTGATAGAATCTATAGCAGTAAGATCAATAATGTAAACATTAGTCTTACGAGTCCCTGTGAGCAAAGTTAGTCCGGATATGCCATCTTTGATATAGCAGTGCGTTGCAGTGAAGTGACATTCCAAACCTTTATCGCAGAATTGTGATATGGAGAGCAGGTAGTGCTTGAGTCCTTCTACGAGCGCAACTTTCTCAATGCACACTTTATCTTTTCTGATTCTTCCATATCCAACTATGTGCCCTTTGTTGTTATCTCCAAAAGTTACAGAGGGACCTCTTCCTTCATGCACATCTTCAAGAGCGGTGACATCTCCAGTCATGTGTCTAGAACATCCACTATCGAGGTACCATATATGAGTTTTAGCTTGTGAAGAGTGCGCAGTGAAGCAGGAGACCTTAAAAAATAGACATTAAAAAGAACGCATGTCCCCTTTATTCTTGGGTCGTAGAGTTAGCAACTTTTGACAACCCATTCCTGTCTGATCTTAGGATTTTTACGTCCCTTGGCATTAGGAGAAAATCACAAAAGGCATTATGTAGCCTTGTGACCTAACCATCACACACAACACAATGATGTAAGCCACTTATAGATTGGGTTTTCACAAACTCTTTACTTTTCTTTGGCGCAACATTCTTAACTGGAGCAGATGAACTAGCTTTGACAAACACCATCTTTTGAAATTTTGGTGCACTTTTCTTAAGTATGCGCATGGCTTTCATGCGCATGACCCTTATGCGCAGATTTGACATTCGAAGGAGAAGCGCAACAAATATCAAAAGGTGCGTTGTCAAGCGCAGATTCAATTTTAGCCTTACCCTTGGTGTCACGCCCCGGAAATCTCAAAAATCCATAAATAAAAACTTTACAAAATGTGCATCTCAAAAATGTAATATACCAAACCGGGCGTGTGAATTCAACTATAAACCAATACCAACAAACAACACCTCAACGAGATTATAACTCGGAGACTAGAAACAAATGCGGAAGCAAGAACAACTATTAACAAAAATATCTAAAGTACAACCGTATATACAAAACACTGAACGACTACAAACCCACAATAAAATACATAAAGGCTCCGAAGAGCAACTATCCCAAATACGATCAACCTGCTCAGAAGGTTCCCGCTACAACGGGCCTCACAACGCTACCACTTGCTTTCCTCTGGGGGGGGGGTTAAGGAAAACAATTTGAAACAAGAAACGGGGTGAGATAAAATCTCAGTAAGTTACTAAATGTATCTACATGGCATAATATCATGCAAATCAACGATAACTGAACAAGTAAATCACGTAACAACAAATGAGAAAGCTCCCTATCGCCAACTGTCCCATACCAGTTGGAAATAACGACTAACTCATCATGCAACACATAAGACTGAAATAAACACGTAACAAAGGATACTTAGCCAAGGTTTCACCAAACTGATAGAACAATCGCTGCGCAGCATCAACCGATCAACCAATCAACAATAGCAGTATAACCACTGAAGAGAACCCCGGTCAAAACCGACCAATCAATCAATCAACCCATCAAGCCATCTTCATAGTAGCATAAAAGCTGAAGAGAAAACTCCCGGTACCGGAACCAATAACCAAATGAAGTGTCACAAGGTACGGGAGACATGCCACAAAGTCATGCTCCAAGTAAAGCTAAAATGCACACAAAAGAGCTAGCTCTTCTCACATCCAAGGCCAATCTGGAGAAGGGTAATAATGGGGCAAAACAATGGTCAACATCACAATGGACTTGGCTGTGCCATCATAATGTTTCGCATCGCCCAAACACACATAAAATACCAGCTGGACTTTCAAGTAAAGGCTAAGTAATAAAATACTAGCACAATAAACAACCATTGATTCCAAAGTAGGGAATCATACCAATTAATCACCATAAAAGATGTAAACGATTACTCAAGAAGAGTTCAACAACAATAGCACAAGGAGTTTCTCATAAAAGAGTCCAACAACATTGACCATTAAAACATAATGATTCCAAGATAAGGCATGTAGCAAATACATCCTAAATATGATACCCACAAGTTAATCATAAAGAGCACAACCCAAACGGTCGCTCGCAAATGGCACAATGACTATTACCAAAATGACCCTAAACATTTACTCATAAAGATATACTAGGACTATGAACTCAACCATCTCATCACACCTGGAATTCCAAAGTAGGAAATCAGAATGAATACACCTTAAGGTTAATCAAACCGTAAGTACCCAATTGCCAATTCACGCTTTACCTCCGTCCATAACGAACCAATTCTAAACACCCCAAACGAATCCAAAAGGTTACCCTTATTAGGACATGATCACGGCCGGACTAAACCCTATACTTTGGTGTTCAATAACAACCCTCTAGGTACTATAGGACATCGCCTAAAACCTAGACCAAGTCTTATTCGAAAATCAATTCGATTGGAACAATCACGAACACATCATAAGATGCCCAAACATTCCCAAACAATACTTGATCAAATTACATAACACCATTGTTCACAAAGGAACCCATTTTAATTACTAAAGTGTTCCACGGTGCCCAACTAAGTCAACTAGAATAGTACTACGGAACCTAGACCGAGACTACACCTTGATCTTAAACCTCAACGAAAAGACAACCATTCTTATCTATAACCATGCGGCCAATAGAACCATTGCGTAGTACTCGAAAATAGCTTTCCAACGATAGTTTACACGTCTAAAACGGAGTCCGGACGAAGAAGTTATGGTCCCCGGAAGATTGAACGTAAAACGGACAATTTTTATAAAGTGTTCGGCCGGACATTATGAAAAATCCCTGTTTTAGCTCCGAATTTCACTCCTTTCGTTCTAAAACTTAAGAGTACCTATATATACTTCTATCCTAACATTTAAAGACAAGAAAACTCAATTCATGTGCCTCTAAAACCCAAATAACCCCAAAATTGTTAAAGAACATAAAACTAATTTCACAACACAAACTTAATCACAAAGGACCCAATTCTATCACTAGAGTGCACTACAATGCTCACTAAGGTCGACTAGAAGGACACCCAAGACTTAGACCAAAACGCATTCTTCAATCACACAAAATAACAAATGAAAGCCTTCAGAGGTTCTGTGCGGCCGCCCACTCGAGTCTGTGCGGTCGCACAAAAAGCCATCAACCAAGAACAAAACCTTTCAGATAGATGTGCGGTCGCCCACCATATTTTGGGCGGTCGCCCAACCCTCTGGTCTGCCGGAAATCGGGAGGGATGAACTGGGTTCTCCCATTTCTCATACCCATTTCACACATTCTCAAAATCAATACTTCCCACATGAACCCCAAAGTACCCAAACAACAACTAACCAAAAAGGGGACCTTAATAACACCATCCATCAACCAAAACCAAGATCAAATCCCAACATTCAACAAAATCACCATTTTTAATCAAAACCCAAAATAAATTCCAAATAAATTCTAAACTCAATCAAACTTCAAATATAACACATCAAGCATTATATAAACATGATATGAACATTTTAGCATAAAAATGGGGGAAAAGCAACTTACTTGAATTTTCTCAAAGTTGCCGGAACTCGAATATTTTTAGCCCTCTACGATCCTAACGACGATCTAAACAAGTTTAATGTTTTAAGAAATGAGAAATAATGAGAGGAAGAGGATGAAAATGAAGAGAGAAGTGAGAGAGAAATTTTTACCTTTTTGGAGAGAGAGAGAGCATGCTGGGAGAGAGATGAGAAGTGAGGGGGAAATGAGGGAGGAGAGAGGTGATGGAGGGAGTAAGTATGATAAATTAGAATAGTTCACTTAGGTCCCCTCTACTACCCAACAAGGAACAACTAAATCCATTTCCCCACTATCAACTAAGACCCAATAAATTCCATACTAGCACAAATGATCAATTAAAATGCTAGACATAAAATATTATCCCACAAAATGCACACAAAATTATTTAGATAAATAAAAATTTAAATAAATAAATAAGAAATAAATAAATAATTAAATATTTATTACTAAGAAAATAGAGGCGGGTTTTCGGGTCGTTACACTTGGCTTTTCCAGTTTGCTTCTTTGGGTAGATATAATGGATATTTTGTCTCTGGACTTTCTCCTGTCCTTTACCCATTGAAGCAGAATGCTTTGCTTTAAAAATTTCAATAGTTTGCTGTGGTGTAAACTCCTTTTCCTTTTCAGAGCAAACTGCGCATTTAAAGTTATCACTAGTTGAGAACCCCAAGCCTTCCTTGTCTCCACTGGCTTTTTGGGATTCTAGAATTTGATCCATAGTGACACGAGATTTGGTCCACTCATCAGTGATCTTTGTGAGATCAGCTACTTGAGCAGCCAATTCTTCGTTTCTTACTTTAAATAACGCATTTTGATCTGCAAGAAAACGGTTCTTTTTAGTAAGAGGGGTCATGCTCTTAATCTTCTCCTTAAGGAGGGTGATCTCATATTTTAAAAGAGTTATCTCCGTCTTAAGCTGTGAAGTTTCTCCAATTGATAAGTCCACTGCTTCTTTCACAGAATTAAATTTCTTGATTACCTTTTCAGCTTGATTGAAAATAGACTCACGCTCAGCAGCAGAGTCATCTTTTTCTATTACAATTTTAGCAAGAATTTCAAGAGATTCTTTTCGTGGAGGTGCAGCTACAAATTTCTTTGATAGGTTTGCTCTGGCAAATAAGTACTTGCCATTCTGTCTGCTTGGAGTCAGATGTCCCATTTCCACCAGTTCTGTGATAGTGGGACCTTTCTTTTGAATTGTCCTTGGCACAGCCTTTGTGTATGTATCGGGATCATTGTCTGAATCGCTATCAGCATCAGCATTGGCCACTAAGCAGAGCAGTCCATCCTCGGAGTCATCATCATCACTGTCTTCAGTGTCAGTCTCTATCCAAGTCTTCAGTTCCTTTTCTGCGCAGTCTTCTTCAGCAATCATTCTGTGCTGCTTTGATGATCTCTGCGCAGTATTCCTCTTCATGTACTCAAATTTTGGAGTAGGGCATTTTGATACGAAATGACCAGGCTTTCTGCAGTTGTAGCAGACTAAGTCATCATCTTCTTTGAGTCTCTGCCACGAGAGAACTTAGCTGGAGCTTTACTTGAGGATCCTGGCTTTGAGAATTTCCTAAACTTTGAAATCGCTTTACGAACATAGCGAAATCATCATCATCCATTTCAAGTAAAGAGAAAGTAGAGACTTTGTCTGAGGTTTGAGCAGGCGCAGGTTCCTTTTGCGCAATGTAGGAAACAAGTTTTCCTTTGCCTTCAGTTTCATCAATTCTATCAAGTTTTAGCTCATACACTTTTAAGTTAGCGTATAAGCTGCGCAGAGGCCAAGTATCTAGAAATCAAGAATCTTCCAGATGACTTGCCTTGTGCACATATCTGGAACCTAGCGCATCTAAGAATTGAGAATTAACTTCTTTATTAATGAATGTGGTTCCAAGAGATTTACAAGAGTTTACAACAGCACAGAAGCGATCGTAAGTTTGTCTCAAGGTTTCACCATCCTTTCTCATGAAGCAGTTGAATTTTCTTTGCGCCACAAATCTTTTTTTTCCTTGCTTACTTTGTCTCCATTCACAAATCCTTCAATAGCATCCCATAGTTCATTTGCAGTTCCACCGCTCACAATTTAATTGTGCGTGGAGAGGTCTAGAGTGCTAAGAATGATGTTTCTTGCTCTTCCATCATAGCCAACCCATTTTTTTTCTTCATTGGTCCATTCTTCTTTGGTCTTCTTGGTTGTAGGATTTTCCTTGTTGGTAGCAGCATCAGGATTAGCCTTCATTGGAATGTAGGGTCTTTCAAGAACGATGTCGTGGAAGATCTCGTCGATAGAAGAAAAATGAGTGAGCATGCAGTGCTTCCAGATTTCGAAGTGATCTTCATTCAGCACTGGAACATGTGAATAGTTAGCCATTGCCCAAGATTTTGAAGCCATCTTGAATCGGAACCCAAGCTATTAAGCTTGAAAAACAAAATAAGTTTTATGAAGGAGTTTGCTCTGATACCACTTGTTGGTCCCAAAGGGGCAACATGGGTATGAAAAATGCTAGAGGGGGGTGAATAGCGTTTTAAAATTCTTTTCAAACCCTTTTGCAAAGCAATGGCTTATGCTCACAGTTCTCAAATAAACTGAATATAGCGCGCAGAGAGAGTGTGAAATGCACAGCGGAAATTTAGGCAGCAACTGCGCAGAAGGTAAAAACGCACGCGCTAAGTTTTGGCTAAAGAGTTGGTTAAAATGTTCTAAGGCAATAAGCAGTAACAAAACAGAGCAGCAAATAGCAATCTGATAAGATCAAACAAAGCAGCTATTAAGATATAATGTAAGCAGGAAATAAGCAGTAAGAATAGAGAACAAGCTATTTGGAGAGGTTCGATCGATGAAAGATCTACGTCCTCTATCAAGATGGTTAGTCTTGGATTTTCAAATGAGATTTATATTGATGTGAGGAGCTTTTACAAGATTACAAAGAATCAAAATCTAACCTATGAAGAGAAAATCCTAGACTAAACCGGTGTATCTCAAGAAGTGAGATCTAAATGATCGAAGCTTCAAGAGGTGTGTGTGTGTGACAGAAATTCTGGGCTCTATGAATCTATGAGATGAAGAGCACGAAGAATTCTGGTAATATAAAGCTTAGGATCTGGGCAGGAGTTTGAAGGTATAAAGGTTTGAAGGTTGATCTTGTATCTGGGAATATAAGCAGCAAACTTCTTAACTTCAAGGATACTTATGAAAGCACAAACTCTAGCAACTTGGAAATGAAGATGAGCGGGATATTTATAGTAGAGATCTTAAAACTAGGCGTTGGAGCTCTGAGCAAGGACGATGAGCTGGCACTATATGATTGGTGCGCAGATGTCCTTTATAGCCGTTGGGGCTCTGATCAAGGTTGATGACCTAGCACAATATGATTGGTGCGCAGGTGTCTATGAGCCGTTGGAGACTGAGCATGAAGACCAAATTCAACAGCTTCTTCTAGAAGGATGACAACTGTCTTCATTTGACATATTTGACTTGAGCGCATCTCCACCGTTGGATATGCTGAGTGTGCTTGCTTTGTCGTTTCTGTACACCACAGCACTTTAATAAGCGTGCATCTTCTAAGCGTTTTCCAAGTTAGGTGATCTGAATGCATCGAAAACTGAGCAAGGTAGAATGCTGCGCAGGAGAGACCTGCGCAGTGGTGTCCTGCGCAGAAACCACAGTCTTGCTTTGATATTCATTCCTTATCGCTCCAAGTCCTATATTCTAAGCCTATACCGTAAAATGGACTAATCTGAGAATTGAAGTTATAAAACTTCTTACATAGGGTCCTAAAGTCCATAAAATATCAATAGGTGATGGTATCAATCAATTCTAACATAAATAGGAGGGTTAAGTGATAAGCATATGTCGCGACCCCGACCTCGCGGGCCCGGAGTGTGCGAGCTGGACGTCGACTTAACACACAATTACTAAAATATTGAAGATAAAAATTCCATTTTTTTATACCCAAAAGGTTTAAAACAAAGTTTTAGAAATCCAAGTTTAACCACAACAACAAACTACTAGTATAAGCTCCACAAGCTTACACCAAAATTACAAAAGATTACAAATCTTAATGACGTCATTGTTGGTAAAACTATCCCCAAAAGGTTATACATTTAAATAATGCAAACCGATCAATAACAACCTGCCCAAAATCTCAATCCTCTCGACGTCCTCCTCGATCCGCAAATCCTAATCCTTTCCTCCTGTGGGGGGGTTAAGGAAAAACAAAGATAAAAGAAAGGGGGTGAGATAAATCTCAATAAGTTACTAATGCAACTACATGACATGCTAAGATGCAATAGATAATAATAATATATCACATAGCACATAGCAAATATCATTTAACAGATAGCAGCGGAAATAAACAAGTAACAAAGGATACTGAGCCAAGGTTTCCCCAATAAAGGATATAACAATCTGATCACTGACGATAGGGCCGCATCGAAGAGCAGCATCAATAAGCAGCATCAAAGAGCCGATAAATCAATCAACGATAGCAGCATAAGAGCTGAAGAGAAAACCCGGTACCGGAACCAATAACCAAACGATAACTGAGTATACGACACAAAGTCGCAACCCCTTATAATAGCTAGACTGTTCCCAAGAAAGGAGCTAGCTCATCTCACATCCAAGGCCAATCTGGAGGAGGGAAATAATGGGGCAAGACAATGGTCAACATTATAATAGACTCGGCTCGTTGCCATTATAACCTTTCCCATCGCCCAACACAACCACAAATACCAGCTGGACTTTCAAATAAATGCCAAGTAATAAATACTAGCTAAAGTAAACAACTAATGATTCCAAAGTAGGGAACCATGTCACGACCCGAATTATAGGCTCTATTTTATTAGTAATAAATAATTATTTATTTATTTATTTGCTTGTTTATTTATTTAAATTATTATTTATTTAAATATTTATGTGTGCAATTTATGTGTTATAATAATTTATGCCTAGCATTTTAATTGAGTCATTTGGGTTAATGTGGTATTGTTGGGTCTTAATTGTTAGTAGGGAGTAGTATGTGTGTGTAGTGTGAGAGAGGGGGCCTAAGTGTAAGTTTTTGAATAATTTCCCTACTCCCCCTCACCTCCCTCACCTTCTCCCTCACTCTCTCCATCCCATTTCCCAGCCATCTCTCTCCCTCTCTCTTGGTTTTGGGTAAGTTTTCTTCCTTTACTTCTCTCTTCATTTTCTTCATCTTCCTCTCATAATCTCTCATTTCTTAAAACGTGAAATGTGTTTAGATCGTCGATAGGATCGCGTAGAACCAAAAAGAATTGAATTCCGTCATCTTTGAGAATTCGCAAGTTACTTTTCCCCCATTTTGATGCTAAAATGTTCATATCATGTTTAGATAATGCTTGATGTGTTATATTTGAAGTTTGGTTGGGTTTTGGATTTGTTTGGAATTTATTTGAGTTTTGGTCAAAAATGGAGATTTTATGAATGTTGAGATTTGATCTTGTTATTGGTTGTTAAATGTTGTTATAGGAGTCTTTTCAGACTTATAAGTTGTTTTGGTATATTAGTAAACTAGTTGGAAGGTTGAAATTTTGGTTGAAATGTGTTTTGGGTTAAAAATGGAAGAACCCAGTTTGTTCTTCCCGAATTCCGGCAGTCCAGAATATTGGGCGACCGCCCAAAATTGTCTGGGCGACCGCACATCTATCTGAAAGCTTTTATCTTTGTTTTTCCTTAAACCCCCCCCCCCCAGGTGCTAAGGATTAGTCTCGCAGATCACGAGAAAGAGGACGTCGAGTGTGGATACATTCTTTTGGGGAAGGTTGTTATAGGTTGGTTTACATTATGTAAATGTGTAACCTTTTTGGGATAGTTGTACCAAACAATGACGTCATTAAGAATTGTATATTTGTATTTTGTCGGGCATAAACTTGTGGAAGTTTATGATATTTGTAATTAGTTTTTATCAAACTTGGGTTTGTAAAACTTTGGATCATCACCTTTTGGTATCAAATGAAATTTTTAACTTCGGTACTTCACAATTTTGGTTTTAGAGTCGACGTCCAGATCGCGGTCTCGGGCCCGCGGGGTCCGGGGTCGCGACAAACCATTTCAAATAAATCACCAAAAAGGTGAACCATCCCAAACGACACATCAAAAGGTGCTCAAACAATCCAAAACGATACTTAATTAAATCCCATAACATTTTTGTTCACAAAGGAACCATTTTCCACATTAAAGTGTTCCTCATTTCCAAACAATAACCAAATTGATGCCACAACTAAATTGTTCACAAAGGAACCAAATTCAAACATTAAAGTAATCCATAATGATCATTTTTAAGTCTACTAAAGTAGTACCCAAAATCTAGGCTAAGATTGCATCCCAGTCTTATACCAACAAAAAGGGAGTTCTTGGACACACAATGGACCGATCATAAATGCTTTGTTATAGAATACCTACCAAAGGCTCATCACAATTTGAACCTGAATCCCCACCAAATAAACCATCTCATCTCGTAGTACTCAAAAAGGGCTTTAAAACGATAGCTTACTCGATTAAAACGGAGTCCGGAAGAAGAAGTTATGGCCCTCGAAAGATTGGACAAGGAAGGAATAAATTTCACAACAGGGGAGGGGGGGTGCGCGCGCCTCAAACAAGGGGATGCGCGCGCCTCCTGAAATCAGTCACAAATAGAAGATTTGAAATGGAAAGGGTGCGCGCTCCTCCAAGAAAATGATGCGTGCGCCTCCATCCGACAGTGGGAAATTCAAGATTGGAGGAGAGGAGGGTGCGCGCGCCTCCAACGAAAATTGGCAAACCCAGATCTTCTTCCTGGGTTCTTCAATCCGAAATTAACACAAAAACACCATTTTCATACCCAAACTCAAATGCCCCAAGAACAACACTTCTAGATAGCAATACTGAGGTACCCTAGCAACTTATAAACCTAAAATGGCTCATAAAACCACATCTAGAACACCCAATCCAAGAGGTGATTCCAAACACCCAAATTACACAAAAAAAAAAATGGATAATTTGCAAATAAGTTCCAAATCAAACAAAGAGGACATATATATCAACTAGAGCACCAAGGGAGTTAAAGATGAACATTTTTAACATAAATGGGGGGGGGGGAAGTAACTTACTTGGAATTTCTCAAAGATGACAGAACTCGAATATTTTTGGCTTCCTACGATCCTATCGACGATCTAAACAAGTTTCATTTTATGAGAAATGAGAGATAATGAGGGGAAGATGATAGAAATGAAGAGAGAATGAGAGAGAGACTTACCTTCTACAATGGCTATGGAGAGAGAGAGAGATGACTGGGAATGGAGGGAGGGTGAAAGTGAGGGAGGTGAGGGGAAAAGAGGGAATAAGTAGGATGACAACCTAGAATTTACACATAGACCCCCTCCCCTACACACTAACTCAATCATCTTATACAATCATCTTATATTCCCCACTAACATTTAAGACCCAACACTCTATACTAGCACAATTAACCAATTAAATGCTAGGCACGACCACATCATGAAGCCAAAATGCACACATAAATATTTAAATAACTAAATAATTTAAATAAATAAATAAGCCATAAATAAATAATTAAATATTTATTTCTAAGAAAATAGAGGCGGGTTTTCGGGTCGTTACAGCATACCCAACAGGGTTGCTAATTGTAAAGCCCCTGGAATGCCTTTGATGCCAATCTATGAGAGACTTGCATAGCCCTAAGATGAATCGACTCTTGACCTTTTCAAATAAATCACCTTTTGCTGTTGACATGAGCAAGCTCCAAGAGAAGATCATTGATACCAAGCTTCAAGAGATTACTAAGCCCCAAGTATTGTGGGCTTGTTATTTGCGAGCTTGTAGATGACGGTATGTGAAGACCTTTCGGTGTGAAGCTCCAACTTATCTTGGCATTGTATTGAGAGCAAATGCACCATTGGGTAGAACTCATGAAAGTGATCTTCCTCTTGTTTGGAGATGAATGACCCTTTTTTTTGTGGTTGGTACCCAAGTGGCGGAGGGTCCATGTTGAAAATGCAGTAGAATCTTCGGGAAATGTCTCGAGAGAGATTGTGATGTTGTTGCGGATGATAGGGTTTTGACATGATAAAGTATTAAACGGTACGTTTGCTTGAGTCTTCTTGAATCGAAATAATAACGGATCTTCGGATGCAGCCTGCGCTTTTGATCTTGGAGAAGGGGGTGCAGTACTTGCAGAAACATTGGGATTGGCCGAGGCATTTCCCGCTATAACCCAGTCACGTGAGTTTAGCATATTTAATCTTTTTCCTTTTCTCTAAGACTTCCTTTATAATCTCGCTGAACGTTTGAACAAAAATCATCAAATTCATTCATAACATAGGAGCCCTTATTCAAAGTCATGGGAGATGGTGATGTTGTTGTGGAAGATATGGCCTTGGCGTGATAAAATCTCAAACGGTATGTTTGCTGGAGTCTTCTTGAGTTGAACTAATAACGGATCTTCAGGTGCAGCTTGTGCTTTTGATCTTGGAGAAGGGGGTGCAGTACTTGTAGAAACATTGGGATTGGCCGTATCTCTGGTCGAGTAATCATATTGGCATTTCCTTGAATCCTTTTCCTTTTCTCTAAGACTTCCTTCATGATCTCGTTGTAAGTTCTAACAAAAGTCATCAAATTCATTCATAACATCGGATCCCTCATTTAAAACCAAGTGACCTTTGACTTGAGGTGTTGGGAGACCCTTGAAGCTTGATCTCTTTCATATAAGACTTCTCCACATTGCATTGCTTGAGCATTGTTGTCCCAAAAGACTGTCGGTTGAAAAGCCCCAATATTGCCCTTTGCTTGTATCATTGTAATACCGTAGCCCAAAATATTGTAGATTGCGAAGCCCCTTGAGACCTTCGGTGCCGAATTGAGGAAGCTTCCAATGTTGCACATGACTCCGCCGGGGACACTGAAGTGAATTTGTTCTTACCGAGGGAGCCTTTAAAACTTGATTGTACCACTCCTAATCAATGGTTTCATACATGATAAGAAGGTGCTTCTCGACATGCGCAGCGGAATATAGCATTTAAATTTATATGAAACCCAAAGCCCATAGATCCATTCATATGATTAAATCAAATACAACAATATGAATACTAGAAAAACTAACCCTTGATGACTTTGAATTTGGCCTTTGATCTTAGTGGAGAACTTGAAGCTTTGATCACAAAAGTAAGAACACGAACTTTGAAGATGATAAGCTTCACCCTCTAGCGGTATCCACACCACGAACGAATATCAAGAACACTTGATCTTGGTTGCTAGACCAAAATTTGTGAAACACGTTTTCACAATCAATATTAACTATGTGGAATTTTGATTGTGTATTATTTTGTTCCTCAATCTAGGATGTCTTAGAACAAAATAAAACTCTCTCAAACTCTTTGGAGACTTGCACAAAGGCTATGATATATTCTGGCCGAATTTGGCTGTTTATATACAAGTTAGACCTATTCCAAATAGGAAACTTGTGTCTAAACCCGTCCAAAATTCTTTTCCAAATCAAATAAGGAAACCAGTCCCGACATGGTGTGCGGCCGCCCAAAAACCTTATGCGGTCGCACATCTATCTGGAAGGTTTCTGGTACTAACTGACCCAAACTGTGCGGCCGTCCAAGCCATCCTGTGCGGTCGCCCACTTGTCCAGATTCCCAAAGTTTCCAAAATTCCAATATAGTTCTTATTTAAGATTCGTTCTATTGTGTGTGACCCTCTAGGATTATACTAAGTTGGCAATGGGCTCAAACATGAATCCATAAGATATGATTAGGTTCTAGCAAATCGTCATACCTACCCAAATAGTATAACTAGATACAAGTTCGCATTCCTTTAGAGCATGTCACAATCCCTTTGTCCACAATCTCATTGAACACAAGTCATGGTCAACAAGTCAACTTGTTTTGTTTAATACTTTCTCGATTCCGAATATGTTGATAATCCAAATGACATTGATCTAACCAATTCATTTGAGTCCGGTCGAACATTTTCATCAACATCATTCCTACGAGAGGCCTAAGCTTGAGATCTCTCCGAAGTGGGACAAATCCATTTAGCTTATTACTCTTCCCTACGTGAATCCGATTATGCCAATCATACCCTATATAACTACCCGGTTAAAAGTAGCGTTTGAATATGTCAAACATAATGTTCATCAAGTGGAAGACTATAATAACTTCATGTCTAAGGATTCGAATGACATAACTAATATGAGATATATGTACGACATAGACCATGACATAAATCTCATACAGCGTGTCATGTCCAGTACCTTGTTCCAAACAAGTACCCATAAATCTAACATGATCATTCCATGATCACTTAGCCTTTATACTAGTGCTTAGCAAGTACTAGGGACGGAGATTATTATAACTAAACATGAACGACAATAATAATCAAAACATCTCTTTATTGATATGAAATAAATGATAACAATTACAACGTTTATAAAACGTGCCTAGGGCACCACTACCAACAATCTCCCACTTGCCCTAGGCCCAATCTCCCATGTATCTAATACCCATGGACCTAACATGACCTTCATGTTTAGCTTGTGGAAGTCCCTTTGTTAGCGGGTACTCTGCATATATTTACGTCTCCCCTATCAACGATTTCTCGAATGATATGAAAACGCCTAAGTATGTGTTTGGATTTTTGATGTGCTCTTGGTTCCTTTGCTTGAGCAATAGCACCATTATTATCGTAATAAAGGTCTATTGGATTAGCAATACTAGGAACCTCTTCAAGTTCAGTGATGAACTTCTTAATCCAAACAGCTTCCTTTGCAGCATCTGATGCAGCAATATACTCAGCTTCTGTTGTAGAATCAGCGGTTGTACTCTGCTTGGAACTCTTCCAGCTTACAGCTCCACATTTAACATAAACACAAAACCCGATTGCGATCGACTATCATCTTTGTCGGTTTGGAAGCTTGCATCCGTGTAAGCATTTACCACAAGATCATCTTCCATTCCTCCATAGACCAAAAACGAATCTTTAGTTCTTCTCAAGTACTTAAGAATCGCTTTTACAGCCATCCAGTGACTTTCACCGGGGTCGGATTGGTATCTACTTATCATGCTTAAAGCATAAGATACATCCGGCCTAGTACAAATCATGGCATACATGATGGACCCAATTGCCGAAGCATATGGAACATCATTCATTTTCTCACACTCATCTTTTGTCTTAGGACATTGAGTCTTGCTTAGAGAAACTCCATGTAACACGGGCAAGGCACCTCTTTTAGAATTTTCCATACGGAATCTTCTAATGACCTTGTCAATGTATGTACTTTGGCTTAAACCAAGTAGCCTCCTTGATCTATCTCTATAGATCTTAATGCCAAGTATGTATGCGGCTTCACCCATATCTTTCATTGCGAAGCATTTTCCTAACCAAGTCTTCACTGACTGAAGTGTAGGAATATCGTTTCCAATGAGTAATATGTCATCCACATATAAAATCAGGAATAGCACTATGCTCCCACTAATCTTCTTGTATACACAAGGTTCATCTTCGTTCTTGATGAAACCAAA
Source organism: Campanula takesimana (assembly GCA_026119855.1). Classification (NCBI taxonomy): domain Eukaryota; kingdom Viridiplantae; phylum Streptophyta; class Magnoliopsida; order Asterales; family Campanulaceae; genus Campanula; species Campanula takesimana. The sequence continues at coordinate 1,746,803 of JAOWBW010000158.1, forward strand.
CTCTTTGACCGATTCATCAAAACGAAGATTCCAACTCCTTGAAGCTTGCTTCAATCCATAGATAGATCTCTGCAATTTGCATACCTTAGAATCTTGTTCAAAACCTTCTGGTTGTGTCATATACACATCCTCTTGTAGTTTTCCATTTAGGAAAGCGGTTTTGACGTCCATTTGCCATATTTCATAGTCATGATATGCGGCAGTGGCAAGCAAAATTCTTATAGACTTGATCATTGCTACGGGTGAAAAGGTCTCATCATAGTCAATACCATGAACTTGCCTATACCCTTTCGCTACAGGCCTAGCTTTGTAAGTATGCACCTTCCCATCCATGTCAGTCTTCTTCTGAAGACCCATTTGCATCTTACGGTTTTTAACACCTTCGGGTGCATCAATCAAATTCCAAACTTGATTGTCTTGCATGGATTGCAATTCGGATTCCATGGCTCCAAGCCACTTGTCCGAATCAGGAGAAGACATCACCTCTTGGTAGGTTGTCGGTTCATCATTCTCAATGATCTCCACTTCATTACTATCCGTTATGAGAAATCCATATCTCTTGGGCTCGGATCGTAACCTACTAGATCTGCGAGTTGCTTGTGTATTTTGAACAGGTTCCACAACTCCTTGTGGTTTTGTTCTTGTTCCACTATTGGTTCAATGTCATTTTCTGGGTCTCGAATTTCTTCAAGATTTTATTTTACTCCCACTGATTTCTTTGCAGAGAAACTCTTTCTCTAGAAAGACACCAGTTCGGGGAACAAAAACTTTGTTGTCCTCACGGTTGTAAAAGTAATATCCTTTAGTTTCCTTAGGATATCCCACGAAAATACATTTATCAGATTTGTGTGCTAGTTTGTCGGAGACAAGTCTTTTGACAAAAGCTTCACAACCCCAAATCTTCATGAAAGACAGACAAGGCTTCTTTCCGCTCCACATCTCATATGGAGTCTTTTGAACCGATTTAGTCGGAACACGATTTAGTGTGAAAGCAGCGGTTTCTAGGGCGTAACCCCAAAAGGATATTGGAAGATCAACTTGACTCATCATTGATCGAACCATGTCTAACAAAGTCCGATTTCTCCTCTCGGACACACCATTCCATTGTGGTGTTCCAGGTGGAGTCAATTGTGAAACTATTCCACAATTCTTTAGATGATCATCAAATTCATGACTCAAGTATTCTCCACCTCGATCTGATCCAAGTGCCTTAATACTTTTGCCAAGTTGTTTTTCTACTTCATTTTGAAATATTCTAAATATCTCAAATGCTTCACTTTTATGTTTCATTAGGTAAACATACCCAAATCTACTATAATCATCAGTGAAGGTTATGAAGTATTGAAATCCTCCCCTAGCATTGCTACTAAATGGTCCACATACATCGGAATGTATCAACCCTAATAAGTCTCTTGCCCTTTCACCTAGCTTGGTAAAAGGTGTCTTAGTCATTTTTCCAAGAAGACACGACTCATAAGTGTCATATGACCCAAGGTCACATGAACCTAAGAGACCGTCCCCATGGAGTTTTGAGATACGCTTCTCATTGATATGACCAAGACGGCAATGCCACAAATAAGTATGATTTACATTATTAGGTTTAGATTTCTTATTTATATGATAGACATTTTCATTATTTTCATTCTTGACATCCAAGACATAAAGGCCATTAATGAATTAGCAATACCATAAAGCACATCATTTAAATAATAAAAAATTTCTTATTCTCAATAAGAAACTTAAAACCTTCATTATCCAAACAAGAAATTGAAATAATATTTCTACTTAAATCCGGTACATAATAGGAATTGTTCAAAACAAGTATTAAACTGGAAGGTAAAGTGACTTCATAAGTCCCTACGGCTAATGCAGCAACTCTTGCTCCATTCCCCACGCGTAGGTCTACTTCACCCTCTTTAAGTAGTCTCCTATTCTTTAGACCCTGCACATTTAAACAAGGTGTGAGAACCACTTCCGGTATCCAATACCCAAGAATCAGTGGTAGACAGGAGAATATCTATCATATAGATACCTGAAGTCGACGCAGCCTTGCTGCTCTTCTTCTTCTTTTGCTCTTCCAAGAAAGCCTTGCAATTACGTTTCCAATGACCAATTTCTGGCAATGGAAACAGATTGCATCCTTTTGTGAATCGGGTTTTGCCTCAGAAGCCTTGGCAACCTTTGCCTTGCTAATCTTGGGTTTGACAACTTTCTTACCCTTTCCTTTGGCACTAGCCTTCTTCCCATCATGAACCAAGAGCACGGGAGAACCTTTCTCTGCAATCTTCATCTCCACAGTTTTAAGCATCCCACGCAACTCGGATAGATTCTTATCCATTCCATGCATGTTATAATTCATCACAAACTGATTATAACTTTCAGGCAATGAATTAAGAATGAGATCCGTGGCTAGCTCCAATGGGATTGGATAGCCAAGTTTCTCAAGGTGCTCTACATAACCTTTCATTTTCAGCATGTGAGGACTCACTTGTTGCCCTTCATTCATTTTGCAAGTAGTGAATGCAACAATGGTCTTGTACCTCTCTTGCGTAGCATGCTCTTGAAACATGGCTCTTAACTCCACGCCTATCTCATAGGCTTCCAAATGTTCCAAACTTTGTTGGAGTTTTGAGCACATAGTAGCAAGCATGAGACAGCTTACATCTCTAGAATCATTACGATGTTTCTTGTAACTGTCTCTTTCTGCCCTAGGGGCAGTAGGTTCTGGTTCAGCAGGAAGTGGCCCATCGAGAATGTACAACTTATCTTCTTGCCTTAGAACAATTCTTAGGCTACGGATCCAATCCATAAAGTTAGTACCATTCTCTTGGAGCCTATCCTTCTCAAGGATCGATCGCAACGAAATTGATTGAGTGTTAGCAGTCATTGTCTACAAATATGCAAAATTTCCAAATTTAATAAGTACCGGTTTCATTAAAGAAATAAATAATGTATTTTTCAAAAATACTCCCACTAAATTATACAACCTTCTTTATACATCCAATGTATAGTATAATTTAAATGGGTTAAGATCCCGCTTTAATTTAATTTTAAGTACGCTTTGGCGCACCGCTCAAAATCAAATTAATTAGGTAGACAACTCTTGTCAATCATATCTCATATGACTCTCAGTTCCTTTTATGAGATTCTTTAAGAAATCCAATTTCGAAAAGCATGTTAAATCTCATCTTTGCCTTAAGCCCAAAACTGTTTGACGCTTAATTAAGTCCAACCATTTTAAACGCATAGGAAACTCTTATTCACTCATCTTGCTCATACATGAATAATATCTATGCACCTCGCTTTGGCGAGCCCACACAAAATTACCCATGTATAAACAAGTGTTTTAATCATGGCATGGCAAAGGGACTTAAAATTTTCTTTGAAGGTTCATCACATATAGCATATAACACATTTATGAGCACATAATATAAACATGTTACGCATCAAGTTTAGCCACTAAATTAATCTCCATTAATTTAAGCATAATATTTATGTGTCATTAGTTTCTCTATAATTATGAGGATCAGACTCTTTGAACTTTGGTTATCATCTTCCAAATCAAGACAACAAGAAGTGCGGCCGAAACTAAGCCATAAGGCATCCACAATTCCGCACTAATTCAAGAAACCAAGAAAGTAGTCCATGTGGCCGAAACTAAGCAATAGATGGTCTCGATAAACGTAGGCCAATTTCATCCACAATTCCACATGGATCTCCAATCATTGAATCAAGAACTTTGTTTCTCAATTTTAGCAATTATGAACTCTTCATAATTCTAACTTCGTTTTATCTTTGAAACTTTGATTGCGATCAAGTTTGGGAAACACAATCTCGATGAACGTAGATTAGCCATCCAAACCTTGAACCAATCTTAGAGTCACAAAACTAAAACAAATAGGAAAATCAAAACCTAAGATGCACACTCAAACCAACTACCCAAAACCCATTCCAGATCAGCAGGTCTGGCTTGGTTCTGTTACTGGTTTGGTTGGACCTTTTGAAAATTCCAAATCTGATCGAAAGCAAAAGGAATCAGCATTCTGATTGCTTTGTGCGGCCACCCAGAAATAACTGTGCGGTCGCCCAAACATGTGCGGCCGCCCACGTTATTCTGTGCGGTGGCACAGGAGGATCAGAAGGCAATTTTAAAGTTCGAAAATTTGTCTCAAAATTGTTTTTCCCCCGATTATTAAAACCATGATCCAATCATATTTAATAATCAAACAATTCAAAATCCATCATAATATTAATTGCGATTGAATCGTGCGATTAAAGTTGCAAAACAATAAACCACGAACGAATTTTGGAATTTGTTTGTGTATTATTTTGTTCCTCAATCTAGGATGTCTTAGAACAAAATAAAACTCTCTCAAACTCTTGGAGACTTGCACAAAGGCTATGATATGATTCTGGCCGAATTTGGCTGTTTATATACAAGTTAGACCTATTCCAAATAGGAAACTTGTGTCTAAATCCGTCCAAAATTCTTTTCCAAATCAAATAAGGAAACTAGTCCCGACATGGTGTGCGGCCGCCCAAAAACCTTGTGCGGTCGCACATCTATCTGGAAGGTTTCTGGTACTAACTGACCCAAACTGTGCGGCCGCCCAAGCCATCCTGTGCGGTCGCCCACTTGTCTAGATTCCCAAAGTTTCCAAAATTCCAATATAGTTCTTATTTAAGATTCGTTCTATTGTGTGTGACCCTCTAGGATTATACTAAGTTGGCAATGGGCTCAAACATGAATCCATAAGATATGATTAGGTTCTAGCAAACCGTCATACCTACCCAAATAGTATAACTAGATACAAGTTCCCATTCCTTTAGAACATGTCACAATCCCTTTGTCCACAATTTCATTGAACACAAGTCATAGTCAACAAGTCAACTTGTTTTGTTCAATACTTTCTCGATTCCGAATATGTTGATAATCCAAATGACATTGATCTAATCAATTCATTTGAGTCCGGCCGAACATTTTCATCAACATTATTCCTACGAGAGGACTAAGCTTGAGACCTCTCCGAAGAGGGACAAATCCATTTAGCTTATTACTCTTCCTTACGTGAATCCGATTATGCCAATCATACCCTTTATAACTACCCGGTTAAAAGTAGCATTTGAATATGTCAAACATAATGTTCATCAAGTGGAAGACTATAATAACTTCATGTCTAAGGATTCGAATGACATAACTAATATGAGATATATGTACGACATAGACCATGACATAAATCTCATACAGCGGGTCATGTCTAGTACCTTGTTCCAAACAAGTACCCATAAATCTAACATGTCATCCATGATCACTTAGCCTTTATACTAGTGCTTATCAAGTACTAGGAACGGAGATTATTATAAGTAACATGAACGACAATAATAATCTAAACATCTCTTTATTGATATGAAATAAATGATAACAATTACAACGTTTATAAAACGTGCCTAGGGCACCACTACCAACAATTAACTGTCAAATGAAGCAAGAGAAGTTTTCTTTCTCGAGTCACATAGCCCCTAGGCGTCATCACTTGTTGAGCAAAAACAAAGAGACTCGTCCTGTGTGGGGAACAAACACAAGGGGACATGGCAAGAGCTACTCCATTCTCGGGAGTCTTTCGGCATACTTTAAAGGGACATGCTTGTAGAAAGCTTGAATTACATGTTGTTGCTCGCTGCCCAAACCAACTGACTAGCTGTGGATTATTTTGT
>JAOWBW010001580.1:0-61870 GCA_026119855.1 Campanula takesimana
ATACAGGTGCAACGTACCAGAGGCTCATCAACATGATGTTCAAGGATCAGATTGGGAACACCATGGAGGTCTACATCGACGATATGGTAGTAAAGTCAAAGAAAGCTGAGGATCACATCCGGGACCTCACTAAAGCGTTCGACATCCTGGATGCATTCAACATAAAGCTGAACCCAACAAAATGCAATTTCGGTATGAAGTCTGGAAAATTTCTAGGTTACATGGTGACACAAAGAGGGATAGAAGCAAGTCCGGAGTATATCAGAGCCATACTCACCTGACGTCGCCTCATACCGTTAAGGATGTACAAAGGTGGACAAGAAAGGTGGCAGCCCTCAACAGGTTTATCTCAAAATCTTCTGAAAGATGAAAGCCATTCTTTGACATCTTGAAGAAGAACAGCAGATTTGAGTGGACAGAACAACATGAGAAGGCTTTTGAGGAATTGAAGCAGTACCTGTCGACACCTCCATTGCTGGCCAAACCATAAGAAGGTGAGCCCCTATATACATACTTGGCCATCTCAGAAATAGGTGTCAGTGCAGTCCTAGTCTGAGAACAAGATGGTACCCAACATCCCATATATTATGTAAGTAAAACTCTTCTTGATGCAGAACCAGGTACTCCCTTCTTGTAAAGTTTTTAGCATTGATTACTGCTTCAATTAAGTTAAGGCATTACTTTGAGACTCATATTATTTATATTCGTACTAACTACTCGATTAACAATGTTATGAGAAAGCCATAAATGTCTAGAGGGATGGCGAAGTGGTCCGTCCAGCTTAGCACGTATGATATCAGGTATGAGCTGAGATCAACAATAAATCACAAGCACTTTGCTTTATTACCTAAAGTAGACTATGGGACTCACTTGTCAAACTCAGACTCTTAGGCCGGGACGGAGGGAGTATTATTTTTACTAATCATTATAATCATCAAGATAATTTTAGTAAAAAATAAATAAACATAAGAGTTTTAATACTTTATTGGAAGAATTTTCGAAAAAAAAATACTTTATTGGAACACAAGTATTTACATGTATCACTAGTCTAAGAAACATCTTCACCATTAAATACATCATTTATAATTGAATCTAGTGGCCCAAATTCATCCAAGAAAACACAAATACAGTTCACTTTGATTGGCTTATTAATGTCTACATGGATTGATTCATAAATCAATCTGGATCATTGATCTAACAGATCCAACGAACCCAAATTCATCAAAAGAAAAACAAACCCTACATTTACTCTTCCCCTCTTCTTTCTCCCTCACGTCGCCTCCCTCTTCTCCTCACGTCGCCTCCCTCTTCTCCCTCTCTCTCTTCTTCCCCCTTCACTTTCTCCCTCACGCCGCCATCAATAGAGGTCGAAGTCAAGCTCTGACGCCGAGCTCTCCACCAAGCGCGCCGTCCTCCACCTCCGCCTCCCCGTCATCGTGTTCGTGTCTACTCTTTGTCTCCAAATCTTGATTTTGATTTTTCTTGACTTTGGAAACAAAGCTTAGTTTTTGTCAAATCTTGATTTTGATTTAGTTTTAGAAATTCATATCCGTTTTTGTTTTTGTTTTTTTTTCTTGATCTTTGATTTTTGATTTTGACTTTGGGGTGAAGGATTTAGATTTTGACTTTGAAGTTTGAATAAGCTCTTGTTTTCTGAAAATTTGATTATTCTAACACAATCGTAATCTGGTAAGTTTGAATAAGCTCTTGTAGAGATGTAGGTATTTCATCAATGAAATGAATTTTGTACCGAAATTGAATAAAGAATGTTAATTGAGATGGTGGTGGTTTACAGCTTTGGTTAATTGAGTTGCCAGATGATATGTTTTTTTTTAACGGTGGTGTAATAGTGGTTAGCTTTGGATGGTGGTTGAAGAGAGGGGACATAAAAATATTGTAATGTAAATTTTGGGTTTTGATTTTTTCATTTGTAACAAATTTGAAATTTGACTTTTAATAGATTTTATGCCAATAATGTTGTGGAGATTTATTAGAAATTTATGTATTTTGATATTTTTCAATTTATTATTATTATTTATTTAATTAAGTATTATTTATTTGAGAAATTGTTTAATTAAGTACTAGCAACGAATTTTTGGAATTTCAATTTTTAAAAAAAAAAAAACTGCTCAATTTACCCACGGAAAATTCCGTGTGTAATTTTTTTAGATTAAATAAAATTACTCACGGAATATTCCGTGGATAATACTTACGGAAATTTCCGTCGGGAAAGTCCGGCAAGTCCGGCCGGTCAACGGAGAAATGTTTTCCGACAGAATATTTACCCACGGTTTATTTTGTGTTTCCCACAGAATTTCCGTGGGTAATACTTATGGACATTTCCGTGGGTATTACCAACAATAATTTACCCACGGAATTCTGACGGACGAATTCCGTCGGTAACAGTTACTCACTGACGGAAATGGTGATACCCACGGAATTTTTCGTGGGTAAAACGCGTTTTTCTAGTAGTGCTCATAATCACCTCCCGAGGTTTTTCCTAAGAGATTATTATCTCAAAGGTTTTCCTCGTTACATGACCGAGTCATTCTCATTATTTTCATAACCCTTTTAATTATATTTCATGGCACCCTCCTTAGCAAAATCAAAATCCGATTGACGCATTCACTTTTTCTCTATTTTTGGATTTCATTGTTTTTTGACCAAAACAGGTAGGTAGCCATAATTGAATTGTGTATTCAATGACACCTTACATGCACTTTCTAAAATACATGAACAAGGCTAACCCTTATCCCATCTCAAATGAGATTTCTTGGCACCAAAGTTGAACTTCTTGGATTTTAGGCTTGTAGGGATGGCGTGATATCGACAACGGCGTAGTACAGATAGAACGAGACTCATGGAGTGGGGAGGGGTTGATGAACTGGATTGTGATTAAGTTAAATTTCAGGTTTCAAAGTTTAGCGTTAGATTTAGGGGTTTCTGGTTAAGATAAAAACGAGAAGGAGTGAGAGAGGATGAGAGAAAGATTACTGTGGGGTGGAGCATGGTGGGGTAGGGATTGGGTGGGGATGGTGGCCTGGTAGGTGGTTTGTTTCAAGGAAATGACGGGAGGAAGAGGTGATGAAGGAGTAAGAGAAGCAGAGGAGACAAAAAGATGCAAAATGAGAGTGGGCGAGCGAGAGGCGTGAATAGGGGAAGAAGGTAACATGATTACATTTTACCCCCTTTCAAATTAATAACACACTTTTTCTCCCATGAACTTTCATATTATTGCATACCATATTCAAATTAAAATTCAGTTCAAACAAATCCGGTTTGATAGTGGTGTGCAAAGTACATATGATTTAACTGACATTTCCAACAGAAATCATCAAAAAGCCCAAACTTGAAAATAATTTGCATTTTGAACTCTAATGTGGCCGAAAACATCAGAGTTTGATTGAAAGACTCCCTGCTTATTTTAGATCCTAAATTATAATTAGCTCTAATAAAAATATGGTACTAGGTAGATTTTTGTCATGTCGGGACATCCGAAATCAAACAAACACAAATTGAGATATGAAAAATTAATAGGCTAAAACTACACTTATAGGTATTGGTCATATGTATCCATCATTTACTTATGTTGTGTCGCGCCCCAGACCCGTGGTCCTACTTGGTCCCACGCTCGGGACACGATCGGAAGACGTCATAAAACATTTTAGGAATATTTTTCGAAATGTACTTTCATAAAAGTTTCATATAACCAAACACATTTACTTGAAACTTGATTTCATTTCACACAAACAAACTTTCACAACCCAAAGTACATAGCCACAAGGCTTACACACTTTACTTACAAATTTATAAATCACCAACATGTTCCAAAAATAGGTGATACAAAGATGAAGTCGCGGGTACACTACCCAAAAGGTTATACATTTACATAATGTAGCCTTTACATAACACATGTCCTAAAATGTCTTACCCAAAATCACCACCTCAACGTCCTCCCTTGTGAAGTGACATATCTCCTGGGCTCTCATTTATCTAAGGAAAACAACATTGAAAGGAACGGGGTGAGAATAAATCTCAGTAAGCTACTAAAATGCAACTACGTTACATGCTGAAATGATACTCATAATTGAACAATGTCAATAAACATTCACATAGCACGTAACATGATATGTAAAGCCAACTCATCTTACCACACGTAAGGTGGAAATAAACACTCATAAGTGGATGCTGAGCCAAGGTTCTCAAATCAAACATATAATCATCTGAGAGGTATCAATTGAGCAGCACCAAAGGGCTGAAGCCGGTTCATGAACCAAACAATAACAACAACAACAACAACAACGGGGAAAATGACACAAAGTCATAACCCAAACGGTGACTAAACTCACACAAAGGAGAGTTAGCCCAAACCCAATCCGTGGCCCAAGGAAGGGAGTTAAAAATGGGAAACCAATGGTAGAAGCCTTACAATGAACTTGGCTCATGTACCATTATAATCCCTACCACTGCCCGACACCACAACAAGTACCAGGTGGACTTTAAACACGAGCATAGTAATAAATACTTGCTTAAACAACAACCGAGGCATGATTCCAAAGTAGGGAACCACATAAAACTCATCACAAAGATGAACCAATCCAAAACACACCATAAGATGTTCATTAATACCCAATCAATCCTTATTCACATTCCATAACACATTTGTTCACAAAGGAACCAATTTCAAACACTAGAGTGTTCCACAATGACCATTTAAGTCAACTAGAGTAGTACCCAAACCTAGACTAAGAATACATCCTAGTCTTAATCAAAAAAAAGAAGGATTTCTGAAACTAGGGGCGAGCGGGCGCTCACTAAAGAACGGGCGGGCGCTCGGCAGACCAGGTGGGCGCTCAGACAGTACCAAGCGGGCGCTCCAGGTCAACAGGGAATTTGGTCATGAAATAAAAGGTAAGCGGGCGCTCCACTCATGCTCGCGCGGGCGCTCCATAGGCTAGCGGGCGGGCGCTCGATGCTCACCAGGCGGGCGCTCGGCACCCGATTTGGGCCAAAACAGAACCTGGTTCTTTCCTTACTCCTTCCGTCCCAAAAGTACTAACACGCACCTTACCTTTTACATAAATCTTAACCAAAGGAACCCAGAAACACACTAGGAACACACTTATACTTCCTTTACCATTTCAAAACCAACTTTCCCAAATACTCCCTTTGTACCAAAATTACAAGTATCACAAAAATTACCCAAATCACAAAAATAACAATCACAAGTATCAAGTATAACATATATGACCATTTCAACATTTAAAGGGAATTAATAACTTACCTAGTTCGGGAAAAAGTATCGCAGAAATATGTTTTGATCGGGTAGAAATGACATATTCAACGCCCTGATCATTTTTATATAATTAGATTTTAAAACGGAGTAGTAAATAAAAATAATTAAATCGAAATAGGATGAACTTACCTTTTCTTTCAAACCCTAGGAAAAAACGTAGAAATGTTACAGAGCATAATGAGAACACAGAGGGAGAAGAGATAAACATGTTATGTTTAGATTTTTACCCATGTTTTTATTTTGGTCACTCAAGTTTCATTTTCAACACATAAACCCCTGAACTTATATTTCCATAAGGACCCTAAGGTTTCAACTTATTCAATTAACTCCCTTAACCATTATTACTACTAACCAATAAATAACACAATTAATCAAACAATATGTGCAAGTCATAAAATATGATGCAACACATAAAATGCATACATAAGTTCAAATTAAAATCCCCAAAAATATAAAATAAATAGAGACGGGTTTTTGGGGTCGTTACAATCACTCCCCCTTAAAGAAAATTTGTCCCGAATTTTAGAGTAACTTACCAAATGTGTCAAATAACAAGGGTATTTTCTATCCATTTCCTCTTGAAGCTCCCAAGTAGATTCTTCCACATTATGGTTCCTCCACACAACCCTAACCAGAGGAATACTCTTAGTTCTTAATTCTTGAACTTTAGAATCAATCACCTGAACTAGATGCACCTCATAGGACATACTTGTTCAATATCCTCAGGTATCTCAGATAACACATGAGATGGATCATACACATACTTTCGAAGCATCGAAACATGAAACAAATTATGAATCTTGTCAAGAGAAGGAGGTAACGCAAGACGATAAGCTCGATCTCCAACTCTTTCTAAAATCTCAAAAGGCCCAACAAACCTTGGTGCTAGCTTGCCTTTCTTCCCATATCTTTTAATTCCCACCTTTGGAGAAACTTTTAAAAACACAAAGTCACCCTTTTCAAACTCAAGGTCTCGTCTCCGGTGATGAGCATAACTCTTTTGACGACTCTGGGCAGTAGTCAATCGATCCCGAATAAGCTTAACATTCTCAACTGAATCATTAACCATGTCAACACCCCAAATCTTTGCTTCCCCTACTTCATCCCAACAAATAGGTGAACGACATTTTCTTCCATATAATGCTTCATAAGGAGCCATCCCAATACTTGACTGGAAATTATTGTTATAAGCAAATTCCACGAGAGGCAAATGAATATGCCAAGAATCTGCAAAATCAACTGAACAAGCTCTCAACATATCCTCAAGAATCTGAATGGTTCTTTCTGACTGACCATCTGTTTGAGGATGAAAAGCAGTACTAAACCTCAATTCTGAACCCAAAGCCTTCTAAAATGCTTGCCAAAACCGAGAAGTGAATCTAGGATCACGATCAGATACAATGCTAACTGGAACTCCATGCAACTTCACAATCTCATTAATATACAACGTAGCAAGCCTTTCCATAGAATAACACATCTCAATAGGTAAGAAGTGAGAAGACTTTGTCAATCTGTCCACAATCACCCAAACTGCATCATGTCTTCTCCGAGTACGAGGTAACCCTGAGACAAAGTCTATAGTAACATGTTCCCATTTCCATTCCGGTATCTCTAAAGGTTGAAGCAAACCTGTGGGTCTTTGATGTTCAGCTTTCATTTGTTGACAAGTTAAATACTTTGACACATAATCAGCTATCTCCCGCTTCATGTTGTTCCACCAGAAATGTTGCTTCAAATCTTTATACATTTTGGTACTCCCGGTGTTGGGTATGCCCACATATCTAAATTTTAATGTATTAGGATTGATTAGATTTGATTGATCCATCACCTAAGTTTTATTTCATGGACTTTAGACCCACATGTAAGAAGTATTTATACTTCATTTTTTTAGGTTGTCCATTGATATAGAATAGGCTTAGAAATTGGGCAAGAAGATCAAGTTTCAAGATAAATCACTCAGTGAGTTTCAGCCGCGCTTATGCGCCTCTTGCGCCACGCGCCACGCGCCTTCCACATTCGCGCCATGCGCCATTTAGAGCGCGCGCATAAGGCTCTCTTCATAAGCTATGTTACGCGCCTCTGCGCCCCTTGTTTTAAGCGCACGCGTCTGTGCGCCTCTTGGCTCAATGCGCCTCTTGGCTCAAACGCGCCTCAAAGTGTTTATTCAAACTCAGTGATTTATTAAAGACTCGAAGACTTGAAGAGAATTCAAATTACGCCAATGATCCAACGGTGGTTAAAAGATACATATGCGCCTAATCTATTGACACGTGTCCACAACGGTCACATTTATGTTGAGTGTCAAAATGGCCATAATATATGCATGCTCCAATCAACGAGCGACAGCTCATCTTATCCACAAGGATTTCCAACGGCTAGTTTTTTGAAGTTCACTATAAATACCCCATAACTTCAACATTTTGAAGTTGCTGAGTTTTGCTAAGAATTTCAAGAATTTCTCTCTCTAAAGCATTTGTTGAAGATTTGAAGATTGCCTTCGTTTTTCCAGATTTCTCAAGAACATCTTCATACCTTCATCCTTAGCCCAGATCTTCAAAGCCTTAACACTTTAGTTTCTTGTGCTCTCCATCTCAAAGATCTAAAGAGCCTTGATACTAAGAACACACACGCACCTCTTTAAGATTAATCATTTAGATTCTTCTTTAAGAGATACACCGGTTATTGTTTTGGATTTGTTCTTTCATAGTAATAGATCTTGAGTTAGTGTATAAGCTCAAACATTGTAATTTGTAACACTCACTCATTATATAAGATCTCGATTTGAAATCCAAGACTAACCATCTTGGTAGAGGACGTAGATCTTTCATTGATCGAACCTCTCCAAATAGCTTGTGTTATTATCTTGTTATTTCTTTCAAGTTATTATTTTCACTCACTATTTGCTTGTTTACTCATTGTAGATTGATTGAACTGAATTGTGTTGTGTTTTTGTAAAACATATGCCTTAGTTCCTTATTTCACTCACTTTGAGCCAAAATACTTAGTGTGTGTGTTGCGCTCCCTTTATCACTTTGCGCCTATTTTCATTACTAAATTCCGCTGTGCATTTCACTCACTCACTTAGGCGCATTTCATAACGCTTACTTGATAAAGTGCGCATTCGCAATTGAGTTTTTCAAGGGTACGAAAAGAATTTTAAAACAGCTATTCACCCCCCCTCTAGCTATTTTTCATACCCTTGTTGCCCTTTGGGACCAACAAGTGGTATCAGAGCAAACACCTTTATAAAACATTTTTCGTTTTTCAAGCTTAACAGCTTGGGTGCCGATTCTAAATGGCAAACTCAAAACCTATGGCAACTGCAAACTACACTCACGTCCCGGTCTTTGATGAAGATCATTTTGACGTATGGAAATTCAGCATATTGACTCATCTCAACTCAATCGATGAAAGGCTCCATGACACCGTCGTTTATGGACCTTATATTCCGATGAAGGCGAATCCAAATCCTCGCACCAACGCTGCCCAACCTACAATTCTCAAACCAAGGGAAGAATGGACCGAGGAAGAAATTAGAAGAGTTGCAAATGATGGGAAAGCAAGAAACATTCTTCTAAGCACTCTAAGCACGGCGATGAAACAACAAGTCATGCATTGTGCTACTGCAAATGAGCTATGGGATGCTATTGAAGAGCATATTGAAGGAGACACCGTTTGCAAGGAGAACAAGAAATACGAAGTACAAAAGAGATTCAACAATTTCTCTCAACTCCCCGGTGAAAACTTGAGGCAAACTTATGAACGCTACTGTGAAATTATCAATCTATGTATTTCACTTGGCATGAAGTTTACCAACAAAGATTTGAATGTAAATTTTCTACAAGCTTTTGGATCAAGATACCTACATAAATCTAGCGCTCTTGAAGACGCTGGAACTTTAGATGTTTGGACTTTAAGGAACCTATATGCAAATCTCAAAGTTTACGAACTCAAACTTCAACGAATCAGCGAAACTGAAGGAAAGTCAAAATCTATGGCTATGATGGCGCACAGAGAAGCTGCGCCTACTCCTGCGCCTGTACAAGATGAGAAAAGCTCCGATCCCAAAATTTCTACTTCTGAGCTTAGACATGGATGATGAAGACTTCGCTTTATTTGTGAAGAAATTTCAAAAGTTCAGAAAATTCTCAAGACTCGGTTCAACCAACAAATTTCAAGGATCTACCAGCAAAGCTCCTCAAAAGTTTTCAAGGAGCAGTGATTCAAAAAGAAAGGAAGATCTTGTTTGTTTTAATTGCAGGAAACCCGGACATTTTGCATCAAGCTGCCCGATTCCCAAATTTGAATATATGCAGAAGAAGAGCAGCCATACTCCCAAATTCACTCCCAAGTTCACTCGTCACAAGGGAATGGTTGCTGAAGAAGAAGCACAAGCAAATGAGCACAATACTTGGATTGAAACAGACTCCGATGAGAGCGATGAAGATTCCGATGATGGACTCGTTTGTTTGATGGCAAATGATGATGAAGTTGATGCTTATGATTCTGATGATGACTTCTCCAAGGATGTTCCCGATATGAATGCCTTGAATAAACCTATCAAGAAATCTGCAGGTTTTCAAGAAGTGAAAAAGAAGAAAGGACCAACCATCAGCGAGCTCGTTGAACAAGGATTTCTCACTCCGGCTCAAAACGATGGTGGATTGTTATTCTCTCGATGTGATCTTGGAGCAAGGAAAAAATTGAGAAAAGGAGCATACATTAGACCACAGGTTGAACCAACTGCTCCAATCTCCAAAATCAATGATGAAGTGATTGCTGAACAAGAAAAATTGTTCAAGAAGGCTGAAAAGGTAATCACTAGATTTGATAGTATGAAGGAAGCTTTAGCACTATCATGTGATGAAATTTCCCAGCTTAAGACCGAGAAATCTCTACTAAAATCTGAACTCACCCTCCTTAAGGAGCAGATAAAGAGCATGACTCCTCTTACTGTTAAAAACACTTTTCTAACAGAACAGAACTCACTTCTTAAAGTTCAAAACGATGAATTGGTTGCTCAAATTACTGATCTTAAAAAGATTACAAATGAGTGGTCCAATTCTCGTGTCACTATGGAGAATATATTTGAGTCCCAAAAAGTCAGTGGTGATAAAAGTGGCTTGGGATTCTCATCAACTAGTGACAACTTTAAATGTGATGTCTGTGCTGAAAGAGATAGTGAATTTACCAACCAACAAACTTTTGAATTTCCCAAGGAAAAACATTCTAATTCAATGGGTAAAGGATAGGAAAAAGTCAAGAGACAAACATTCCATTATGTCTACCTAACGAAGCAATTTGGGAAAGCTAATGGGAAAGGTATAGCTATAGATGAACCATCTCCTAGCAAAATCATTCTTGAAAATAGGCACGCTCCTTCTCCGAGTGCTCATTATGCGCCTAAGAGCCACGCGCCTCATCGCCGTGCGCCTCCTAGCCCTATGCGCCCTCCGAGAAAAAGCGCTCCAAAATTTCAAAAGAAAGATTTTGGTTAAGTCTAGTTCATCTGACCCAAAGAAGAATGCCATCCCCAAGAAAAGTAAAGAGTTTGTGAAAACTCACGTGATTGGTGGCTTTCATCATTGTTCCATTTGTGATTGTTCAGGACACAAGGCCGTGGAATGCCTTTTGCGATTCACTCCCAATGCCAAAGGACGTAAAAATCCTAAGGTCAAGCAAGAGTGGGTTGTCAAAAGTTGCTAACCCTAGGACCCAAAAGGAATAAAGGGGACCTGCTTAAATGTCTATATTTCAGGTTCTTTGTTTCATGGCTGGATCTTCAAAAGCTAGAAATTATGAATGGATTCTCGATAGTGGGTGTTCAAGACACATGACTGGAGATGAATCCTTATTAGAAGATGTCCATGAAGAAAGAGGTCCCTCCGTAACATTTGGCGATAATAACAAAGGTCAAGTTGTAGCATATGGAAAGCTCAAGAAAGACAAAGTGTGCATTGAAAGAGTCTCACTCGTCGAAGGGCTCAAGCACAACTTATTATCCATATCTCAATTCTGCGACAAAGGATTAGAATGCCATTTCACTTCAACGCAATGTCTTATCAAGAATGGCAAAACTGGAGCTATCTTACTCACGGGATATCGTAAGACAAATATTTATATTATTGATTTCCATAGTATGAACTCTAGTACTAATCTTTGTTTTGTAGCAAAAAGTGTGAACGAAAATAGTTGGCTGTGGCACAAGCGCTTAAGTCACTTGAACTTCAAGTATCTATCTAAACTCAGCAGGAACAATCTTGTCAAAGGACTTCCCAAAGTTGCTGACCATCATGACAAAAAGTGCGCCGCATGTCAACTTGGCAAACAACCGAAGCAGTCATTTTCAAGCAAGTCAAATCCTTCAACTACAAGATGTTTGCAACTGCTTCACATTGATCTATTTGGACCAGTTTCCACCGCAAGTATTAGAAGAAACAAGTATACTCTAGTTGTGGTGGATGATTATTCAAGATATACATGGGTAGAGATGATGATTACAAAAGATGATTGTTATGATATTCTCACTACCTTATTTCGACTGCTCCAAACCCAAAAAGAAGATGACATCGTTAGTGTTCGATCCGACAATGGAACAGAATTCAAGAACAACGGTGTTGCTCGATATTGTGAAGATCATGGGATAGATCACAACTTTTCAACCGCCGGAGTCCCTCAACAAAATGGCGTTGTTGAACGAAAGAATAGAACGTTGATTGAAGCTGGAAAGACGATGATAGCTGAAGCTAAATTGCCTAAGTACTTTTGGGAAGAAGCTATCAACACTGCATGTTTTACTCAAAATCGTTCCCTCATCAACAAACTTCACAACAAGACTCCGTATGAACTATGGCGTGGTAGAACTCCCAACATTGCATTCTTCAAGATCTTTGGTTGCAAATGTTATATCCTCTACAACGGAAACGAACATAGAGGTAAATTCGACGCCAAAGCCGACGAAGGTATTTTTGTTGGGTATGCCAAACACTCTAAAGATTTTCGTGTTTTCAATAGAACTACATTAGTGATAGTTGAATCTGTACATGTTACTTTTGATGAACATTCTCTCCTTGAGCCACATTTGGCTCCAAATGTTGCTGATGATTCTATTGAGCTAAATAATACAGGTGCACCTATTTATGTTGCGCCCACTCAAGATCAGAATCTATCAACACAAGGAAATCCTACATCAAATGCGCCTAATTCAATGTATAATGCGCCTGGTGAATCCTCTATTGCGCCTCACTCACATGATGCGCCTCATGATTCCTCTCACGCGCCTATTTCTACTGCTGCATCTGGTGTAACCCAAATTTCAATTCTGAGCCAGTTCAACCCCCAAATTTCAATGACTTTGAATCTGGTGAAGATGTACCAATTGAAGACCTTCAAGTTTCTACGACTCAACCTAACTTACCTCCTGAAATTCGTGAAGTTAGAGGTCACCCAATTGCTAATATCATCGGTGATCTACAAGTTGGTGTTCGTACTAGGAGAGCTACAAACTTTGATGCTTACACTGCCTTTATCTCTCAAATTGAACCGA
The DNA here is from genome assembly GCA_026119855.1 of Campanula takesimana. Classification (NCBI taxonomy): domain Eukaryota; kingdom Viridiplantae; phylum Streptophyta; class Magnoliopsida; order Asterales; family Campanulaceae; genus Campanula; species Campanula takesimana. The sequence continues at coordinate 12,843 of JAOWBW010001580.1, forward strand.
AGAAGGCTGATGAAGCGCTCCAAGATCCTAATTGGGTTGTTGCAATGCAAGAAGAACTCAATCAATTTGAACGCTGTAAGGTTTGGACTCTAGTTCCAAGACCAAATGATCATGGAGTGATTGGTACAAAATGGGTGTTCAGGAACAAGATGGACGAGAATGGAACCATCACGAGAAACAAAGCAAGATTGGTTGCACAAGGCTATAGGCAAGAAGAAGGAATAGACTACGATGAAACTTTTGCGCCCGTAGCAAGACTTGAAGCTATCAGATTATTTCTAGCTTACGCCGCTCACAAGAACTTCAAGTTATATCAAATGGATGTGAAGAGCGCGTTTCTAAATGGTGAACTCCAAGAACAAGTCTATGTTGCTCAACCACCTGGGTTTGAAGATTCACAATTTCCAAATCATGTGTACAAACTCCAGAAAGCTTTGTATGGACTCAAACAAGCACCAAGAGCATGGTATGATACACTATCCAAGTTTCTCATCGAAAAAGGCTTCACTCGCGGTAAAATCGATACAACTCTTTTCATTGCCAAACATAATGGTCATAAATTACTTGTTCAAATTTATGTTGATGATATTATATTTGGTTCAACTAATGAATTGTTGTGCAAGCGTTTTGAGAAACTAATGAAGAGCAAGTTTGAAATGAGCATGATGGGAGAACTCACATTCTTCCTCGGGCTTCAAATCAAGCAAATGAGTGAAGGCATTTTTATCAACCAATCCAAATACACAAAGGACTTAATCAAGAAGTTTGGACTTGAGAACGCTAAATCATACGATACTCCAATGGCCACCGGCAACAAACTCGACAAAGATCTAAAAGGTAAACGTGTTGATCAAACGCTCTATCGAGGTATGATTGGCTCACTCCTTTATCTTACTGCTAGTAGGCCAGATATTATGTTTAGTGTTTGTGTTTGTGCTCGTTATCAATCCGACCCTAGAGAAGCACACTTAATTGCTGTGAAACGTATTATAAGATATCTCTCTGGCACTGTTAACCTTGGACTTTGGTACACCAAAGATTCGAACTTTAAACTTGTAGGTTATTCAGATGCGGATTATGCAGCATGCACAATTGATAGGAAAAGCACAAGTGGCACTTGTCATTTCCTCGGATATAGACTTGTGTCATGGGCGAGTAAGAAACAAGCTTCAGTATCTGTCTCAACAACCGAAGCCGAATATATAGCTGCGGGAAGTTGTTGTTGTCAAATACTCTGGATGAAGCAGCAATTGGTGGACTATGATATCATCGAAGAAAATTGTCCCATCTACTGCGACAATACATCAACAATTGCGGTTTCTGAAAATCCTGTCATGCACTCAAAGACCAAGCACATCGACATCAAATATCACTTCCTCAAAGACCACGTGGAGAAAGGCAATATTCATTTGGAACACGTGGGAACCGACTATCAAATCGCCGACATTCTAACGAAAGCACTTGACGCGAAACGGTTCATGTTTTTGAGAGGTGAAATGGGTATGCTAGAACTCAACTAAATTCAATATAGTTTTGTCAATACTAATGATTTTATGTTGTGTTGAGTTATGAGTATTTTAGGTACAAATGATTAAATCAATTTCTCAAAGTTTCAAGGAAACTATGCGCCACCTATGCGCCTCGCAAACTGCGCGCCCATCTCTAATTTTCTGCGCGCACAATAAATGCGCGCCTATCAATCCACGCGCTTCAAACACTTATGCGCCCTCAACCTTATTTATGCGCCTTGAGATGTTATGCGCCTAGATGAGTATGCGCCTTGCTGAAGTAATGCGCCCCTTCATGCGCGCATTAACTATTGCGGCTCAATCAATTCTCAAATTTAATTTCAATGATTGAACGTATTAAATACACAAGTACCAGGTATGTTCATTCTGTTCATTTATTATAGGAATCTATGTCTTTTGACATTCCTTTAATTGTTCAAGGGTACTTGTGCAATTAAATTTTTCCCTCGTTTTACGCTTTTCGAAAAAATTTATTTTCTGGGATATATTTCTTGCACCCCAAACTTACACCAAAATAGATGTTTTTGGTGTTTGTGCAAAAATTAGTCAAAATTGCTCATACACTTAAAGGGAAAGTGGAGCAGTTTTTCAAAAACCTAAATGTCACATCATGACACTTTGTGTCATTCAGCATTTAATGCACCTGAAATGATTAGCCGCCTTTTCAAATCCCTCACTAATGCCATCTCTTCAACTTCCAATTTTTTAAATTTTTGACTGTATTTTTTGCTTTATCAGTGCAAGTTTTTAAACCTAAACCTATAAAAACACATCATCATCTTCCTTTCTTCCCACCTACTCTATTCCTCTCTCTCTCTCCCCGTTTCTCTCTCTCCCAGACTCGCGCCTCTCACTCTTCATCTTCTCCATTTTATTCTTCTTCATTTTCTTCATATATATAAGTTTATGGGTCCTAAGAAAGCATCAACATCTACACAAGACGATATGGTATGAATTCTCAACCCTTAGTCTCCTTACATTTCTGAATTTGTTTTCGTCATTTTCAGTGATTTTTCGTTTTTTTTAAACCCGGATTCATTTTCCTTTGATTTCTCTTGTTTCGATGATCCGTTTTCTATATCGTTTGTTGGGTTGTGTTCTATTCTTGATTTCGAATCTTTTAAAACCAACATTTCAACGATCAATGCTCTGTTTGTTACAAATCTGGATTTTTGTTTTCAAAATATTTCAAAATTTTCGGTCATTCTTTTGATCATTGTGCTTTCATTATTGATTTGTTCATATTTTTGTTTACATATTTAGATTCCTTGTTGTCATGCGGTCATTTTGATATATTATTTGTCTAGTTTGGTGAAGTTTCATGATTTTCGTGTTCTTGGTGTTCTTCGAGCATTCAAGGGTCGTTCTTCGTGTTCTTCGTCATTTTTGCATGTTTTGGTCTCTAAAAATTTTCTACCTTGTTTTCGAAAATTTGAACTTTTTGATTTTCATTTCTTTCATTTGAATGCTTGTTGTTTGTTTTTCTTACTAAGTAAAAATTCTCACGATATGCGCCTATATACCTCTTTATGCGCCTATTCTTTTATGCGCCTGAATGCTTTCTGCGCCTCTACTTGTATATGCGCTTAAATCATTCTGCGCCTAAAACCTTATGCGCCTAACTTCGTACTTAAGTCAAATTTCGTTGTTCTATTTTTCCTTAGTATTCACATAGAACCATATTATGCGCCTTGTAACTCTATGCGCCTTTAATATTTTATGTGCCTAATTCAATCATGCGCCTTGATTCTCTATAATTTTGTGCGCCTGTTTCAATTATGCGCCTATCTATTTCATGCGCCTATGTTACTTTGATCATTTTATGTTTCTATGCGCCTATGTCATTTCTAATATCAATCATTTTTTTTCAGGACCTTGCAAATTTCAAATTAGAAGAATCTCTTGATCTATTAGAGTTGTCTGGTGAAGTGATGGGAAGAGAAATAATTGAAACCTTGCGCGTTGCTGGTCTGCTCCCCTTATTCACCATGGACCAAGATTTCTATTCTGCGCTCCTCGTGGATGAGTTCTTTTCCACTGCTGTTCTAGTGGAAATTGATGTAAATGGGCGCACTCACTACCGGATTGAGGCGCGCGTTCAAAATGTTGACGTCCATATTTCTTCATCTGTGATTCGACACTTGCTTGGTTTTCCATCTACCGGTGAAGATCGCATTATTGGGCGCCCGATGACTTACTCTATTGATGATCAGAACAAGATGGCTGCCTCACTTTTAAATATTCCCACGCTTCAAAACAATATCAAAAACACTGAAATTCGAGATGGTGGAGAACTCTTGACTCACATCGCGCACATGGTGGGAACTTCAATTGTGTTCAAAACAGGAAACGTGAACCGATTCACGGTTGAACAATGGGAATACACAGCTGCCATCATGGCCAAGGAGAAGCTTCACTGGCCTCACATTCTGTTCAAGACTCTGCGTGAGCAAATTGATAAATTTGTGAAGAACAAAAATGATGGAAAGACCCGATTCCGCTCACACTGCCTTCTTCTCACAAAACTTTTTCTAACTTACCCTGAGTTAGTTAAGTTTTTGAATGAGAATCCTGAATACAAAATAAACGATGTTCCAATGTTTGGTAAAGCTAATTTGGACCTCAAGAAGCGCAGGAAGAAGCCCACAAAGCGCGCAAAAGGAATTCAAATCAAGGCTGTTGAAGGCTTAGTGGATGAAGACACAGAGTCCGATGATGCGCCAGTCCTTAAAAGCGCACCTTTGATTAAAAGCGCAGTGAAGGCAAGCGCTAGACAAGGCGCTGATCCCTTGCCAGGCGCAGAGAAGAGCAAAGGAAAAAGAGTGGTTGATGACCCTCCTCGTGCACCTATCAAACGTACCAGATTTGAATCTGATGAAGAACGAGATCTGAGGCTAGCGCAGGAAGCCAGCAGGCTTGAGGCTCAAAGAAAAAGAGATGAAGATTTTCTGGCCAAACAAGCTGCTGAGTCTGAAAAGTTAGAGCGCATGAAAGGCGCCGGATCAAGTGCAGATATTGAGAAAGGGCCTTCTGTTTCCGCGCCTACCCAGCGCGCTCCCTCTCAACGCGCCCCCACTCCTCGTGCGCCCTCATTCAAATTTCAACCGACCAAAGTGTCAAGGGTACAACTCCTCTCTGATTTCTTCGGAGATGACATTTCAGACATAGAGGAACCTGTTCAGGGGGAGCAAGAAACCATCCCTCAGCGCACTCCTTCTCCTGTTGCGCCTCCACCTGGACCTGATCAGATCACAACAGCAACTATTGATGTTGAAACAGTTGTTGTTGAAACTGTTGAGGTGGAAACTGAAGATGAATTTGAGTCTCCTACTCATTCACCTCCTCTTGCGCCTCCATCTCCTTCTGCGCCCCTTCAAGATTCTGCGCCCCTTCAAGATGATGCGCCACTCTCTTCCCCTGCGCCTCCTCCATCTGCTCCTGATTTGAGCGAGGTACTTTCCATTCTTCATTCCTTACAGCAGGGGCAAGCCAATTTAGAGCAAGGACAGACGCATATAAAGTCTCAATTTGAGCTTCTTACTTCCTTACTCACTGATCAATCTGAAGAGATCGCTGCCATTAAGGGGGAGATGAAATCTCTCAAGGACAAACTTTCTGCTCCTTCTCCTCCTCCGGCATAGACTCAGGTTCAAGCTCATACTGATCAGGCGCAAACCACCGCTTCTGCGCCTACTTTCATACCTCAGTCTGCTGCGTCTCAATCCAACATGAATGTGCTTGTATCTAAGTTGGATGTCTTGAAAGAATTGGTCGTCACTCATTTCACTGCTGCTCACTCAAGCTCTGACAGACGCGCCGAACATATTTCTTCCGATATTATCACGGCTCAAAATGCCATTGAAGCTCACATTCAAATTTTGGAAGAAAATATTTCTCAACAACAGCAAATCACTCAGCGTTCCATTGATGAATACCAAAACATCAATGTGAATCACTTGAGTTACTTTAGAGACGGTATCACTGCCACTCACTCCAGTGTCTCTGACACTCAAGGGTTAGCGAACCGTAGTCATCAGCTCGCAAAGCAAATTCAGCGTTCTGTTTCAGAAATCGTTGAAGGTTTGAAGGAAGATGATGCGCCTCCCAACCCTTAGTTTCTATTATTTTTGTTTGTAAGTTGTTAGAACCTTTTTGTAATAGAATCAACTCTTGTGTTAGTGATTTTGTGCTTACTTGTTTTAGCACCTTTTGTTTTTGTTCTATTCGAAACTTGTAACTTGTAACTCTTACACCCCAAGTTTTAATGAGAACAATGCATCACTTATTATCAAACCTTGTTCACTCAAACTCCTTGTTTGTAGAACAATGAATATTGTTTAAATTCATATGCATCATATTGAATTGTTTCATACTTTCATGCATTAAGTTTAAACTTGGTTTAAACACATTTCAAAACTAAAAATCATATATCATCTTGAATGTGTTAAAACTGTTGTTTCTATCTTTCCATATGTAACTCTTTATTCTTATTGGAATAGATTAGGAATCTATATCTTGGACTAGTGTGTACATAAACTTGAGACATGATTTACCAATTTCATTCATTTGGACATGTTTTTATCAAGTAAAATGTTTGTCCTTGATATAGTAGGTAATGGCATCAATCAAATAGGGGGAGATTGTTGGGTATGCCCACATATCTAAATTTTAATGTATTAGGATTGATTAGATTTGATTGATCCATCACCTAAGTTTTATTTCATGGACTTTAGACCCACATGTAAGAAGTATTTATACTTCATTTTTTTAGGTTGTCCATTGATATAGAATAGGCTTAGAAATTGGGCAAGAAGATCAAGTTTCAAGATAAATCACTCAGTGAGTTTCAGCCGCGCTTATGCGCCTCTTGCGCCACGCGCCACGCGCCTTCCACATTCGCGCCATGCGCCATTTAGAGCGCGCGCATAAGGCTCTCTTCATAAGCTATGTTACGCGCCTCTGCGCCCCTTGTTTTAAGCGCACGCGTCTGTGCGCCTCTTGGCTCAATGCGCCTCTTGGCTCAAACGCGCCTCAAAGTGTTTATTCAAACTCAGTGATTTATTAAAGACTCGAAGACTTGAAGAGAATTCAAATTACGCCAATGATCCAACGGTGGTTAAAAGATACATATGTGCCTAATCTATTGACACGTGTCCACAACGGTCACATTTATGTTGAGTGTCAAAATGGCCATAATATATGCATGCTCCAATCAACGAGCGACAGCTCATCTTATCCACAAGGATTTCCAACGGCTAGTTTTTTTGAAGTTCACTATAAATACCCCATAACTTCAACATTTTGAAGTTGCTGAGTTTTGCTAAGAATTTCAAGAATTTCTCTCTCTAAAGCATTTGTTGAAGATTTGAAGATTGCCTTCGTTTTTCCAGATTTCTCAAGAACATCTTCATACCTTCATCCTTAGCCCAGATCTTCAAAGCCTTAACACTTTAGTTTCTTGTGCTCTCCATCTCAAAGATCTAAAGAGCCTTGATACTAAGAACACACACGCACCTCTTTAAGATTAATCATTTAGATTCTTCTTTAAGAGATACACCGGTTATTGTTTTGGATTTGTTCTTTCATAGTAATAGATCTTGAGTTAGTGTATAAGCTCAAACATTGTAATTTGTAACACTCACTCATTATATAAGATCTCGATTTGAAATCCAAGACTAACCATCTTGGTAGAGGACGTAGATCTTTCATTGATCGAACCTCTCCAAATAGCTTGTGTTATTATCTTGTTATTTCTTTCAAGTTATTATTTTCACTCACTATTTTCTTGTTTACTCATTGTAGATTGATTGAACTGAATTGTGTTGTGTTTGTTAAAACATTTGCCTTAGTTCCTTATTTCACTCACTTTGAGCCAAAATACTTAGTGTGTGTGTTGCGCTCCCTTTATCACTTTGCGCCTATTTTCATTACTAAATTCCGCTGTGCATTTCACTCACTCACTTAGGCGCATTTAATAACGCTTACTTGATAAAGTGCGCATTCGCAATTGAGTTTTTCAAGGGTACGAAAAGAATTTTAAAACAGCTATTCACCCCCCCTCTAGCTATTTTTCATACCCTTGTTGCCCTTTGGGACCAACACCCGGGATGAATAGTATACCTCAACTTATGGCCTTCCTCGAGTACTTGAAATTTAATCCCATCAATATTAGGAACACACAATCTACCTCTGAAAGTCAATACTCCTTCAGAACTGAGAAAAAAAATCTTCAAATCTTCCATTTTTGATTTTTCCCATTATCTTTACTAACTCGGGGTCATCTTTCTGAGCATCCTTTATTTGTTGAATTAAGATTGGTAATACTCTGATATTCGCAAATACAGCTCCATGCCTCGATTCATAAGGACACCAATCTCGAGCATCTTCTAACATCTTCCATTCCCGTACCATCAATGAAGCTACATAAGACTTCCGGCTAATAGCATCAGCTACCACATTCGCCTTGCCCGGATGATAAAAAATGGTACAATCATAATCCTTCAACAGCTCCATCCATCTTCGTTGTCTATTGTTCAACTTTTTCTGGGAGAAAAGATATTTCAAACTCTGATGATCTGTGAAAATCTCAAATTTTGCTCCATATAGATAATGCTTCCATTTGTGTAACGCAAAAACAATAGCTGCAAGCTCCATGTCATGGGTCGGATAATTCTACTCACTAGGTGTTAAATTCCTTGAAGCATACGCAATTACCTTCCCACTTTGCATCAGAACACACCCCAAGCCTTCTTTTGAAGCATCACTATAAATCACCAAGTCATCATTCCCATTAGGTAGTGCAAGAATAGGAGCGGTGGTCAACCTCTTCTATAACTCCTCAAAACTAACTTGACATTTTTCATCCCACACATATGGCACATTCTTTCGAGTCAAATGAGTTAATGGAGTTGCAATCTTAGAAAACCCTTCAATGAATCTTCTGTAGTACCCAGCTAACCCCAAGAAACTTTGAATTTCAGTGACTGATTCTGGCCTCTTCCAATTCACAATGGCTTCTATTTTTGATGGATCAATAGATATACCTCTATTAGAAACCACATGTCCTAGAAAAGAAACTTCATCGAGCCAAAAAGCACACTTACTGAATTTTGCAAACAACTGCTTCTTCCGAAGAATAGATAGAACCATTCGCAAGTGTTGCTCATGTTCTTCTTGAGACTTAGAATAAACCAGGATATCATCAATAAACACAACCACAAAAGAATCAAGATAAGGCTTGAAAACCCGATTCATCATATCCATGAAAACAGCTGGAGAATTTGTTAACCCGAAAGGCATAACAAGAAACTCATAATGACCATACCTACTACGGAAAGCAGTCTTAGGAATGTCTTCTGAGTGAATCTTTAACTGGTGATACCCACTCCTCAAGTCAATCTTTGAAAAGACAACTGACCCTTGGAGTTGATCAAATAAATCATCAATGTGAGGCAAAGGATATTTGTTCTTTACAGTCACCTGATTCAGTTTCCTGTAGTCAATGCATAGTCTCAAGGACCTATATTTCTTCTTTACAAACAACACAGGAGCTCCCCACAGTGATACACTGGGTCTGATGAAACTGTAGATACCCCGGGAAACCACGGCTTGGCTAGAGCAGTGAATTATCCTAGGATGTCTACTTGATTTTAAGAGTCGCCACCCATGTTTTAGAGGAACGCGAGAAAACCTAAGAAAATAGCCTTTTTTATTGATTACGAAACCAAAGATTCTTGAGATGAGGGGTTCGGGGGTTAGGTGACAGAGTGGGAAGTACTTAAACACCCACTCCGCCCTGCTTACGCGGGTCTTGCTACTTTTGGTGTTCTAATACTAAAAAGAAAAGTCCTTCAATTATTAATGTAAGAAGTGCTAACAATTACAATGGAAAGAAAAGGGAAAATTAAAAGGAAATAAAAGAGAATTGTTTTTATTTATTAATTTATGCTAAAATATTACATGTGACAATTATGCCAAACAATTACATGAAGAAATGAAATGAAAATTAAAGTGGAATTGTTTGGAATGTTGGGATGTAACCTTGGCCAAACTTCAATAGTGAAGTGACCTTTTGGTTGTATCCCTTTTATGGAGATTGCATACACATTAAAGATGAGGAGTGTAATAAAAATATTTTAACAAGGAGAGAAAATAAAGATGAGATTAAAAGTTTATAAGAGAATGAACATTGTACCTTGTGCTTGAATGGGGAAGAACCAAATTGTCTATAGTGACCACTCTTTGAAAATGGATTTTATGTGTTTTAAAGTGTTTTTTATTCAAGAATTCTTCCTCCTTTTCCATGGTGGAATGAAGAGGTATTTATAGGTGTTAGGGAAGTGTTTTTGGTCACAAAGATGGCCCTTCCCCGGATCAAGCCAAGGCATAATGGCCTTGGGGGTTACAAATCAGAAAAGGAGGGAAATTTGGCCAAATCTGAGATTCTGGAAGCGGGAAGCGCGCGCTTCCCACCCCTCCTATGGGAGGAGCACGCCTCCCACAAAGGAGGGCAAAGGCATGCGCATCCCAGCTTCAGAAAATTCATATTGTAGCCCAAATATTAACCCCGTTATGCAGTTAAGCCCAAAAACTAACGGAATTAGTCCAAAAACTTAACGAACATCACGAAAGTCAACGAAAATAAATGAAACAAAGACTCAAGGTTGACTTTGCCACTTAGTCAAATCCAAGACTAACGGAGTAAGTCAGGAACTTAACGGAAAGTAACAAAAGTTAACGAAAAGTAACAAAACTTAACAGAAAAGAGGAAGACAAAGAATGTGTATGCAATCGGGACATGAGAGGTCCAAGGCGGGGTGTCTACAGAGTCCCTCGGCGACGTGGATTGCGAATCAAAATGCGTCGACGAAAGAAAGACAACCGCCGAGGACATCGACAAGAGAAAACAAAGACTCAATAAAACAAAAATTTGAAATTTGCAAAGGATAGGGGTGCGCTCCCTGTGTGAGCGGCTTTATTGATATAGAAAAGGTATGGTGGGATCCGTTTTGCTGAAGCGGGATCCGTTTGCTGATGCGGGATCCGTTTGCTGAAGCGGGATCCGTTTGCTGATGCGGGATCTGTTTGCTGAACGCGGGATCCGTTTGCTGAGGCGGGATCCGTTTGCTGAATGCGGGATCCATTTGCTGATGCGGGATCCGTTTGCTGATGCGGGATCCTGTTTGCTGATGGCGGGATCTGTTTGCTGGTGCGGGATCCGTTTGCTGGTGCGGGATCCGTTTGCTGATTGTGGGATCCGTTTTCTGATTGCGGGATCCGTTTGCTGAATGCGGGATCCGTTTGCTGAAGCAAGATCCGTTTGCTGAAGCGGGATCCGTTTGCTGATGCGGGATTCGTTTGCTGAATGCGGGATCCGTTTGCTGATGCGGGATCCGTTTACTGAATGCGGGATCCGTTTGCTGATGTGGGATCCGTTTGCTGAATGCGGGATCCGTTTGCTGATGCGGGATCTGTTTGCTGAATGTGGGATCTGTTTGCTGATGCGGGATCCGTTTGCTGATGCGGGATCCATTTACGGATGGCGGGAACCGAGGCTCTGTCTGCCTATATGTGATATTGTTGTGTCGCTTGATGGAAAGGTGGTGATTTTGCTGCTCACCATGGACCGAGTTGTTGTCATTGAACTGTAATTGTTTGACTCTGTGGGATGTAGGCGTAGTTTACGGCGGATCACTTTCTGCTGGGGATGAAGTGCCTTGAGTTGCAGATGCTGTTGACCTTGTGGTGGTACATGTTAAGTGTGTGCTTTGCAGGTATATGTGCTTCTGACATGTATGAGATGTGAAATGGCAGTTATGAGAGAAATTGTGCTTGTGGTGTGATGTGATTTGAAGGCAGTTTTGCATGAGAGGGAATTTTTGTAAGAATGGAGAAAGTGATTTTGTGTGCGGTGTGATTTGAGGAAGGCCTCGGATGTATTAATACCTTCACTTACCATTGCCGTTGGACGGATTAGTGTTGTGGTGGTGGATGCCTTGATGTCCATGCTTTGGAGAATGATGACGTTAGTGATGATGAATTGTTCTTGCCTTTGATGGAGTGTTGGCGAGATGGTATTCTGGATGATGGGTTGGTCGTGCCAAAAGGCTGCCTACGTATCCCTTGAAAGGAATCAGACCAGCGTAGTTCAAGGATGATGGAGAATGCTGGGGGAGAATGCTAGGAGCAAAGCAAAAAGGAAACACATAATTTTGTGCAAGAAAGGGGACAAGGAAAAAAGAAAAAGAAAATTCTTTTTATCTTTTTGTAGGAATAGAATATGTACACATGTGGGAAAAAGACTTTTTTTTTTTTTTTTTTTTTTAGTTCGTGGGTGAACCATTTTGACCATTGTGTGTTTGTAAAGCCAACCCAAGATCAAGTCATGTTCGATCGATGTCCGGATTGCCTCGCTTGAATGTTGTCGCCGCGGTGTCCAACGAAAATTGATGTCTAGCCCCAAGAGATTTGTCGTTTATGGGGCTTCAAAAGGACTATTGATGCCGAGATGCCAAGGGATTGCTGACTATAAAGCCCCTCGAATGCTGAACCTTGAGTGGCTTATGAAGCCCCAAGATGAATCAACTCTTAGCCCATTCAAATAAACTGTCTTTTGTTGTCAACGTGGGCAAGCCTCAAGAGAAGATCATTAATACCAAGCTTCGGGAGATCGCTAAGACCCAAATGTCATGTGGGCTTCGAGCTGGCGGGATGTGAAGACCTTTCGATGTGAAGCCCCAAATCGGCTTAGCTTTGTATTGAGAGCGGATGCCACATCGGGTAGGACTCTTGAAGGCGATCTCCTTCTTTCTCTAGCTTGGAGATGGATGGCCCGTTTTGTAGTTGATACCCAAATGGTGGAAGGTCCATGTTGAAAATGTAGTACGGTCTTCGGGAGACGTCTCGTGGGAGATGGTGATGTTGTTGCAGATGATAAGGTCTTAGTGTGATAAAGTCTCGAACGGTATGTTTGCTCGAGTCTTCTTGAGTTGAACCGACGGCAGATCTTCGGATGCAGCCTGTGCTTTTGATCTTGGAGAAGGGGGTGTTGTATTGCAGAAACATTGGGATTGGCCGTAACTCTGCTTATAGAGTTAACATATTGGCATTGCCCGCTATAACTCAGCCGGGTGGGTCTAGCATATTGAATCTTTTTCCTTTTCTCTAAGACTTCCTTCAGAATCTCGCTATGAGTTCTAACAAGAATCATCAAATTCATTCATACCATCGAAGCCTTCATTTAAAACCAAGAGGCCTTTTGACTGGAAGTGTTGAGGGACCATTGAAGTTTGATCCCTTTCATGGAGCCAAAAGACTACTCCCAAATTGCATTGCTCGGGTACCACTGCCCAAAAGCTTGTTAATTACGAGGCCCCAATATTGCCCTTTGCTTGTATTACTGTAATGCCGTAGCCCGAAAGATTGTAGATTGCGAAGCCCCTTGAGACCTTTCGGTATAAATCTTCAAATGTTGCTGGGGACATTGAAGTGAATTTCTTCTTGCCGAGGGAGCCTTTAAGACTTGACCGTAGCCCCTAGAGTGCCATCATTGATTGCGAGAAAGGTCCATCCTTGATTGGGGGAACGAGTACGGGCACACATGACAAGAGGGATTTTTGACATCCCTTTTGAGAGACTTTGAGGATAGTCTCACACATCTTTCTCGAGCATAGCCCCTAGGGCTTATTGATTGTCAAATGAAGAAAAAGAAGCCCTTGTTCTTGAGTCACATAGCCCCTAGGGCGTAACCATTTGTTGAGCAAAGCAAGAGTGACTCATCCTCGTGTGAGGGAACAAACATGAGAGGATATGGCAAGAGCTACTCCATTTCTCGGGAGCCTTTCGGCGTACTTTAGAAGCACATACTTGCAGAAGCTTTGAAAACTGAGACACATGTTGTTGCTATTTGCTGCCCAAGCCAATTGACTAGCTAGGGATTATTTGTGCAACCTCGTGCCCTTTTATGATGGGCTTGTTCTCGGATGGGTCTTGGTTACCACAGGCCTTCTTTTCATGAACCCAAAAATGCACAATGCTGGAGAATGATGCCTATAACCCAAGACAACCTTTGATGGTGTCATATCTTGTCGAGCCTTTTGCAATCCCAAAGTTGACTCGGTGGGGAATTTACTTGCTGAGGAGATCCAATGTAGAGCTCGTGTAGTTATCTTCTTTAGAATCCGGGGATCTCCATTTCTCTTTCCCTTCTCTCTCTCACTCTCTCATTTTTTTTTATGACGCACCCTGTTTTTTGCCTAGACCGCCCTTTCGGGTTTTCAATCTAGCGGGCATCTCTTTTGCGTCCTTTTTTTTTTTTACTCGATTGATGAGGAAGTGTGCATTGACTCTGGCTGAGGAGATAAGACATGTGATTTTTCGGTGAAGACCTCTTGTCACTAAAGATGAGTGACATTGACTCGACTAGGGAAGTGTCGCTAGTATTGACTTTATGTATGTATATTTTTTGAATGACTCACGAAGGCAAGTAAGTCATTAAGAGAGAAGAGAAAGAAAGCCCCAGTTTGATTGCAAGAAAATGGGAGTATCGCAAAAAGAAGAGAAACCCCTAGACTCGACAAGGAATGGAAAGTGATTCCAAATCTAAGAAAGTTGTTCAATCTTTTGGTGATGAATTCATTGGCAAATGAATCGTACAAAGATGTCATGACAAGTTCGAGAGGAAGGCCGATCACCATAACGCGCTAGGGCTAAACATATCTTCTTTCTTGCATGAGACCGGACCCGAAGGTTGCCTACGTTCCTCCAGTGAAGAGGCTCAGGTCACCGTAGTTCTTGTTGATGCTCCATTCGCAGTGATGGTTGTTGCTTCGTCCTTCATCGGTGGAATGATGTTGATCTTGTACTTCTTTGATTGAGGGGGATTTTTTTTTTTTTTTTTTGTGCTCTAACTTTTGCCTAGGTTGATTTGAGGATTTCAACCTAGCGAGCTTTTTTTTTTTTTTTTTTGAATCCCCCTTTGAAACATTGCTTGATTTTTCTCCATGGTTGTTGCTTCACCTTTCTTTGGCTTGATTTCTCCGTTGATGTTTTGATGTCTTCGTTGTTGCTGCCGTCGTCGATGTGTAGCCCCTAGGCGTTCGAGCGATCGACTTCGTTCTAAAACTTGTTTAGACATCTTTTCATCATTTTGCCAAGAATTAAATTGAACAACTTGGAATAGTGTATGAGGACAAGAACGACTTTTATTTGATAATAAGACTCGACATTGAACATGGGACGAGAGAAAACTTTAATGCACACTAAAGAGGACTTTGACTCTTTTTTTTTTATTCCTATTACTAGGTAGAGAAAGAGAAACGGAGATTGTTGCTGTAGTCCCCATTGTCGTTGTAGTCCTCATTGCGTTGTAGTCTTCCATGTCACTACATTCTTCCATGTCATTGCTTGAGAACCTTTTGTCGTTGAAGCTTGTGTCATAGGAGGACTCGGCCACTTCTCAGAGCAAATTGTCAATTCTAACCCCCGCATCATACATGCTTGAAAAATCGGAGTGAAAAGCCCCACTAAGATGAGTGCGGTAGTCCATTTTCAAACACTTCAAGAAGATGTCCATTTGTTCCTTCTTGGAAGGCCTATCAACCATCTCGGCTAGCTTGTCATTCCAACGGCGATAGAAGTCCCAATATGATTCATCACCCATTTGCACGGTGCTCTCCAATTCCTTCTTGGTGGGGCGGAATATGGAGTTGCCTTGATATTGTGACTTGAAGGCAAGCATAGCGACATCCCAATTGGGGCGGGTGGAAACTGGAAGACCCATATACCAATCTTTTGCGACCCCCTCGAGAGTAAGCGGGAAGCATTGTGCCATTATTTGAGGAGACACTTTCTTTTGTAGCATGGCCCAAATGTAGGAGTCAACATGAGCGTCGGGGCAAGAGTTGCCGTTGAACTTGCCAATATCGGGCATCTTGAACTTTTCGGGAAGAGCCTCCATTGTGTTCATGAGGAGAGAAGCTTGATGAAGATCGGTGCTTGGGCCCTTGTGCAAATTCAGCCCACTAAGCCTTTGGTCAATGTAGGATATGAGAGTGTTGACCAAACCGGTATCAATGCTTTGGACCTTTCTTTCACTCGTGAGCCCTTTCAATTGGTTCTTAAGTTGAGCAACTTCTTTCTTGTGGGCCGTTTTCACATGCTCGTAACGGGCTCGCCATAAATCATCCTTGCGGCGGACATTCTCGGCTAGTGTATCAACTTGCCCTTTCAATGCTTCCACCATGCGGAATAACCCTTCTTTGGACACGGGAATGCCGTTGTCGTTGCCGTTTAAAGCCATTGGACCTATGGAGAGAACACGGTCGATCTTACGATGGCCTCACAAACACCTTTTGGATAAAATTATTTCACCCACAAACAAAAGTAAAGACTCAAACCACATAAAGAAAAGACTCTTTTTTATTTATTTATTTACAACAGTCGGAAGGACGTGGTCCTTTTTGGGGTTTCTAGAAAAATAGTGGAATCGTCACACTAGTATATAGACCTTCTCGCGGTCCCATATACTCATCGGATTCCACCACGCTTGTGAATCCTACATGTGTCGGGATTAAACTAAATTAATGTCATAAAGCATACATGCGGGGACGGATTTTTTATTTTCGTCCAAAATAACCACTTTGGGGACGGAGTTTTATTTGTCCCATAACAACCATTTGTTTCTTTTGCAAACGGCATGTATGATTTGATGACATTATTTTAGGAAAATCTCGGTACATGAAAACCAACTCGGTCACGGAGTGTTAGACCCTAACTAGAATTGTGTGGTTGGTGCTCGGCTAAAGAGATGCTTAAGGTCACCCTCGGCATGTAGTCATAAAGTACGCCACGGGCTGAGGTTTACCTCTTCGAAAGAGTCAAGGTCGAGTGGAGCTTGAAACTTCCTAGGACGGGCCTCGACGGGTTTGGGGTTGGACTTGTGCGACTCGATAGTGAGCAGTTAATAGGAATTATGTGCGCGTGGTGTGAGGTCCATCACGTGACAAAACTATATTAATATTTTTTTTAAAAGAAAAGATAAAAACACATAAGCACGTAAATTACAACTACCGAATCACCCATGTGACCGGTAAAAATGAATAAACAAAAGTAAAAGGGGGTGTATGCAGGCCCGGTGCCCACACACTGTCAAAACTGCCCATTCTGTTCACTGTTCTGTTTACTGTTCTGTTCTGGAAAATGGCCCAAAAGCGCGCTACTCAGGGCAGTTACGTGGGAAGCGCGCGCATTGCGCCATGAATGTGGGAGGCGCGCGCATCTGGGGTACCTGTCAGAATGTCAGAAGAAACCGCGGACTCAGGGGATTGCCCTGGTCCCAAATTATGTAACTTTCCCCTGCAGAAACTTGTTAGCATAGAAATATGAAATTCGAAGGACAAGATGGAAGGTGGGCAATTCTGGTAATAAGGGACGGACGCGCGCGATTTAGGCCAAGAAGGCCGGAGGCGCGCGCTTCCTACCCTTTTTACCAGAATGCCCAGAAAACAGATATAAGAACACCAAAAGCAGAAAATGCAAGTTTAACCCTCTATGTCCCCAGCAGAGTCGCCACTGTAGATACCCCGGGAAACCACAGCTTGGCTAGAGCGGTGAATTATCCTAGGATGTCTACTTGATTTTAAGAGTCGCCACCCACGTTTTAGAGGAACGCGAGAAAACCTAAGAAAATAGCTTTTTTTATTGATTACGAAACCAAAGATTCTTGAGATGAGGGGTTCGGGGGTTAGGTGACGGAGTGGGAAGTACTTAAACACCCACTCCGCCCCGCTTACGCGGGTCTTGCTACTTTTGGTGTTCTAATACTAAAAAGAAAAGTCTTTCAATTATTAATGTAAGAAGTGCTAACAATTACAATGGAAAGAAAAGGGAAAATTAAAAGGAAATAAAAGAGAATTGTTTTTATTTATTAATTTATGCTTAAAGATTACATGTGACAATTATGCCAAACAATTACATGAATAAATGAAATGAAAATTAAAGTGGAGTTGTTTGGAATGTTGGGATGTAACCTTGGCCAAACTTCAATAGTGAAGTGACCTTTTGGTTGTATCCCTTTTATGGAGATTGCATACACATTAAAGATGAGGAGTGTAATAAAAAGATTTTAACAAGGAGAGAAAATAAAGATGAGATTAAAAGTTTATAAGAGAATGAACATTGTACCTTGTGCTTGAATGGGGAAGAACCAAATTGTCTATAGTGACCACTCTTTGAAAATGGATTTTATGTGTTTTAAAGTGTTTTTGATTCAAGAATTCTTCCTCCTTTTCTATGGTGGAATAAAGAGGTATTTATAGGTGTTAGGGAAGTGTTTTTGGTCACAAAGATGGCCCTTCCCCGGATCAAGCCAAGGCATAATGGCCTTGGGGGTTACAAATCAGAAAAAGAGGGAAATTTGGCCAAATCTGAGATTCTGGAAGCGGGAAGCGCGCGCTTCCCACCCCCCCTATGGGAGGATCACGCCTCCCACAAAGGAGGGCAAAGGCGTGCGCATCCCAGCTTCAGAAAATTCATATGTTAGCCCAAATGTTAACCCCGTTATGCAGTTAAGCCCCAAAACTAACGGAATTAGTCCAAAAACTTAACGAACATCACAAAAGTCAACGAAAATAAATGAAACAAAGACTCAAGGTTGACTTTGCCACTTAGTCAAATCCAAGACTAACGGAGTAAGTCTGGAACTTAACAGAAAGTAACGAAAGTTAACGAAAAGTAACAAAACTTAACAGAAAAGAGGAAGACAAAGAATGTGTATGCAATCGGGACATGAGAGGTCCAAGGCGGGGTCTCTACAGAAACCCCTATTAAGCAACTCTTGCAATTGAAGTTTCAACTCTTTTAATTCTGTTGGAGCCATTCTATAAGGTGACTCAGCTATCGGGGTAGTACCTGGAAGTAAGTCAATACAAAACTCGATCTCCCTATCAGGAGGCATAGAATACTCAGTAGAGAACACATCAGGAAACTCTTTCACAATATGCACATCCTCTACTTTAGGCAACCTTTTAGTAGTATCAAGAACACTGGCCAAATACCCCGTACAACCACGATGCAACAACTTTCTAGCTTTCACATAAGAAATAATACGAATTCCCTTACTCAAAGGAGCAGCCTCAAAAGTAAATTCAGGCACATCAGGAATGGAAAATGTAACCACCTTTTTATAACAATCAACCAAATCATGGTATTTACTCAACCAATCCATTCCCAAGATAATATCAAAATCTTGTAATGGCAAAGCAACTAAATCAGCAAATAAAACATGCTCCCAAATATGCACATCACAACCACGTAACATCTTATTGGTCACCAAACACTCCCCTATAGGAGTAGACACCTCTAACACATAAGGTAGAGATTCAGAAGAAACATGCAATCGAGAAGCAAAATGCACAGACACATAAGAATGCGAAGAGCCAGGGTCTATAAGTGCACGTGCCCTCAAACTAGACACAAAAATTATACCTCCTATCACATTAGAAGAATCTGAATCCTGCTGTTGGTTGATAGCAAAAACACGACCTTGTACTTTAGGCTTACCTGAGGCATCCCTCTTCTGACCCTGAGATGATCCTGCTCCACTCCCATATGGTACAATCCTTGCTCGTGGACAATCCCTCTGAAAATGGCCAAGCTGACCACAATTCAAACACTTTCCCTGCTTCTTCCAACATCGCTCTTCAGAATGCCCTTCCTTCTAACAGTAATTACATATTCTTCTACCTTGATTTCCCAGGGTGTTACCTTGATTCCTGAAAAATTGGTTTCCCCTGCGGTTGCCCTCTAAATTGTGATGGTGTTCCTGTTGGATATTATGCCCTAGGCCCTTGAGAAAGGCCTATGCGTTATATCATAGCTTCATTGTTATAGAGATAACAAACCCGATTATTATATCTTTTACATGTTTATTATAATAATCATTGTCCCTAGCACTTATGAAGGGCTAGCATGAGTTTAATGAATAATCATATGATGATTATAACGCATAGGATGCGGATTAAACTTGTAACGACCCGAAAACCCGCCTCTATTTTCGTAGTAATAAATGTTTAATTATTTATTTGTTTCCTATTTATTTATTTAAATTATTATTTATTTAAATAATTATGTGTGCATTTTGTGTTTCATAATAAATTATGACTAGCATTTTATTTGGGTCATTTGTGCTAGTGTAGAAGTGTTGAGTCTTAATTGTTAGTGGGGAGTTTGTTTGATTGAGTTAGTGTGTAGGGGAGGGGGTCTATGTGTAAATTCTAGGTTGTCATCCTACTTATTCCCTCTTTTCCCCTCACCTCCCTCACTTTCACCCTCCCTCCATTCCCAGTCATCTCTCTCTCTCTCTCCATAGCCATTGTAGAAGGTAAGTCTCTCTCTCCTTCTCTCTTCATTTCTATCATCTTCCTCTCATTATTTCTCATTTCTTAAATCATGAAACTTGTTTAGATCGTCGTTAGGATCGTAGAGAGCTAAAAATATTCGAGTTCCGGCAACTTTGAGAAAATTCAAGTAAGTTACTTTTCCCCCATTTATGCTAAAAATGTTCATCTTTAACTCCATTGATGCTCTAGTTGATATATATGGCTTCATTGGTTGATTTGGAACCTATTTGCAATTTATTCACATTTTTGTGAAATTTGGGTATTTGAATCATCCTTTGGTTTGGGGTTGTTTAAATGTTGCTAGATGAGTTATTTTAGGCTTAGAAGTTGTTTTGGCACTTGGGTAAATTAGTTGGGAGTTTTGGTGTTAATTTGGGGTGTAATGGTGATTTTTGGTGTTCATTTTCGGGTTGAAGAACCCAGGAAGAAGATCTGGGTTTACTGAATTTTCTTGGAGGCACGCGCACCCCTTGGTATGAAGCGCGCGCACCCTCCTCTTCACCAATCTTGGATTTCCAACTGATACCATGAGGCGCACGCACCCTTTTCTTGGAGGCGCGCGCACCCTCCATTACCATGCTGATGTTTTTTTTTCCTTCTGAACTCAGGAGGCGCGCGCACCCTTCTTCCCATTTGTGGCGCATTCCTAACTGATTCAGGGAGGCGCGCGCACCCCTCTACCTTTCTGTGAAAATCATTGTCTTCTTGTCCAATCTTTTGAAGGCCATAACTTCTTCTTCCGGGCTCCGTTTTAATCGAGTAAGCTATCGTTTTAAAGCCCTTCTAGAGTACTACGAGATGAGGTGGTTTATTTGGTGGGGATTCAGGTTCAGATTGTGTTGAGCCTTTGGTAGGTGTCCTATAACAAAATGTTTATGATCGGTCTGTTGTGTCCAAGAACCCCCTTTTTTGTTGGTATAAGACTGGGATGCAATCTTAGCCTAGATTTTGGGTACTACTTTAGTAGACTTAAAAATGATCATTATGGATTACCTTAATGTTTGAATTTGGTCCCTTTGTGAACAATTTAGTTGTGGAATCAATTTGGTTATTGTTTGGAAGTGAGGAACACTTTAATGTGGAAAATGGTTCCTTTGTGAACAAATATATTATGGGATTTAATTGAGTATCGTTTTGGATTGTTTGAGCACCTTTTGATGTGTCGTTTGGAATGGTTCACCTTTTTGGTGATTTATTTGAAATGGTTCCCTACTTTGGATTCATTAGTTGTTTACTTTAGCTAGTATTTATTACTTAGCCTTTACTTAAAGTCCAGCTGGTATTTGTGTGTTTCAGGCGATGGGAAAGATTATAATGGCAATGAGCTGAGTCTATTATAATTCTTGACCATTATTTTGCCCCATTATTACCCTCCTCCAGATTGGCCTTGGATGTGAGATGAGCTAGCTCCTTTCTTGGGAACAGTCTAGCTATTATAAGGGGTTGCGACTTTGTGTCGTATACTCAGTTATCGTTTGGTTATTGGTTCTGGTATCGGGTTTTCTCTCCAGCTATTATGCTGCTATTGTTGATTGGTTATCGGCTCTTTGATGCTGCTTATTGATGCTGCTCTTCGATGCGGCCCTATCGTCAGTGATCAGATTGTTATATCTTTTATTGGGAAAACCTTGGCTCAGTATCCTTTGTTACTTGCTTATTTCCGCTGCTATCTGTTAAATGATATTTGCTACGTGCTATGTGAGATATTATTATTGTTATTGCATCTTAGCATGTCATATAGTTGCATTAGTAACTTATTGAGATTTATCTCACCCCCTTTCTTTTATCTTTGTTTTTCCTTAACCCCCCCCCCAGGAGGAAAGGATTAGGATTTGCGGATCGAGGAGGACGTCGAGAGGATTGAGATTTTGGGCAGGTTGTTATTGATCGGTTTGCATTATTTAAATGTATAACCTTTGGGGGGATAGTTTTACCAACAATGACGTCATTAATATTTGTAATCTTTTGTATTTTGGTGTAAGCTTGTGGAGCTTATACTAGTAGTATTTTGTTGTTGTTAACTTGGATTTCTAAAACCTTGTTTTAAACCTTTTGGGTATAAAATGAAATTTTTATCTTCAGTATTTTAGTATTTGTGTGTTAAGTCGACGTTCGGCTCGCGTGCTCTTGACCCACGGGGTCGGGGTCGCGACAGTTGGTATCAGAGCTATGGTTTAGCTCTAAGTATAAGTATAGGTGGACTAGAATGACCTAGGAGAGTAGTTGTGATCGGAGTGAGTAACGATGAGTATTTTATGCAGGTATTTGTTTGAAATGGCTAGAAGAAGAGCTGGTGAAGGCATCAGTGGGACTCAGAATCTTAATGGTCTAAGGGAAGAAAATCGTGCAGTGTTTCAGGGCAGGTTTGAAGCGGCCGTGAAAGCAATTCATGACCAAGGGCCGAGAGAGGAACATGTAGCACCTCCACGTTATGGATTGGAGCAGTTCCTAAAGTTGAAACCAAGTGAGTACGATGGTGAGCCTGATGTGAAGAAGGTCGAGCTATGGATAGAATCAATGGAGAAAATCTACGATGTCTTTGGTTGCACTGATGAGGATAGGGTTCGGTTTGCAGCCTATATGTTAGTCGGGGCTGCGGAACATTGGTGGAAGGCACTGAAGGCCAGTTGGGATGCTACTCTTGTTCCTTATGCTTGGGAGTTATTTGTGAGAAAATTCAAGGAACACTTCATCCCTCTAGTGGATCATAACCGGAAAGAGATCGAGTTCCTCAACTTGGAGAAAGGCGTGTTGACAGTAGCACAGTACTCGGCTAAGTTCACAGAATTAGCCAGGTATTGTGACTACCTTGTGCGGACCGAGGAGCAGAAAGCAATGAGGTTTATCAGGGGTTTGAAGACAGCTATTAGGACACGATTAATAGCCCAGAGAATTCAACTTTTTCAGGATGCGGTGGACCATGCCTATTTGATAGAGCAAGACATTGGGGAACATAAGAGGAAGACCGAGATGGTTAACCTGAGTAAGCAAGGAGGGCAGAGCAAGTCACAACCGCAACGATCGGATAACCGAGATAACTCTGGAGGGCAACCGATAGTGAGAAATCAAGGTACAAATCAGGGGACACGAAATGGGAAAATCTGCAGTTACTTTCAGAGGGAAGGACACTCAGAAGACAAGTGTTGGAAAAAGCAGGGAAAGTGTGTAAAGTGTGGTCAGTTGGGACACTTCGTTAAAGATTGTCCGAGGTTTAGAGTTCAGTCATCGGGGACAGGAACTGGAATACCACAGGGTCAGAAGAGGGATGCTTCGGGAAACCCTAAAGGTTCAGGGTAGGGTATTTGCGATCAATCAGCACTCAACGGGTGATTCATCAGTTTCAGGAGGTATTAATTTTGTGTCCAGAGAGCGAGCGCGTGCATTTTAGGATCATCGCATTCTCATGTTTATGTGCATTTAGTTGCATTTATTTCTCCTGAGTCTTTGACTTATGTGTTGTCAGTGTCTACTCCTATGGATGAGTGTAGGATATCTGAGGGAGTCTTATGTGCTCATGTTGTGCTTAGAGGTAGATATAACTTACCTGCTAAATTTATCATATTGCTATTACAAGGTTTTGATGTTATTTTGAGAAGGGAAATGTTATGCTTTAGTCGATTGTTGTAGGAGGATTGTTACATTCTCCATTCCTGATTTCCTAAAATCGTTTTGAGACCGTTCCTTTGGGTGGAATTATACTCATCTTTTCTTATATGGGATTTGAATATATAACTTAGGTAGGTGTCAATGGGATGCCTATACCGAATTGTTGAGTGTATGTATCATTTGTAAGATTTCTATTTTCCTCTGAATAGTGCCTAGTGTTTGGGGAGGAACTTGGGTTAAAGTGAGTTGTTTTGGTACAAGGTGGTAGTGCTAATAATTAGATCAATATCCATATTGTATCGGTTGGGTTATAAGAGCTGAGGATTTCATGATAGGAGATTTTTATTTACGTTTATTACATTTACGTGAGCACATCGGAATTGGTTAATATGAAGAAATGCATGATTTGCTATGATTGACTAGTATATTGTGGAAGTTATAATCATTAATGGTGGTAAGCGTGTTAAGTTTGAAAGGACTAAGCACATTTTGAGAGGGCAAGAATTTCTCGAATTGTATTAAAGGCATTTTGAGTTTTAGTTAAATGGTTGTTTTATGGTTCTAAATCTTTTCTTGGTGGCGTTTCTCGATTTGGACTAAGGGTATGTGAAGAAAGTTGGGTATCAATACTTGGGCACATTGACGAGTACTATGACTTGATATTGGGTCAGTTGGAATGTGATTAGCCAATTTGTTTATTACAATGGTAGCACGATTGGGCCTAAGTATCATTGTGATTATAAATGTATACGTGAAAGACTAATGTGGGTTAGCCATTGAAGATTTAGAATTTGTTAAAATTCATTTGGGTATATAAGCACGGATTATTAACTTAATTGGGAGTTCAAGGAAATCTTTTGAAGATAAAATTTGGATTGTTTGCGGACTACTGAGTGCTTGGAACTGTTTAAAACTTTCAAGGATTGGAGTAATGTAATGATAATAATTTCGGTATTAATGTAGTTTCGTGGTTTGGACTGGTATCACTGTTATCTTAAAAGGTGTGATCAGCGTTATGTTTTCTTGGAGATATGTTAAGTTTTCTATTATGGCGAAAATTGATAAATCCATTACCTCTAGTGATGCTTCCAAATAGAGATGGAGGTGTGTAACGATTTTGGGTGATAAAGTATTTGTATATGTTTCGAGGAGTAACGCTTAATAAATGGAACTATCTATGATTTGGGATTGGTGGTGATTCTGTTGATATTGCCTTAGCGGATTATATCTTTTATTCTATTTTGGGACCAAGCTGAGACGTTGATGACAGACTATCAAGAGTTGGTGGATATAACACCTTAGAAAACTAAGTATGAGCGTAATGCTAATAAGGATCAAACCAGCTATGTCTCGGAATTGGTGATCAAGTGATAGTCTTGAGAATGTGAAATTCGGTATGAAAGAGGAAGTTAACTTTAGAATGTTTAATATGAGTATACCTGAGATATGTATGTGATTAGTATATATTGGTTTATTTGAGTCGTGGAGACTATGTCTGAAAATTTTGTGGAGTACTCGATTGAGGTTATGAGTGCTATGGAAGAGTCGATATGTTGTCACCTCATTATGACCGCGTGTTGTGAAGTTTGATGGGTGAATTCGTGGGCGAATTCTTTTTAAGGAGGGTAGATTGTAACGACCCGAAAACCCGCCTCTATTTTCGTAGTAATAAATATTTAATTATTTGTTTTTTTCCTATTTATTTATTTAAATTATTATTTATTTAAATAATTATGTGTGCATTTTGTGTTTCATAATAAATTATGACTAGCATTTTATTTGGGTCATTTGTGCTAGTGTAGAAGTGTTGAGTCTTAATTGTTAGTGGGGAGTTTGTTTGATTGAGTTAGTGTGTAGGGGAGGGGGTCTATGTGTAAATTCTAGGTTGTCATCCTACTTATTCCCTCTTTTCCCCTCACCTCCCTCACTTTCACCCTCCCTCCATTCCCAGTCATCTCTCTCTCTCTCCATAGCCATTGTAGAAGGTAAGTCTCTCTCTCCTTCTCTCTTCATTTCTATCATCTTCCTCTCATTATTTCTCATTTCTTAAATCATGAAACTTGTTTAGATCGTCGTTAGGATCGTAGAGGGCTAAAAATATTCGAGTTCCGGCAACTTTGAGAAAATTCAAGTAAGTTACTTTTCCCCCATTTATGCTAAAAATGTTCATCTTTAACTCCATTGATGCTCTAGTTGATATATATGGCTTCGTTGGTTGATTTGGAACCTATTTGCAATTTATTCACATTTTTGTGAAATTTGGGTATTTGAATCATCCTTTGGTTTGGGGTTGTTTAAATGTTGCTAGATGAGTTATTTTAGGCTTAGAAGTTGTTTTGGCACTTGGGTAAATTAGTTGGGAGTGTTGGTGTTAATTTGGGGTGTAATGGTGATTTTTGGTGTTCATTTTCGGGTTGAAGAACCCATGAAGAAGATCTGGGTTTACTGAATTTTCTTGGAGGCGCGCGCACCCCTTGGTATGAAGCGCGCGCACCCTCCTCTTCACCAATCTTGGATTTCCAACTGATACCATGAGGCGCACGCACCCTTTTCTTGGAGGCGCGCGCACCCTCCATTACCATGCTGATGTTTTTTTTTCCTTCTGAACTCAGGAGGCGCGCGCACCCCTTGGCGATGAGGCGCGCGCACCCTTCTTCCCATTTGTGGCTCATTCCTAACTGATTCAGGGAGGCGCGCGCACCCTGTTGGTGGGAGGCGCGCGCACCCCTCTACCTTCTGTGAAAATCATTGTCTTCTTGTCCAATCTTTTGAAGGCCATAACTTCTTCTTCCGGGCTCCGTTTTAATCGAGTAAGCTATCGTTTTAAATCCCTTCTAGAGTACTACGAGATGAGGTGGTTTATTTGGTGGGGATTCAGGTTCAGATTGTGTTGAGCCTTTGGTAGGTGTCCTATAACAAAATGTTTAAAGTGCTCTATCTTAATATCAAATGGAAACCTTCTCAAACTCTAAAGGTAAATAAGGACAAGGATTTAAGATAAAGTCAAGACAAGAGTTGTCAAGCCTAAAGAAAATATTTGTGGCTAAAACCTAAAATCCAAAGAAAGTAATTTCTACTTTAGCAATGGGATTGACCGTTGGAGAAATTACAATTTGAATTAAAAGATCAAAAAGAAGGGTAGTTGGACTACCACTTCAAGTATTTATGTTAAAATTCTACTTAAGGAAGGTAAAGATTAACCTACGTGGCAATAATGATACAATGGTTGCAACATTATTCATAGGAACTTGCGAAGTGTCTTTACCTAATAAGTTCATATTTGTTTTGAACAAATGGTGCTATGTTCTTATTTTAAGTAGAAATATTATTTTGGTTTCTTCATTAGAAGATTATGGATATATCTCTTATTTCGAATAAAAAGGTGTTCCATTAAATATGATTTGCTTTATTGTATTGCTAATCATGTAAATTGGACTTAATATCCTTATCTTAGAAGAACAAAATAATGAGTATAACGTAAATAATGGAAATCTGAATATAAGGATGTAATCGTTACATTCTTAAAAAACATTAATGTCTATATCAAATGATAAGAAACACATATCTAAAATTCCATGGGACGGACTTTTAAATTCATATGATTTAGAATCATGTGATAGATGTGAATCTTAGAAATTGATCAAGACATCTTTTACTAATAGTAGCAAGAGGAATTACTCTTTTGAACTTATACATTTTGATGTATGTAGTTTATTAAAGTAACAATGCTAGAAAGGATTTCAACACCTCATGGCAAAAGTATTGATGTACTCTGATTAGATCAAAGTAATGAATATTTGAGCCTTGGACTCGATGAGAAATCTGCAGAAAGTCTGCAATTTAAGAAAAACAGAATCTGGAAACAGCAGCCGTACGGATGATGTTCCAGAAGTTTACAGATTGTCTGTAAAACACAGTTTTTCGTCTCATAATAAGTCAAACTGATATTTAAGTATCCTTCTGGATTATGTGCTGGAAACAGCTGCGCTTACACTAAATTGAGTTTCATCTAAAGAGGTTCGACTGATGCCATATGAGACATGGAATGAAAGAAAACTTGTTTTGTCTTTCATAAAGATTTGTGATGTGATACTTTTGAGAAAAGTTTTGTCTTGCACAAAATCACACCTAAATCTAATAAATGTATTTTATGGGATATCTTAATGATATTAATTTTACACCCTTTAGAGTACAAATCGTTTGTTACTCTAAATAGCACTTTCTAGATAAATCGTTTATCTCTAAAGAACTAGTGGGAGTAAAATGTATCTCGAAGAGTTCGAGACCTAGAAAATGACATAGAACCTAAGATGGAAGATTGAACAAAGTTTCACAAGGAGTTGTAGAAATTCGTTCAAGTATACACAAAGTTATTTGCATAAATGATAGGATACTATCTATAACAAGAAATATTGATTTCTCGTAATAGAAAGTAATTAGGAAAATATCATTGCGAATGATTGACCTATTACCTATCAAGATGCAAAGTCCGCTCCGGATTTAGATCAATGACTTGGAGTCATAAAATCTAAAAGTGTATATTGATTAAGCAAGACTAATTGAGAAAAGTTAATTCATAATGTCGATTATGATGAAACTTTATCACCTGTAGTCATGCTTAATATTAATAGAATTCTTATTGTCATGACCTCATATTTTGAATATGAAATATGACAAATGGATATCAAAATAGCATTCCTTAACAGGAACATACTTTAGGATGTGTTTGATACAACCTAAAAGTTTTGATCTATAAAATTCTAATAAAATATGAGAGTTGCAGAAATCCATGAGATGGATTGAAGCAAACTACTTGGAGTGAAATTTCATTTTGATGAAGTATTCAAAGAGTTTGAAATTCATCAAGGATGAGACTTGTGATTACAATAAATTTAGTGGGAGCGTAATTTTATTCATAGTCTAATATATATATGGTTGATATATAAATTATTTTGAAAGAGTTTCAAAATGAAAGACTTGGATGAAGCTGCCTACATCCTTGGACTGATTTATGGAGATAAATCTAAAAGGTTGATTGGTTAAAGTCAAAGTACTAATATTGACAATATAGTGAAAGGTTCACTATGCAAGACTCTTGGAGAGGTCACTTGCAAAAGTCTAATGGCATTAATCTTTGCAAGATTTAGTCTTACTGGAAGACTGATGAGCAAAGAGTACATGATTAGGATTCCATATGCTTCGGCAATTGGATCTATCATGTAAGCCATGTTAATATACTAAGACCGGATGTCTCATATATTTGGAGTATGATGAGATAATACCAATCGGATCCTAGTGAAAGTCACTAGTTAAGAAACATCCTTAAGTACTTTTGAAGAACTAAAGGATGCATTCTTGATCTTTGATGGAATATAAGATGATCCTGTAAATAGTTACAAAGATGCATTCTTACAAACCATCAAAGATAAATATTGCAGTATAAATACATGTCTAAGTTTAATAATGGTGTTAGAAGAGTTCTAAGTATACCATTACTATTCTACAAAAGGTTGAGTATCTAGTCGCATGGGATGCAACTAGAAAATTGTTTGAATAAGATAACAATTAGTAAGCTAGAAATTGTTTTTAGTGTCACTAATTTTATAGACCTTCATTGTGCCAATAATTGTTATTGCACAATCTAAGGGGCTAATGTCTTATCTAAACATATACTTGGACGTTTCTATCTTTTTCGAGAAATCGTCAAAGATAGGAGATGTCTAAATATGCAAAGTACCATATGATGATAACAAGGATAATCATCTTACATAAGCCTGCTTGCAACTATGATGGAGATCATAACTAGCTCAATGGGTATTGGATACACGTTGATTGGGCCTAGTGCAAGTGGGAGATTGTTGGATATTATGCCCTAGGCCCTTGAGAAAGGCCTATGCGTTATATCATAGCTTCATTGTTATAGAGATAACAAACCCGATTATTATATCTTTTACATGTTTATTATAATAATCATTGTCCCTAGCACTTATGAAGGGCTAGCATGAGTTTAATGGATAATCATATGATGATTATAGCGCATAGGATGCGGATTAAACTTCTGAGAACATGTTGGAGAACAAGTACTGGATAGACCCGTTATGAGATTTATGTCATGGTAAAATGTCATAATTAAATCTCATAAATAGTTATATCAATCATCCTTAGACCTGAGATTATCATAGTCTTCCACATGATGAACATTATGTTTGACATACTCAAACGCTACCCCTAACCGGGAAGTTATAAAGGCTACGATTGGCATAATCGAATTCTTGTAGGGAAGAATGATAAGTCAAGATGAGATTTGTCCCTCTCTCAAGAGAGATATCTGCTTGGCCACTCGATAAGTGAGATTGATAATAGTGTACGGCCGTACCCAAATGAATTGAAGTGTTCAATGTTATTTGCTCATATCAATCTACTCGAGATCGAGAAAGCATTGGACAACATAAGTTGACGTGGACCATGACTTATGTCCAATATGATATCGTGTGACAAAGGGATTGTGATATGTTCTATAAGGTTACTTTGGGCTTTCAAAGTTATACTAATTGGGTAGTCATAATGGCTTGCTAGAGTCCGCTTATGACTTACGGGTTCTGACCTGTTCGGACTCGTTTCCAACTTAGTATAATCCTATTGGGTCACACAAAATAGAACGGATTGAATAAAGGCACAGAAAACGGGAAAAACTGGATCCTACTGGAAGGATCTGTACGGATGGTTTGGGAGCCACCCAACCAATCCGTACGGATGGTTTGTCCAGACGGAAAACAGTTTGTTCAGATCTCTTGTTTGACAAGGAATCCTGATCCCAAAAGGAATTAGGTTCATACCCTATTATATATGTGTGCAGTCGGGTTTGAGAAACCTAATGGTTGATTTTAGAAATAATAACATGTTGTTTGAGAAACAATTACACACATATATAGGGGATTATTAGTTTTGAGATTTAGAATCATCATAACTCAATAATCAATGAAGCAAAATAATTCTTACGAAGAAATTGTTTCTTCATGAAGCCTTGGGTCTAGCAATCCAGATCAAGAAGGTGTTCTTGATATCCGTTCGACGTGTGGATACCGATAGAGGGTGTTTGCTTTAACACCTTAAAGTCTGTGTTCATGGATTCGATCTTCAAGGGTATGTTTCTTTCATCTTGTATTTAATTTAATCAACATGCACGGATCCGGGCTCTTGGGTGTTTGACTTTATCTGTTTATTCCGCTGCGCATGATGCATCAAAACCCAACAGTTCCCTGACCTCCTCGATTATCACCACGCTGTGGTTGAGGTCTTCCTTGCCTTCCTGTACCTGCCAATTCAACTTTCCTCTTATGCTCTTCTATATCATGCTCCACATGATATGCTCTATCAACAGCATCTTGAAAATCTTGCAATTTGTGGGATACTAGTTGACTTTGGATCACAGTTCTCAATCCCTTTACAAATCGCATAGCTTTCCTCTCCTCAGTTGCCACTAAGTGAGTACAGTACCTGGATAACTCTGTGAATTTGGATGTATACTGAGCCACATACATAATATTCTGCTCCAGGTTAAGAAACTCCATTTCCTTCTTGTCCTGATCTACCCGAGGAATGAAATGTTCCTTGAACTTCTTTAGAAAATTCTCCCAAGTATAGGGTACATGATTCTCAACCCAATTAGTTTTCAAAGCTCTCCACCAGTGCTCAGCAGCTCCATTCAATTTATAGGTAGCAAACCTAACTTGTTCTTCATCAGAACATCTGAAAACATCAAATATTTTCTCCATCGACTCTATCCACCTCTCGACCTTTGTTACCTCTGGTTCTCCTTCATAACCCATTGGTTTTATCTTTAGGAATTATTCTAACCCATATCTCGGAGGTACTTGTTATCCTCCTTGCCTTTGATCATTAAGACATTTTAGACCATCTATAACCTAGCTCTGACACCAACTATCGCGTCCTAGACCCGTGGTCCTACTTGGCCCCACGCTCGGTACACGATCGGAAGACGTCATAAAACATTTTAGGAATTTTTTTTGAAATTTAGTTTCATAAAAGTTTCATATAACCAAACACATTTACTTGAAACTTGATTTCATTTCACACAAACAAACTTTCACAACCCAAAGTACTTAGCCACAAGGCTTACACACTTTACTTACAAATTTACAAATCACCAACATGTTCCAAAAATAGGTGATACAAAGATGAAGTCACGGGTACACTACCCAAAAGGTTATACATTTACATAATGTAGCCTTTACATAACACATGTCCCAAAATGTCTTACCCAAAATCACCACCTCGACGTCCTCCCTTGTGAAGTGACCTATCTCCTGGGATCTCCTTTATCTAAGGAAAACAACATTGAAAGGAACGGTGTTGGTAGTGGTGCCCTAGGCACGTTTAATAAACGTTCTAATTGTTATCATTTATTTCATATCAATAAAGAGATGTTTTGATTATTATTGTTGTTCATGTTTACTTATAATAATCTCCATCCCTAGTACTTGTTAAGCACTAGTATAAAGGCTAAATGATCATGGGATGATCATGTTAGGTTTATGGGTACTTGTTTGGAACAAGGTACTGGACATGACCCGCTTTATGAGATTTATGTCATGGTCTATGTCATACATATATCTCATATTAGTTACGTCATTTGAATCCTTAGACATGAAGTTATTATAGTCTTCCACTTGATGAACATTATGTTTGACATATTCAAACGCTACCTTTAACCGGGAAGTTATAAAGGGTATGATTGGCATAATCGGATTCACGTAGGGAAGAATAATAAGCTAAATGGATTTGTCCCTCCTCGGAGAGATGTCAAGCTTGGGCCTCTCGTAGGAATGATGTTGATGAAATGTTCGGCCGGACTCAAATGAATTGATTGGATCAATGTCATTTGGATTATCAACATATTCGGAATCGAGAAAGTATTGAACAAAACAAGTTGACTCTTTGACCATGACTTGTGTTCAATGATATCGTGGACAAAAGGATTATGACATATTCTAAAGGAATGCGAACTTGTATCTAGTTATACTATTTGGGTAGGTATGACGGTTTGCTAGAACCTAATCATATCTTATGGGATCATGTTTGAGCTCATTGCCAACTTAGTATAATCCTAGAGGGCCACACACAATAGAACGAATCTTTAAAAAGGACTACATTGGAATTTTGGAAATTCTGGACTTTCTGAGAAGTGGGCGACCGCACATAATGGATTGGGCGGCCGCACACTTATCTCAGTTTTGTACCAGTTTTGTTTCAGAATGTTGTGCGACCGCACAGATGCTTTTGGGCGGCCGCACAGTGATGTCGGGTGGCAGATTCTTAATTTGATTAGGAAACGAATTTTGGACGGATTTTGACATAAGTTTCCTATTTGGAATAGGTCATACTTGTGTATAAAAGACCAAATTCGGCCAGCACTCAATGCTATTGATTTTGTGAGTCTCAAAGAGTTTGAGAGAGGGTTTATTTTGTTCCAAGACATTCTTGGTTGAGGAACAAAATAATACACAAAATAAATTCCATATAGTTCTTTTGATTGTGAAAAAGTGTTTCACAATTTGGTCTAGCAACCAAGATCAAAGAAGCTCCTTTGATATTCGTTCGAAGTGTGGATACCGCTAGAGGGTGAAAATCATCATCTTCAAGGTTCGTGTTCAAGCTTTGTGATCGTGATCAAGTCTTCAAACCTCCACCAAAGACCAAGAGAATTTGATAGCCATCAAGGGTTAGTTTATTCCTTTATTCTTATGTTGTATTTGATTTAATCATATGAACGGATCCATGGCTTTGGGTTTCAAAAATTTTAAATGCTAAATTCCGCTGCGCATGTTTGATCGAAACCCAACAGTGGTATCAGAGCCCCGTTCATGTTGATTATTTCAATACCTAGATCATGTTATGTGTATATAAATTGTTTATGTGCCTTGCATGATTTGAATATTGGAATATATGTTGTTTATGTGTTTTGTGATTTTATGTGGTTTATTGTTTTTCAACTTTAATCGCACGATTTAATCGCAATAAATAAATTATGGTGGATTCAGAATTGTTGATTATTAATTTTTGATTGGATCAAAGTTTTAATAATCGGGGAAAAACAATTTTGAGACAAAATTTTCGAACTTAAAATTCTGCACATTCTGATTGAACCGGGCGACCGCACGGAATATACTGGGCGGCCGCACGGTTTTTGGGCGACCGCACAGGTAATTTTGGGCGGCCGCACTCCAAGATCAGAATGTCTGATTTTGCTCAAAAATCAGAATTTGGAATTTTCGAGAGGTTCAACAAAACCAGTAACAGAACCAATCCAGACCTGCTGATCTGGAATGGATTTTGGGTAGTTGGTTTGTGTGTGGATCTTGGGGTTTGATTTTCCTATTTGTTTTTAGTCTTGTGATTCTAAGATTGGTTCAAGTTTTGGATGGCTAATCTGCGTTCATCGAGATTGTGTTTCCCAAAATTGATCGCAATCAAAGTTTCAAAGATAAAACGAAGTTAAAATTATGAAGAGTTCATAATTGCTAAAATTGAGAAACAAAGTTCTTGATTCGATGATTGGAGATCCATGTGGAATTGTGAATGCAATTGGCCTACGTTCATCGAGACCATCTATTGCTTAGTTTCGGCCACATGGACTACTTTCTTGGTCTCTTGAATTAGTGCGGGATTGTGGTTGCCTAATGGCTTAGTTCGACCGCACTTCTTGTTGTCTTGATTTGGAGATAATGACCAAAGTTGAAATAAGTCTCATCCTCATAATTATAGAGAAACTAATGACACATAAATATCATGCTTAAATTAATGGAGATTAATTTAGTGGCTAAACTTGATGTGTAACATGTTTATATTATGTGCTCATAAATATGTTATATGCTATATGTGATGAACCTTCAAAGAAAGTTTTAAGTCTTCTATTGCCATGCCATGATTAAAACACTTGTCAGTACATGAGTGATTTTAATGTAGATTCGCCCTAGCGAGATGCATTAAATTTGTTTATGTATGAGCAAGATAGATAGTGTGGGCACGCCCTAGCGGGACACATTAACTATGCGTTTAAAATGGTTAGACTTAATTGGGCGTCAAAACAGTTTTGGGCCTAGGCAAAGATGAGGTTTAACATGCTTTTTGAAATTGGATTTCTTAAAGAATCTCATAAAAGGAACTAAGAGTCATATGAGATATGATTGACAAGAGTTGTCTACCTAATTAATTTGATTTTGTGTAATCCGCCTTAGCGGACTTGAAATTAAATTAAAGTTGGATCTTAACCCATTTAAATTATATTATACATTGGATGTATATGAAGGTTATATAATTTAGTGGGAGTATTTTGTTTGAAAAATACATTATTTATCTCTTTAATGAAAGTCGGTACTTATTAAATTTTGGAAATTTTGCATATTTGTAGATAATGACTAATAACACTCAATCAATGTCGTTGCGATCGATCCTTGAGAAGGATAAGCTCGAAGAGAATGGTACTAACTTTATGGATTGGATCCGTAGCATAAGAATCGTTCTTAGGCAAGAAGACAAGTTGTACATTCTCGATGGGCCTCTCCCCGCTGAACCACCGCCTACTGCCCCTAGGGTAGAAAGAGACAATTACAAGAAACATCGTAATGATTCTAGAGATGTAAGTTGTCTCATGCTTGCTGCTATGTGTTCAAAACTCCAACAAAGTTTGGAACATTTGGAAGCCTATGAGATAGGCGTGGAGTTGAGAACCATGTTTCAAGAGCAAGCTAGGCAAGAGAGGTACAAGACCATTGTTGCATTCACTACTAGTAAAATGAATGAAGGGCAACAAGTGAGTCCTCACTTTCTTAAAATGAAAGGTTATGTAGAGCACCTTGAGAAACTTGGCTATCCAATCCCATTGGAGCTAGCCACGGATCTCATTCTTAATTCATTGCCTAAAAGTTATAATCAGTTTGTAATGAATTATAACATGCATGGAATGGATAAGAATCTCTCTGAGTTGCATGGGATGCTCAAAACTGCAGAGATGAAAATTGTGGAGAAAGGTTCTCCCGTGCTCTTGGTTCATGATGGGAAGAAGCCTGGTGCCAAAGGCAAGGGTAAGGCAAAAGTTGTCAAACCCAAGATAAGCAAGGCAAAGGTTGCCAAGGCTTCTGAGGCAAAACCCGATACACAAAAGGATGCAATTTGTTTCCATTGTCAAGAAATTGGTCATTGGAAACGTAATTGCAAGGCTTTTCTTGGAAGAGAAAAAGAAGAAGAAGGGCAGCAAGGCTGCGTCGACTTCAGGTATCTATATGATAGATATTCTCCTTTCTACCACTGATTCTTGGGTATTGGATACCGGATGTGGTTCTCACATTTGTCTAAATGTGCAGGGACTAAAGAATAGGAGACTGCTTAAAGAAGGTGAAGTAGATCTACGCGTGGGGAATGGAGCAAGAGTTGCTGCATTAGCCGTAGGGACTTATGAAGTCACTTTACCTTCCGGATTAATTCTTGTTTTGAACAATTGTTATTATGTTCCGGATTTAAGCAGAAATATTATTTCAATTTCTTGTTTGGATAATGAAGGTTTTAAGTTTCTTATTGAGAATAAGAAATTTTCTATTTATTTAAATGATGTGCTTTATGGTATTGCTAATTCATTTAATGGCCTTTATATCTTGGATGTCAAGAATGAAAATAATGTCTATCATGTAAATAAGAAATCTAAACCTAATGATGTAAATCACACTTATTTGTGGCATTGCCGTCTTGGTCATATCAATGAGAAGCGTATCTCAAAACTCCATGGGGACGGACTTTTGGGTTCATGTGACTTAGAGTCATATGATACTTGTGAGTCGTGTCTTCTTGGAAAAATGACTAAGACACCTTTTACCAAGTTGGGTGAAAGGGCAAGCGACTTATTGGGGCTGATACATTCCGATGTATGCGGACCATTAAGTAGCAATGCTAGGGGAGGATTTCAATACTTCATAACCTTCACTGATGATTACAGTAGATTTGGGTATGTTTACCTAATGAAACATAAAAGTGAAGCATTCGAGATATTTAGAATATTTCAAAATGAAGTAGAAAAACAACTTGGCAAAAGTATAAAGGCACTTCGATCAGATCGAGGTGGAGAATACTTGAGTCAAGAATTTGATGATCATCTAAAGAATTGTAGAATAGTTTCACAATTGACTCCGCCCGGAACACCACAATGGAATGGTGTGTCTGAGAGGAGAAATCGGACCTTGTTAGACATGGTTCGATCAATGATGAGTCAAGTTGATCTTCCAATATCCTTTTGGGGTTACGTCCTAGAAACCGCTGCTTTCACACTAAATCAAGTTCCAACTAAATCGGTTCCAAAGACTCCATATGAGATGTGGAGTGGAAAGAAACCTAGTTTATCTTTCATGAGGATTTGGGGTTGCAAAGTTTATGTCAAGAGACTTATCTCTGACAAACTAGCACACAAATCTGATAAATGTATTTTCGTGGGATATCCTAAGGAAACTAAAGGATATTACTTTTACAACCGAGAGGACAACAAAGTGTTTGTTGCCCGAACTGGTGTCTTTCTAGAGAAAGAGTTTCTCTCCAAAGAAATCAGTGGGAGTAAAATAAATCTTAAAGAAATTCGAGACCCAGAAATAACATTGAACCAATGGTGGAACAAGAACAAGAACCACAAGGAGTTGTGGAACCTGTTCAAAATACACAAGCATCTCGCAGATCTAGTAGGTTACGATCCGAGCCCGAGAGATATGGATCTCTCGTAACGGATAGTAATGAGGTAGAAATCATTGAGAATGATGAACCGTCAACCTACCAAGAGGCGATGTCTTCTCCTGTTCGGACAAGTGGCTTGGAGCCATGGAATCCGAATTGCAATCCATGCAAGACAATCAAGTTTGGAATTTGATTGATGCGCCCGAAGGTGTAAAAACCATAGGATGCAAATGGGTCTTCAAGAAGAAGACCGACATGGATGGGAAGGTGCATACTTACAAAGCTAGGCTTGTAGCGAAGGGTTATAGGCAAGTTCATGGTATTGACTATGATGAGACCTTTTCACCCGTAGCAATGATCAAGTCTATAAGAATTTTGCTTGCCATTGCCGCATATCATGACTATGAAATATGGCAGATGGACGTCAAAACCGCTTTCCTGAATGGAAAACTCCAAGAGGATGTGTATATGACACAACCAGAAGGTTTTGAACAAAATTCTAAGGTATGCAAATTGCAGAGATCCATCTATGGATTGAAGCAAGCTTCTAGGAGTTGGAATCTCCGTTTTGATGAATCGGTCAAAGAGTTTGGTTTCATCAAGAACGAAGATGAGCCTTGTGTATACAAGAAGATTAGTGGGAGCATAGTGCTTTTCCTTGTTTTATACGTGGATGACATATTGCTCATTGGAAACGACATTCCTACACTTCAGTCTGTGAAGACTTGGTTAGGAAAGTGCTTCGCAATGAAAGATATGGGTGAAGCCGCATATATTCTTGGCATTAAGATCTATAGAGATAGATCAAGGAGGCTACTTGGTTTAAGCCAAAGTACATACATTGACAAGGTCATTAGAAGATTCCGTATGGAAAATTCTAAAAGAGGGACCTTGCCCGTGTTACATGGAGTTTCTCTAAGCAAGACTCAATGTCCTAAGACAAAAGATGAGCGTGAGAAAATGAATGATGTTCCATATGCTTTGGCAATTGGGTCCATCATGTATGCCATGATTTGTACTAGGCCGGATGTGTCTTATGCTTTGAGCATGACAAGTAGATACCAATCCGACCCTGGCGAAAATCACTGGATAGCTGTAAAAGCGATTCTTAAGTACTTGAGAAGGACTAAAGACTCGTTTTTGGTCTATGGAGGAATGGAAGATGATCTCGTTGTAAATGCTTACACGGATGCAAGCTTCCAAACTGACAAAGATGATAGCCGATCGCAATCGGGTTTTGTGTTTATGTTAAATGGTGGAGCTGTAAGCTGGAAGAGTTCCAAGCAAAGTACAACCGCTGATTCTACAACAGAAGCTGAGTATATTACTGCATCGGATGCTGCAAAGGAAGCTGTTTGGATTAAGAAGTTCATAACTGAACTTGAAGTGGTTCCTAGTATTGCTAATCCAATAGACCTTTATTGTGATAATAATGGTGCTATTGCTCAAGCAAAGGAACCAAGAGCACATCAGAAATCCAAACACATACTTAGGCGTTTTCATATCATTCGAGAGATCGTTGATAGGGGAGACGTAAATATATGCAGAGTACCTACTGATGACAATATTGCGGACCCGCTAACAAAGGGACTTCCACAAGCTAAACATGATGGTCATGTTAGGTCCATGGGTATTAGATACATGGGAGATTGGGCCTAGGGCAAGTGGGAGATTGTTGGTAGTGGTGCCCTAGGCACGTTTAATAAACGTTGTAATTGTTATCATTTATTTCATATCAATAAAGAGATGTTTTGATTATTATTGTTGTTCATGTTTACTTATAATAATCTCCGTCCCTAGTACTTGTTAAGCACTAGTATAAAGGCTAAATGATCATGGGATGATCATGTTAGGTTTATGGGTACTTGTTTGGAACAAGGTACTGGACATGACCCGCTTTATGAGATTAATGTCATGGTCTATGTCATACATATATCTCATATTAGTTACGTCATTTGAATCCTTAGACATGAAGTTATTATAGTCTTCCACTTGATGAACATTATGTTTGACATATTCAAACGCTACCTTTAACCGGGAAGTTATAAAGGGTATGATTGGCATAATCGGATTCACGTAGGGAAGAATAATAAGCTAAATGGATTTGTCCCTCCTCGGAGAGATGTCAAGCTTGGGCCTCTCGTAGGAATGATGTTGATGAAATGTTCGGCCGGACTCAAATGAATTGATTGGATCAATGTCATTTGGATTATCAACATATTCGGAATCGAGAAAGTATTGAACAAAACAAGTTGACTCTTTGACCATGACTTGTGTTCAATGATATCGTGGACAAAAGGATTATGACATATTCTAAAGGAATGCGAACTTGTATCTAGTTATACTATTAGGGTAGGTATGACGGTTTGCTAGAACCTAATCATATCTTATGGGATCATGTTGAGCTCATTGCCAACTTAGTATAATCCTAGAGGGTCACACACAATAGAACGAATCTTTAAAAAGGACTACATTGGAATTTTGGAAATTCTGGACTTTCTGAGAAGTGGGCGACCGCACTAATGGATTGGGCGGCCGCACACTTATCTCAGTTTTGTACCAGTTTTGTTTCAGAATGTTGTGCGACTGCACAGATGTTTTTGGGCGGCCGCACAGTGATGTCGGGTGGCAGATTCTTAATTTGATTAGGAAACGAATTTTGGACGGATTTTGACATAAGTTTCCTATTTGGAATAGGTCATACTTGTGTATAAAAGACCAAATTCGGCCAGCACTCAATGCTATTGATTTTGTGAGTCTCAAAGAGTTTGAGAGAGGGTTTATTTTGTTCCAAGACATTCTTGGTTGAGGAACAAAATAATACACAAAATAAATTCCATATAGTTCTTTTGATTGTGAAAAAGTGTTTCACAATTTGGTCTAGCAACCAAGATCAAAGAAGCTCCTTTGATATTCGTTCGAAGTGTGGATACCGCTAGAGGGTGAAAATCATCATCTTCAAGGTTCGTGTTCAAGCTTTGTGATCGTGATCAAGTCTTCAAACCTCCACCAAAGACCAAGAGAATTTGATAGCCATCAAGG
Organism: Campanula takesimana; assembly: GCA_026119855.1. NCBI lineage: Eukaryota > Viridiplantae > Streptophyta > Magnoliopsida > Asterales > Campanulaceae > Campanula > Campanula takesimana. The sequence goes on from JAOWBW010001580.1 coordinate 53,149, forward strand.
GTTAGTTTATTCCTTTATTCTTATATTGTATTTGATTTAATCATATGAACGGATCCATGGCTTGGGTTTCAAAATTTTAAATGCTAAATTCCGCTGCGCATGTTTGATCGAACCCAACAAACGGGGTGAGAATAATCTCAGTAAGCTACTAAAATGCAACTACGTTACATGCTAAAATGATACTCAAAATATTGAACAATGTCAATAACATTCACATAGCACGTAACATGATAGGCAAAGCCAACCCATCTTACCACACGTAAGGTGGAAATAAACACTCATAAGTTGTTACTGAGCCAAGTTCTCGAATCAAACATATAACCATCTGAGAGGTATCAATTGAGCAGCACCAAAGGGCTGAAGCCGGTTCATGAACAAACAATAACAACAACAACAACAACAACAACAACAACGGGGGGAAAATTACACAAAGTCATAACCCAAACGGTGACTAAACACACACAAAGGAGAGCTAGCCCAAACCCAATCCGTAGCCCAAGGAAGGGGGTTAAAATGGGACAACCAATGGTAGAAGCCTTACAATGAACTTGGCTCGTATGCCATTATAATCCCTACCACTGCCCGACACCACAACAAGTACTAGGTGAACTTTAAACACGAGCATAGTAATAAATACTTGCTTAAACAACAACCGGGGCATGATTCCAAAGTAGGTAACCACACAAAACTCATCACAAAGATGAAACCAATCCAAAACACACCATAAGATGTTCATTAATACCCAATTAATCATTATTCACATTCCATAACACATTTGTTCACAAAGGAACCAATTTCAAACACTAGAGTGTACCACAATGACATTTAAGTCACTAGAGTAGTACCCAAACCTAGACTAAGAATACATCTAGTCTTAATCAAACAAAAAGAAGGGATTTTTGAAACTAGGGGCGAGCGGGCGCTCACTAAAGAACGGGCGGGCGCTCGGCAGACCAGGCGGGCGCTCAGACAGTACCAAGCGGGCGTTCCAGGTCAACAGGGAATTTGGTCATGAAATAAAAGGTAAGCGGGCGCTCCACTCTATTGGGTTTCGGAGTAACATGCGCAGCGGAATTTAGCATTTAAAATTTAATGAAACCCAAAGCCCATTGATCCATTCATATGATTAAGTCAAATACAACATAATGAATACTAGAATACTAACCCTTGATGCCTTTGATTTTTGCAACCTTGAATTCGATAGAGACTTGAAAACATGATCACGATCATAGCAAGAATCACGAAGTTTGAAGATGATAATTTTCACCCTCTAGCGGTATCCACACCACGAACGAATATCAAGAACACTTGATCTTGGTGCTAGACCAAAATTATGAAACACGTTTTCACAATTATTATGAAATATATGGAATATTATTTGTGTATTATTTTGTTCTTCAATCTAGGGTGTCTTAGAACAAAATAAAGCTCTCTCAAACTCTTTGGAGACTTGCACAAAAGCTTGGTCTTTGTTCTGGCCGAAATTGGCTGTTTTATATACAGTAGGACATATTCCAAATAGGAAACTTGTGTCAAACCCGTCCAAAATCCTTTTCCTAATCAAATCAGGAAGTTTGTCCCGACATAACTGTGCGGCCGCCCAAGCTGGTGTGCGGTCGCCCAAACATGTGCGGCCGGCCGCCAATCCTCTTTTGTGCGGTCGCCCAATGGGTCCAGTCAGCCATAATTTCCAATATAGTCCTTTTAAGATTCGTTCTATTGTGTGTGACCCTCTAGGATTATACTAAGTTGGCAATGGGTTCAAACATGAAATCATAAGATATGATTAGGTTCTAGCAAACCGTCATACTAACCAAATAGTATAACTAGATACAAGTTCGCATTCCTTTTAGAACATGTCATAATCCCTTTGTCCACGATGTCATTGAACACAAGTCATGGTCAATAAGTCAACTTGTATTGTTCAATACTTTCTCGATTCCGAATATGTTGATAATCCAAATGACATGATCCAATCAATCCATTTGAGTTTGGCCAAACATTTCACAACATCATTCCTTCGAGGGCCCAAGTTTGACATCTCTCCGAAGAGGACAAATCCATTTAGCTTATATTCTTCCCTACGTGAATCCGATTATGCCAATCATACCCTTTATAACTACCGTGTTAAGGCAGGTTTTTGAATATGTCAAACATAATCTTCATCAAGTGGAAGACTATAATAACTTCATGTCTAAGGATTCAAATGATATAACTAATATGAGATTTATATATGACATAGACCATGACATAAATCTCATACAGCGTGTCATGTCCAGTACTCTGTTCCAAACAAGTACCTATAAAATCTAACATGATCATCCATGATCATTTAGCCTTTATACTAGTTCTTAACAAGCTCTAGGGACGAAGATTATTATAAGCAAACATGAGCAACAATAATAATCTTATTATCTCTTTATCATCATGAATAAAATGATAACTTATACAACGTTTAAACAAACGTGCCTAGGGAACCAACACACTCATGCTCGCGCGGGCGCTCCATAGGCTAGCGGGCGGGCGCTTGATGCTCACCAGACGGGCGCTCGGCGCCCGATTTGGGCCAAAACAGAACCTGGTTCTTTCCTTACTCCTTCCGTCCAAAAAGTACTAACACACACCTTACCTTTTACATAAATCTTAACCAAAGAACTGTTGTCCCCAAAGGGCAACAAGTGGTATCAGAGCAAACACCTTTATAAAACATTTTTCGTTTTTCAAGCTTAACAGCTTGGGTGTCGATTCTAAATGGCAAACTCAAACCTATGGCAACTGCAAACTACACTCACGTTCTGGTCTTTGATTGCGAGATCATTTTGACGTGTGGAAATTCAGAATATTGACTCATCTCAACTCAATCGATGAAAGGCTCCATGACACCGTCGTTTATGGACCTTATATTCCGATGAAGGCGAATCCAAATCCACGCACAAATGCTGTTCAACCAACCGTCAAGAAACTAAGGGAAGAATGGACTGAGGAAGAAATTAGAAGAGTTGCAAATGATGGCAAAGCAAGAAACATTCTTCTAAGCACCCTAAGCACGGATTTGAAACAACAAGTCATGCATTGTGCTACTGCAAATGAACTATGGGATGCTATTGAAGAGCATATTGAAGGAGACACCGTCTGCAAGGAGAACAAGAAATACGAGTACAAAAGAGATTAAACAATTTCTCTCAACTCCCCGGTGAAAACTTGAGGCAAACTTATGAACGCTACTGTGAAATTATCAATCTATGCATTTCACTTGGCATGAAGTTTTACTAACAAAGATTTGAATGTAAATTTTCTACAAGCTTTTGGATCAAGATACCTACATAAATCTAGCGCTCTTGAAGACGCTGGAACTTTAGATGTATGGACATTAAGGAACCTTTATGCAAATCTTAAAGTTACGAACTCAAACTTCAGCGAATCAGCGAAAACTGAAGGAAAATCAAATCTATGGCTATGGTGGCGCACAGAGAAACCGCGCCTGCACCTGCGCCTGTTCCTGCCCTGTACAAGATGAGAAAAGTTCCGACCCCAAAATTTCCACTTCTGAGCTATTAGACATGGATGATGAAGACTTCGCTTTATTGTGAAGAAATTTCAAAAGTTCAGAAAATTCTCAAGACCCGGCTCAACCAACAAATTTCAAGGATCTACCAGCAAAGTGTTGGGTTTTGGGCAAACATGCGCAGCGGAATTAAAACCCAAAAGCCTAGATCCGATCACGGTGATTAAATTAATACGAGGATGAATTTAGAACACTAACCGTGACGGAGCTTTAAAATTCTGAGATCTTCAATCTTTGTTCTTCGCGCTTCTTCGAATCACGAACGCAGGAACGACCGTAATACTTGGATCACGAACTTTGAAGGAGTTGATGCCAACGCCCTCTATGTTTATCCACACTGCGAACGAATATCTAGAACAATTCTAGATCTGGATTGCTAGACCATTAGAAAACACGCTTTTCTAATCTTCAAAGGCTATATGATTTTATTGGTGTTCTTGAGCTTTTGATTCTCAATCTAAACTCAAGAATATTTTCTCAAACACATGGAGGCTACCAATAATGATACAATATCAATCCATACTGATTAGGGTTAAGAGAGAGGTATTTAAACTCATTAGTCCTAAACCTTTTAGGAGAAATAGGTCAAAACCCGTCAAAACACGAAATCAGATTTGGGCCCAAACAGGGCCTGCTCGGCCGAGTCTTATAAGGTGCTCGGCCGAGTCCTTTGAGGTGCTCGGCCCGAGCACCAGCAAAAGTCATTTTTAGCCTTTTTAAACAATTCGTTCTTTTTGTGGTGTGACCCCATATATATTATATTAAGTTGGCAATGAGTCCAACCAGGTCAAACTCATAAATCATGAGCGGACTCTAGCAAACCATCATGACTACCCAATTAATATAACTTAAAGAAGTTCGTAATCCTCAATAGAATATATCACAATCCTTTGTCTCACGATATCATATTGAACATAAGTCATGGTCCATGTCAACTTATATTGTTCAATGCTTTCTCGATCTTGAGTAGATTGATAATGAGCAAATGGTATTGATCTCATCAATTCATTTGAGCGCGGCCACGCATTTCATCAATCTCACTCTACGAGAGGCCTAAGCAGATATCTCTCTTGAGAGAGAGGGGCAAATCCCATATTGACTTATTCCTTTCCCTACATGAATCCAATTATGCCAATCGTAGCCTTTATAACCACCCGGTTAGGAGTGACGTTTGAGTACGTCAAACATAATGTTCATCATGTGGAAGACTGTAATAATCTCAGGTCTAAGGATATCAATGATATAACTATTATGAGATTTAATTATGACATTTGACCATGACATAAATCTCATAGGTGGGTCATGTCCAGTACATGGTCACCAACATGTACCCATAAGCTTAATCTGTATCTAATACACATGATCATCACATGATCATCAATTAAACTTATACTAGTTCTTCATAAGTTCTAGGGACGGGGATTATTATAATAAACATGTAAAACATATAATAACCCAAGTTTGTTATCTCCAAAACAAATGATGTAACGTAAGGCCTTTCTCAAGGGCCTATAGCATAATTCCAACAATCTCCCACTTGCACTAGGCCCAATCAACGTGTATCCAATACCCATTGAGCTAAGTTATGATCTCCATCATTTTGCAAGTGAGCACATGTAAGATGATTGTCTTTGTTATCATCATAAGGTATTTTGCATATTTTTGACACTTCCCATGTCAATGATTTCTCGTAGAGATTGAAACGTCTGAGCCCGTGTTTGGATCATAGATGAGCCCTTGGTACCTTAGCTTGTGCAATAACCGTTATTTCACAACAAGGTCCATTGGATTAGTATCACTATAAACTATTTCTAGTTTTACTAATAACATCTATATTCAAACAACTCTATTAGCTACAACTCTTGTAACTAAATACTCAATTTTATTCGTAGAATAAAATATTAGTGTATTTGCTTGGAACTATTCCACTAATAGCACTTATTTTTAAACATATGTTTATACTGCGATTTAAATTACCTTTGTCGATGTGGAAGCATGTATCTATGTAACCATTTACTAGATCATCTCCATTCCAACACCATCAAGAATGCATCCTTAGTTCTTCTCAAGTACACAAGGATATTCTTGATCATTATCTAATGACTTTCACTAGGATACGATTAGTATGTTCTCATCATACCCAAGTATACGAGTTATACGTCTAAGTACATAATATGACATTCATGATAGATCCAATTGCCGAAGCATATGGAATCCTAATAATGTTATTCTTGCTCATTAGTCTTCCACTAAGACTAAGTCTTGCCAGAACACTGTCATTAGACAACTTCGCAAGTTCTTCCCAAGAGTCTTGCATACTGAACAATTCAGGACATTGTGTCCATAAGTACTTTAACACAAACCAATCAACTTCCTAGATTAATATCAATAGATATTAATTTCAAGGATATAAGCGGCTTATTCCTAAGTCCTTTCATTAAGAAAACTCTTTCAAATGAACTATATGTTAGACATATATTTAAGACTAGGATTAGACTATGCTCCCACTAATTTCTTAGCAAACACAAGTCTCATTATTGATGAATTTCAAACGATTGAAACTTTGAACGCTCCATCAAAATGATTGTTTCAACTCCAAGAAGCTTGCTTCAATCCATCTCATGGATTTTCCGCAACATACATAATTTATTAGAATTTCTAGACTATCAAACCTTCAGGTGTGTATCCAATACATCCTTAAGTGAGTTCCCGTTAAGAAACGTTTGTTTGATATCCATTTGTCAAATTCATATTCCAAATATGAAGATATGACAATGAGAATCTAATAACTTAAAGCATGACTTCAAGTGAGAAAGTTTTATCATAGTCGAAATATGAGTCAACCTTTTCACATTTAATCTTGCTTAATTAGTATGTTCCTTGTGCTACCCATGTTAGTTTTCTCAAGAAAACTTGATTCCATCCTTTGGTTTTTACACCTTAGGTTAGAAAGATCAAGTTCCAAACTTGATTAATATACATGGATTGCCTTTTAGATTTTATGACTCCAGGTCATTAATCTAAAATGGAGCGGACATTGCATTTTGATAGGAAGTAAATTACCATTCTTAATGAACTTTACCTCTTATACTTTCTTTAATAAGAAATCCAATATTTCTCATTATAGATTGTATCCTATCATATATGCAATTAACTTGTGTAATTTGAACGAATTTCCACAACTCCTTGCGAAAGTTCATTCAACTTCCATCTAAGGTTCTATGTTATCTTCTAGGTCTCGAACCATTCGAGATATATTTTACTCCCACTGATTCTTTTAGAGATAAACCAATGTTACTAGAAAAGTGCCATTACAAGCAACAAACAATTTGTTTTCTTAGAAGTAAAATAATATCCTCAAGTTTCTTGGGATATCCCATGAAAATAACATTTATTAGATTTAAGTGTGAGCTTGTTCCAAACAAGTCTTTTCGCAAAAAGTCTCACCATCTTAAATCTTATGAAAGACAAACCAAGTTTTCTTTCATTCCATATCACTATGGGTACCTTTGAACCTATTTTAATGGAACTCAAATTAGTGTATTATAGCGGTTTCCAAAACATAACCCCAAAATAAATAATGGAAGATCAATTTGACTTTATCATCTAATGAACCCTATCCAATAAGGTTCTACACCTCCACGTAGACACATCATTCTAAATGGTGTTCTCGGTGGAGTTAATTGTGAAAACAATTTCACAACCTGGATGATTGTCAAATTCTTGGTTCAATTATCATTATCACGATCGAATCGGGATTTTTGAATAATTTTGCCAAGTTACCAAAATCCTCTTTAGCATTGCTACTTAATGAACCATATACATCGACATGTATTAGGTCTAATAAGATATCAGCCTTTTTACTACTCCTAGTAAAGTTGTCTTAATCCAAGTAAATAAGATTTGCATAAATCATATGATTCAAATCGTATGACTTTAAAACTCCGTCCCATGGAATTTTAGATATGTGTTTCTCATTTATTTGATCAAAACAATAATGCCGTGAGAATTTAATTATTTTATGTATTGTCTTATTTATTATTTTGTTCTTCAAGATTTAGGATATGAGATTTATTTATATGATTTATCAATACGATAAAGCAAATCATAATAAATAAAGCTCTTTCTTATTCCAAATAAGAAATAAATATCCTTCATTATCTTATAGCAAAATAATACTTTCTACTTAATGAGCAAAGCCACTTCATAAGTGTTCCACGAACAATGTTGCAACTCTTGCATCATTATCATTCGCAGATTAACTTTACCTTTATAAATAGTCTTTCCTTTTATTAATTGTTGCACATTTATACAAATGTGGGATCCAATCCGGTATCCAATACCCAATGATTAAAATTAGAAAGATTAATTTTATAGCATAAATATCCTTTGTGGTTGTCTCACTACCATTCACTTTTTATTGATCATCCAAAATTTTGATTCAATTTTAAATGGTCAATCAAATTGCCACATTACCAAATGGCATATTCAGAGTCATATTTTAGCCACAATTATTTCCTTTAGGTTTGACAACGTTTGTCTTACCTTTAGCTTTTATCCTTCCTTTTAGAAAATCATAAAGTCAAAATCGAATTTTCGACTTAGGTCATCATCTTTCCGCATGATAGTTCTGATATTGAGAGCACAAACCAATGTCTCATCAATTCGACTAACTTCAGCAATCAAGAACAATTCAAGATTCTAATTTTAGTTTATCTGAATTCTTAATTGACATCACTTTTCAGGAAACTTGGTTTCGCAAACCAGCCGTCTGAAATTAGATTCAATCCCAGATTAATCTTGAACTTGACATTTAATTTCAGGAAACATGGTTTCTGAAACCAATCATCTGATAATTAAATTCAACTCAAAATATTTATCTTAGAAGCGGTAGATTTTAAATTCCAAATTTATCCTATATTGCATTTCTTGATTCATTTAGGATTTGGTGCTCATGGTGATCAAATCACCATGATTATCAAAACAAGAATAAACAATTATTCATGAATCTAAGATCATCAACAAGTTAATCAAATTAAATTTTGATGATCCTACGGAACATATTAATCAATTAATATTGCAATTTAGGTACTCAGGATTATTAAGAATGTATAATTTCCATTCTGCTTTAGAAAATTCTTAAGCTCATGAATAATT
>JAOWBW010001580.1:61970-255158 GCA_026119855.1 Campanula takesimana
GAGTCGTGTGCCCAACTGTGTGTTCTAAGCCTCTTCATGGACCGCAAGTGTTACCAAGACTGACAAGGGCCTCTTCTGCAATATAGGTTCAATTGGTACTTACAAAGTCTACCGGGATTCAGCAAATCGGTTAGTCCGTGAAGAGATTCCAACTCCAACCGCTCCACATCAACCATGACCAGGGCAGCAGCAACACCATGTCTCTCGAACCTCTCAACCATGGTCCAACTCCTCCAAGAGCAAGTCTCCACCCTTAACAAGGAGGCACAAAGCAAAGACGACATTTGGCAATCCCACCTCGACAGCCAAAGGGAGGCCCACAGGCCGAAATGGAGCTAATGAAAGAAAAGCTCACCACCTTGCCAAGGGAAAGAACAAGACAATGATGATGAATCCGAATGGACCGAAGGTTTGTTCAAGAGTCCTTATGTCAACACCCGCACCAAGAAAATGGGGTGACCAAGTTCCGAGAAACAATGAGCCCAAAATGGTGGATTCTATCATGGCCTACATCGACCAAAATTCAATGGGCTCAACATGGGGAAAGGCTCCGACACAAGCCTTTATCAATCATCCATCCTCATGAGTACTATGGCCGCTCTTCCCGATAAGTTCAAGATGCCCGACATAAGCAAATTCAAGGGCAACTCTTGTCCTATGGCTCACATTGAGACTTATATTTGGGCAATGGGTCCAAAGAAGGTCTCCCCCAAGGTGATGGCTCAATGCTTTCCTCTCACTCTCGAGGGGGCGGCAAAAGATTGGTATGCTACTCTCCCGCTCACTGTCCGTCTTGATTGGGACTCCGCCATGCTTGCCTTCAAGAACCAATACCAGGCAACACCACTCACCGGCCCACAAGGAAAGAGCTAGAGAACACTACTCAACGAGACATGAGTCCTTCATCGACTTCACAAGGAGATGGAATGACAAACTCTCTGAAATTGTTGAAGGCCAAACACAAAAGAGCAAATGGACATATTTCTCAGTGTCTCAAGATTGATCTCCGCACTCACCTAAGTGGGGCTTGCTACTCCGACTTCTCCCAAATGTATGAGGCGGGGGTACGCATGGATGACTTGCTCAAGGAGATCAAGAAGACCACTCCTACTTACCGCTACAAGGGCGCTTCAACTCCACAAAAGAGGCCTCGGTCAACGCCGTCACTATTGACAAGGGGAATTACAAAAAGGTTCCTCCACCCTCAAGGAAGAAGTCCGAAGTGACCGTGTCTACACGCCTCTCCAAGCATGACTCAAACCGAAGTGTTCGAGGTCCTCAAGGCAAAGGTCAAGTCACACCCGTGCAAGGGTACCAACCCAAGACGATCAACTCCAATCATGCTCACCACAAATATTGTGGCTACCACAATATAGTGGCCACACCACCGAGGATTGCTTCATTCTCCGCAATGTCTTCAAGATCTCATAGATAAGAAAGAATTTGTAGTGGCTAATGACGAGCATGTCAATGTAATAGAGATAGGAGAACTTGAGAGGACCACCCATTCAATCCCAATTGTGAATGGGGGCCCCAATGTAAATGTATGAATAAACTTGACAATTCTTGTTATGTAGTGACTTATGATGAAGTAATGAGGGAAGTACTAGAGAATAGGAAAAAGAAGCAAGATGGGAACGTCAACATGCTAACTCGATCCGGTCGAGTCATAGCAAGCAACCCTTCCACTTCCGCACCGAGCTCCTCTTCTCAAAAGCCGCAAGCTCACAACGCTCCCGAAGATCCTCTACTTGTCCAACTCAAGAAAACTCAAGACAACATCTCTATTTGGGACCTCATTGCATCCTCGAAGGAACACCGAGATCTTGTCATCCGCAATCTCGATGATACATCAGTTTCTCCCGATACTACTCCCGAGGACCTCACGGCAATGATTGGTCACATTCATTTTGCAACGTCATCACCTTCGCCGATATGGACCTTCCACCGTTTGGTTCCGACCACAACGAAGCTATTTACCTCAAAGTACGAGCAAGGGGGAGGCCCGTCTCAAGAGTCTTAGTGGACGGTGGTTCCGCACTCAATCTCATGCCTGGTAGGATCATGGGCATACTGGGGCTTAAAGACTCTGATTTGAAGCCTTCTACTCAAGTAATCCGAGGTTATGACAGCACCGCCCGTACATTCATGGGTATGATCGAAATAGACATTGAGTTTGGGAGCATGGTCATGTCCGTCCATTCCAAGTGCTTGATATCCCGGCCTCGTTCAACTTACTGTTGGGTCGACCATGGATTCATAGTGCTAATGCCGTACCGTCAACTCTCCACCAATGTGTCAAGATCCGAAATGGTGATGAAATAGTGACCGTAATGGCTGAAAACATCACTATCCACAGAAAAGGTGAGCCCGTCCACCAAGTTCAGCATGGTCTACCAGACTCCACTCTCTCCGGCGTCTCAATCAACGCCATTGACAAAGAAGGGGGGAAACAGATCATGGACCCCCAGCAATCACAAAGTCCTCCGCATGATGAGGAATATGGACTACTTCCCTGGTTTAGGCTTAGGGAAATATCAACAAGGAATCCTACATCCCGTGCAAGTCCCATTTGTCAAGAACACCTTCGTTTGGGGTATGAGCCTTCCAAAGAAGACTTGAAACAAGAGCAAGCGATCAAGAACGAAAAGGCCCGAGCTCGTAAAGAAGGCCGTCGTTATGAAGTCCCTAATCTAAGGCCTTACCGCAAGACGTTGAATGGTTATTTTGTCCGCCAAGGGGAAGACGTCCGTACATGATCTTTCCCGAGCCGTGGGTTAACAATAAAGGTGTCAAAAAGCCCGGCCTCGAAATCTTCTCCGATTGTGAGATCCAGAAATCCGAAAGGGAACCAACTCCCATGTCGCCCCGTGAATGGTGGGGAAGGAAGATAACCATAGAGTCCGAGACAGAAATCACCGTGGGGGAAGAACTGACAGATTTAGCCTCCATGTTTGAAGAGCTTGCCATGATGAATGAATGCCAAGTTAACGCCATCCATGACACCGTCATCATGAACGAGACTATCAGTGAGATCCCGCCAAGCTCCGAGCCGATCAACAATTGGTATTCAACAAAAGGGTCCGTGGTATCCGAGGAATTCTTAGTCCAAGAAATGGGTTGCATACCCCGCACAGCAACAAAGGAAGAGCAGCTCACACTCACTTTCGAGTCCGAGAGTGTCTCTAATACCCTCACCCAAGAGGATTTGGAGGCCATAGCCGAGCGTGTGTTTCCTTTCTTTGCTAATGAAAAATTTGATATTTCTGAGTACCCTGAGATTGCAAACATCATAAATGATGAATTAACTAATAATGAACTTAACGAACAAGTTATAACGATTCAAATTATGATGAAATAGACCACGAAAACACAACATACTTAAATGAACTTGCTCAACAAGTCCGTAGTCGTGGCGAGAATGGTCCAAAAGCTGACGAAGAATTGCATGTTGTTAATCTGGGTACCGAAGAAGAGCCAAAGGAAACCAAGATTGGAAGCTTCTTCAAGGGAGACAACAGAGACAGATTGACTGCATTACTACGGGAGTTCGTGGATGTGTTCGCATGGTCATACAAAGACATGCCGGGTTTAGACAGAAAAGTAGCAGAGCACAGGATTCCAATCAGAGAAGATGCCAGGCCAGTAAAACAGAAGCTCAGAAAGATCAAGCCAGAATGGTCTCTGCAGGTCAAAGAAGAGATTGAGAAGCTCCTCAGTGTGGGTTTCATCAAGGTTATCGAGTATCCGACATGGTTAGCCAACATTGTGACAGTCAGGAAGGCGAACGGCAAGGTTCGAGTTTGTGTAGACTTCCGGGATTTAAACAAAGCTTCCCCAAAGGATGATTTTCCACTCCCTAATATCGACATGCTAGTCGACTCCACTGCTGCCTACGAGGTTCGCTCATTCGTGGATGGGTTCGCTGGGTACAATCAGATTCTCATGGCCGAGGAGATCAACATAAGACAGCCTTCACAACACCGTGGGGTACCTTTTGCTACACAGTCATGCCGTTTGGGTTAAGAAACGCTGGGGCTTCCTACCAAAGAGCCGTGACGGACTTGTTCCACGATATGATTCACAAAGAAATCGAGGTCTATGTGGACGACATGATCATTCACTCCAAAGGGACCGATGGTCAATATTTAATCGATCTCCGCAAGTTCTTCGAAAGGCTTCGTCAACACAAGATGAGGCTCAACCCTGCAAAGTGCACATTCGGGGTTATCCGAGGCAAAGTTCTTGGTTATATGGTCACTGAAAGGGGAATCGAAGTAGACCCCTCCAAAATCAAGGCAATCATTGACATGCCTCCTCCAAAGACGCAGAAAGAGATTAAAGGTTTCATGGGCAGACTACAATACATCAGTCGGTTTGTGCACCAACTCACTTCCATGTGCGAGCCAATCTTCAAGTTACTCAAGAAGAATGTAGCTCTAGAATGGACCGACGCGTGCCAAGAAGCCTTCGATCAAGTGAAGCATTACTTAACGTGCCCTCCTGTTCTAGTTCCGCCGCACAAAGAGAAACCTCTGTTGCTCTATCTCACTGTCAATGATGAAGCCCTAGGGGCTATGTTAGCACAAGAGCAACGAGAGTCCACAAAGGAGAACGCCATTTATTTGTCAGTCGCCGATTCCAAGGAGGCGAAAAGAACTACTCTGTCTTAGAGAAGTCATGCGCAGCATTGGTTTGGGTCACTCAAAAGCTCAAACACTATATGGAAGCTTTTCTGATCAAGCTAGTAGCAAAGGTGGACCCGCTCCGCTACATCTTCGAGAAGCCTTTCATGTCAACAAGAATAGCCAAATGGTACTTCATGCTCGCCGGCTATGATATCACTTACGTCACACTAAAATCCGTCAGGGGGAAAGTGTTCAGTGACCAGCTTGCCGAATTCCCGTGTGACGAAGTGAAGGGGGAAGATGTACAGTTCCCTGACGAGCATTTAATTTGTACCACAACCGAGGAAGACAAGTGGCAACTTTTTTTCATGGGGCCGCCAATAAACACGGTTTTGGTATAGGGGTATTGCTTGTCGATCCAAAAGACATCTACACTCCCATTGCCATACGCCTAGAATTCGAAGCTACCAACAACATTGCCGAGTACGAAGCATGCATAGCAGGGCTCGAAGCAGCTCTCGAAAGAAACGTCACGGAACTAGAAGTGTTCGGCGACTCTTTGCTCCTTATCAATCATCAATCGGGTAAATGGCGAACCCAAGACCCGACTCTCCAACAGTATGGTCAGCACCTTGAAGAACTGGTTGAACAATTCCAAGAGATCACTTTCAACTACCTGCCAAGGGATAAGAATCGCTTCGCCGATGCACTGGCCACTATAGCTTCATTAGTTGAAATGCCCAAAGGGAAAATGGTGAAGCCTTTCAAATTGCTCGAATGAACAGTCCGGCATATTGCATGAGTATCGAGATCAACGAGGTTCAAACAAACTCTCCGTGGTATTCGGATATCATGAACTTCCTCAAAGACGGCACTTATCCCGAGAACATCAATAAGAAGTCTCAAGCAGCTCTGCAAAGGTTAGCCTCTCGGTACGTACTGATTGGGGACCGAGTCTATAAAAGGCACCACGACGGGATCAATCTCCTATGAGCCAATGAGACCGAAGCTCAAGAGATAATGTGTGAAGTGCACGAAGGAGAATGTGGACCCCACATGAATGGGTTTATGCTAGTCAAGAAGATACTTCGCATTGGTTACTATTGGAGCACTATGGACGAGACTGTATCGAGAAAGTCAAAAGGTGTGCCAAGTGCCAATTCCACGCTAATCTGCAACATGCTCCACCCTCACAACTTTACAACATGGTCACACCTTGGCCTTTCTCTTGTTGGGGGATAGACATCATCGGTAAAGTTCATCCTGCCGGAAGCAATGGGCAGTCATTCGTCCTAGTGGCAGTCGACTACTTCACAAAGTGGGTCGAAGCACAAGCCTATCGAACCCTCAACGCCAAGAAAGTGGCCGAATTTGTAAAGATCAATATCATGTGCCGATACGGCGTGCCTCATGAAATCATTTCCGACAACGGCTCTCACTTTGAGAAAGAAATGGATGCACTTTTGGTAGAATACAAGATCACCAAGCACAAGTCATCTCCTTACCGGCCCCAAGCAAATGGCGCAGTCGAAGCAGCAAATAAGACCATCGAGACCATCGTCAAGAAAATGGCCTCAACAGGAAGGGATTGGCCCGAGAAGCTACCATTAGCATTGTGGGGCTACCGCACATCAATACGATCCGCAACAGGAGAAACTCCTTATGCATTGTTCTATGGTTCTGAAGCCGTACTCCCCATCGAACTTGAA
The DNA here is from genome assembly GCA_026119855.1 of Campanula takesimana. Lineage (NCBI taxonomy): Eukaryota > Viridiplantae > Streptophyta > Magnoliopsida > Asterales > Campanulaceae > Campanula > Campanula takesimana. The sequence goes on from JAOWBW010001580.1 coordinate 68,308, forward strand.
GTCCCATCTCTACGGGTCCTCCTCGAGAATCAAGTCAACGAGGTCAACTGGATGCAAAGTCGATACAAACAGCTAGCATTACTCGACGAGAAAAGGTTAAGAGCACTCGAACGCACGAGGGCATATCAGCAAAGGATGGCAAGAGCTTTCAACAAAAAAGTGAGGCCTCGAAACATCAATGTGGGAGATTTGGTCTTAAGACAACATCCTCCTAATGCCATGAATCCCCTGGGGAAATGGGGACCCCGATGGATCGGTCCGTACGTGGTCAAAAAGATACTAAGCGGTGGTGCAGTCCGGCTCGTGGATTTAGATGGTGACCAGCTGCCAAAGGGGGTCAACCTCGACAAGCTCAAGAGGTTCTACGCTTAATAAACAAAGACCATTAAAAAAAAAAAAAAAAATCGCTCGCTAGGTTGAAAACCCGAAAGGGCGGCCTAGGCAAAAATTAGAGCACGTGCAAAAAAAGAAGCCCGCTAGATTGAAAACCCGCAAGGGCGGTCTAGGCAAAAAACAGGGTGCACAACAAAAAAAAAATAAAAAAATAAAAAAAAATGGTCTTTGTTTGTTTGAACTACGAAGACCTGAGCCTCCCAACTGGAGGAATGTAGGCAACCTTCGGGTGCGGTCTAAAACATATCAAAAATACCCAATTCACTTCAAATAACAAAATGCAATTTTTTATTCATTCAATGAATTATTCAAACCATTACAACGGATTTATTGAGCAACAAAAGACATCAAAATATTAAATCCTAAAACAAAGTGGTCTAATTGCAATCTTTTAGGGTACTAAGAAAAATCCAATTTTCTCTTAGCTTTCGAAGGACCACCCGATCGTCTCTCAATCCTTTTCTTCTTGGGTAACAAAGGAGCACTAATACGCACCGAAACCTTCTGTGCTGCAACACGTCTCCTAGAATAAAAGTCATCCAAAGGAGTATCGAAAGGGTCAGCGAGAATGTTACTCGAATCAGCAGCAACCTCCCTATATCTCAAAGTGCTGCTAGGCTCAAAACCCTGTCCCAACAACTCGGCACGAAGCACATCAACCCAAGTGATGCCGCGATAAAGGGTGCCAAATAAATAGTCCAAGTAGCTCTCGGGAAGGAAGACACTCCCCCGATGCAGAGGAGCAAAAGCCCAACGATTGCGGTCATCTCCCCAAGCCGACTGAAGCTCACTCGAGAAGTCAGGACCCATGTAAGCAACTGGACGAAGCGTTCCATCCCTCGGAAAAGGAATTGTCTGTTGGCGACCGAACTGCCGCAGAACCCGCTCTGGCTGGTAAAATGAAGAATCTCTCAAACCGGGTACAACCACGTGCTGAAAACCAAGAGTCCATTCCACAAAAGGACGAAGACCCCAAGAAGGAGGACACCACTCAATATCGGCGGTCACCCGAGAGGCAAAGAATTTCTTCCAATCATCTTCAGATAAATCCCGGATCAACAACTTCCTCCTATGAACAGCAAAAGGAGACAAATCACCATCCGGAGAATAAATTCTGAAGTGTTCTCGGAGCCATATGGTCAAGAGCAAAGGGCTTCCCCGACACATCTTGCCCGTCCTATGTAACTCATCAAGGCCGTGCAACGTCTCCCCTACAATAAGAGGGATTACACTAAATTGCTGCTCCTTAGCTTGCAAAATAATCTCAGCCAACTGCGCGTCCGCAGTCCCGAAGGGTGTAACAAATAGTACTTCGCTGAAGAGACAAACGGCCATGGCATTTCTTTTGAAAGATTGAACCACCGGGTCCTCCGAATGTAAACTGAAGAACATAGGCAACTCAGTTATGTCAATCACGGTACCGTGCAACATCTTCCTCACGTCCTCAACAGGGAGATTCAGTAACTCAACCCAAGAGTCGACGGCACCACGGTGATATTTAGGGACGGCAATCCGACCGGCCAAAGGCATGCCAAGGATGGCCCCGAAATCGTCAACAGTCGGCACCATTTCATTAGCTGAAAGGTTGAAGGTATGGCTGTCGCAATCCTAGAAAGCCGCGGCAGCTCTCAACAAATCCCAATCCGGCTTCAACGTCCGCAAAGTGAAAAGAATTCGGAACCCGAAGTCTTTAATGAAGGCCTTCTTGGGATGGGTCTTAAAAGAATACACAAAAGTACCCAAGTCCTTTTCATACTCACTAACAACCTTGGCATCAAGGGCAAAAGAATTGGAAGCCATGGAAAATGTTGATCACAAGCAAAGTTAAGCAATAATATGATGTTCAAAAATGGCAGAAAGGAGCTGTGAGGATCAAGTGGTCGAACAGAAGATGATATTATAGCTGTTGGGGGCTCTTTTGGTCAGCAAATCTCAAGCCCGGAATTCCGCCTCCCAGACGCGCGCGCCACCCGCCAGCAGTCTGAAATGCGCGCGCGTCCCAAGCCTACATAGGAAGGCGCGCGCCTCCCAGGTCTAAATCGCCTCAAGAAAAGGGCCTTGTCAGAGATCTCCAACCTAAATTAAGTCACAGCCCCTGTCCTCGGACACCCAGTTGGGCACACATTCTTCTGGTCCGCCCTTAAGGCATGTCAAAAATCGAAAGTAGGATAGAAACTCCCACTCAAAAAGTAGGCTGTCCTCTTCAAAATTCTGAACTCCCTAAGTTCTGTCACGGGTGCCACACCCCCCTCAAGAGTCAATCTCAACATTTCATCCCCAGCAGGAACATTTTTCTGGTCGCGGTCAACTGTGCCCGTACCCCACAATTCAAAAAGTCAAGTGTGACTCCAAATGGCACGAGGCTTCAAAGCAATATTTCATCAAACGGATTCACTAACGGATTCGTCAACAAGGGTTTACTAACGACCTCATTCAAAACATTCAACCGTGCCCACACCCCACAAAGTCAACAACATAAGCAGATGCGGCTCCAAGTCGGCAACTCGGTCCATATCGAGACAAGCTCCCATGAGCTCCAAGTCGGCAACTCGGTCCATATCGAGACAAGCTCCCATGAGCTCCAAGTCGGCAACTCGGTCCATATCGAGACAAGCTCCCATGAGCTCCAACTCAACAAACTCGGTCCATATCGAGAGACAAGCTCCCATGAGCTCCAAGTCGGCAACTCGGTCCATATCGAGACAAGCTCCCATGAGCTCCAAGTCGGCAACTCGGTCCATATCGAGACAAGCTCCCATGAGCTCCAAGTCGGCAATTCGGTCCATATCGAGACAAGCTCCCGTGAGCTCCAAGTCGGCAACTCGGTCCATATCGAGACAAGCTCCCATGAGCTCCAGGTCGGTAACTCGGTCCATATCGAGAAAAGCTCCCATGAGCTCCAAGTCGGTAACTCGGTCCATATCGAGAGACAAGCTCCCATGAGCTCCAAGTCGGCAACTCGGTCCATATCGAGACAAGCTCCCATGAGCCCCAACTCAACAAACTCGGTCCATATCGAGACAAGCTCCCATGAGCTCCAATACAACACTCCAGCAAAAGCCGCTCACACAGGGAGCGCACCACTATCTCTCGCAATTTCAAATTCCTGCTTTCATCTAGTCTTTGCCTTTTCTTGGTGATGTCCTCGGCGGGTGTTTTTAACTTTCGTCGACGCGTTTTGCTTTGCAGTCCACGTCGCCGAGGGGTTCTGTAGACACCCCGCCTTGGAACGCTCACCCCGATTGCACATTTGATTTTGTGTTTCTCCCCATTCTAAGTGTTTCTCGTTAGTTTCTGTCACTTCCGTTAAGTTCCTGACTGACTTCGTTAAGTCCAGGGACTAAACTGAATGACAGGGCTGACTTTCTAGTCCATTCTGTCAAAATTGCCTTCTCTGAGTCGCGCGCCTCCGACACCAGGAGCCAGACGCGCGCGCCTCCCGCCCCCAAAGCAGGAAGCGCGCGCCTCTGGGCGTCAGTTACAGATTTCTGGCCAGGATTCCCTCCCTTGCTCAATTTACAGGATTTTGCCCGGGAAGGATTTCTTGGTAACTGAGTTTTGGCACCAAAAATACCCCCTCTTTCACCTATAAAAACCTCTCTTTACCTCCATTTTCAAGGATCGGAAAAATCATCAAAAAACTAGACAAAAAGAGTCACTTTCTAAAGGTTCTCCAAGGATCTCATCAAGCAATATTTGAAGTTCTTCAAATTGTAGGTAAAAGTCCATCTTTTCCTTTCTTTTCTACTTCATCTCCTCTCTCTCTTTTACTCTAATCAAATGTGCAATCACCCAAATCATTTTGGGACATGACTCTAATGATCACCTCATCTCATTGAGGTTGGTTAAGGAGTTATCTCCTACATTCCAAATCCTATTTTAAACCCCCTTTTTTTATGACTTAAAGAAGAAGAAGAAGAACATTTTCATTCATGTAGATTTTGATCAAGCAAGACCAACTTAAGTTGGGCGAGATGGGTGTTTCGGTACTTCCCATCTCGTAATCTAACCCCCGAACCTCAAAACAAAGAATCTCTGTTTTCATAATCAAACTCAGGCTACAATCAATAGGTTTTTCTTATGTTCCTCAAAACATAGGTGGCAACTCTAAAAACAAGTTAGACATCCTAGGATAATTCACCGCTCTAGCCTAAAGCCGTGGTTCCCCCGGGGTATCTACAGTTGTGTGCGGAGTGATTAACGGTTGATGTTTTATGCATGTACTTGTTTACAATGGTTCGTAGAAGGAGTGGTGAAAGTAGTACCGGTAATGCAAATCAGAATGATACAAGGGAAGAAGCCCGTGCCATGTTTCAAGGCATGTTCGAGGCGGCCATGAAGGCCATACATGATCAAGGTCCGAGGGTAGAACAAGCTCCACCCCGCTATGGATTGGAGCAATTTCTCAAACTGAAACCGGTTGAATTCAATGGGGAACCCGATGTAAGGAAAGCTGAGTTGTGGATTGAGTCGATAGAGAAGATTTATGAGGTATTTGGTTGCACGGATGAGGACAAGGTCCGGTTCGCGGCTTACAAACTTGTGGGTGCCGCCGAGCATTGGTGGAAGGGTGTTAAAGCTAGTTGGGATGATACTCACAGGGTGTATGCGTGGGAGTTGTTTGTGCGCAAATTCAAAGAGCATTTCATTCCAGTTGTTGATCAAAACCGAAAGGAGATCGAGCTACTCAACCTAGAGCAAGGTTTGTTGTCTATAGCACAATACTCAGTTAAGTTCACAGAATTAGCCCGATATTGCGACTATTTGGTGAGGACCGAGGAACAAAAAGCTATGAGATTCATTCGGGGATTGAAGACCTCCATCCGTACTCAACTTATTGCCCAACGGATTGTGACCTTCCAAGATGCGGTAGACCGAGCCTACTTGATAGAGCAAGATATTGGGGAGCACAAAAGGAAAACCGAGGTTGTGGGTACGGGTAAACCGGGAAGCCATGCTAAATCTCAACCTCAACACCGTTCCGATAACCGAGGTAACTTTGGGGGACAATCTCAGTTCCGAGGACAACCGATCCCAAGGAACCCGGGTACCACTTTCGGGAACCAAGGGAACCAAATTAGGAGGCTTTGTTCGTATTGTCAAAAGGAAGGTCATTCAGAGGACCGGTGTTGGAAAAAGCAAGGCAAGTGTACCAATTGTGGTGAAATGGGTCACTTTGTAAGAGATTGCCCGAGGGGTAGAGGACAAGCATCCGGGTCAGGGGTTGGTAATAATCAAGGTCAGAAAAGGGATGCTACTGGGAAGCCCAAAGTTCAAGGAAAGATATATGCCATGAATCAACAACAGGCGACCGATGATCCTTCGGTTATTGGAGGTATTGTTTCTGTGTCTAATGTGAGCGCCCGAGCGTTAGTAGATCTAGGATCATCTCATTCATACATTTCTGTGCAATTTGCTTCCATGTTAAATGCTGCATTCGAGTCTTTACCGTACGTGCTAGAGGTGTCGACCCCTATAGGAGAATGCTTGATTTCTGATCGAGTCTTTCGTGCTTGTGATGTGGTTATTTGTGGTCGTGTCCTTTGTGCGGATTTGGTATTTCTTCCTATCCAAGACTTTGATGTCATTTTGGGTATGGATTGGTTGAGCAAGTTTCATGCTTCCGTTGATTGCCGTAAGAAAACTGTTACTTTTTCTATTCCCGATGTGCCTAAATTTGTGTTTGAGGCTAGTCCTCTGAGTAGAAAGGTTCGCTTAATTTCTTATATGAAAGCGAGAAAATTATTGCATAGTGGTTGTGAGGGGTATTTGGCTAGTGTTCTTGATACTAGGAAAGAATCCCCTAGTTTGGATATTGTTCGGGTAGTTCGAGAATTTCCCGATGTGTTCTCTACCGAGTATGATATGCCTCCCGATCGTGAGATTGAGTTTTGTATAGATCTTTTGCCGGGTACGGCTCCAATTTCGAAAGCACCTTATAGGTTGGCTCCCGCAGAGTTGAAGGAATTAAAGGTTCAATTGCAAGAGTTGCTTGATCGAGGGTTTATCCGCCCTAGTGTTTCCCCGTGGGGAGCACCGGTTTTATTTGTGCGGAAGAAAGACGGTTCCTTGAGATTGTGCATCGATTACAGAAAGTTGAATCAGGTTACGGTGAAGAATAAGTACCCTCTACCCCACATTGATGATTTGTTTGATCAGCTTCAAGGGTCCGTGGTTTTCTCTAAACTTGATTTGAGGAGTGGGTACCATCAGTTGAAGGTTCGATCGGAGGATATTCCGAAGACTGCCTTTCGCACTCGGTATGGTCATTACGAGTTCTTGGTTATGCCGTTTGGGTTGACTAACGCGCCGGCCGTATTTATGGATTTGATGAACCGAGTTTTCCATCCTTATCTTGATTCGTTCGTGGTAGTCTTCATCGACGACATTCTTGTTTATTCGAAATCTCGAGAGGAGCATGAACAGCACTTGAGGACAGTTTTATCCGTTCTTGCGAGGGAGAAATTATTTGCGAAGTTTAGTAAATGCGAATTTTGGCTCGAGAAAGTGTCATTTCTGGGCCATGTGATTTCTAAAGATGGGATTTCGGTGGATCCTTCAAAGATAGAGGCTATAGTGGATTGGAAGAGACCCGAGTCAGTGACCGAGATTCGTAGCTTTTTGGGTTTAGCCGGTTATTACAGAAGATTTATTGAGGGGTTTTCGAGGATTGCTACTCCGATGACTCAGTTGACCCGGAAGAATGTCCCGTTTGTGTGGACCGAGAAATGTGACAAGAGTTTCGAGGAATTGAAGAAGAGGTTGACTACCGCACCGATCTTGACTTTGCCTAATGGGAGCGATGGCCTAGTGATTTACAGTGATGCTTCGAAAGAGGGTTTGGGTTGTGTGTTGATGCAGAATGGGAAAGTAATTGCTTATGCTTCGAGGAAGTTGACCCCTAGTGAACAGAATTACCCCACTCATGTTATGAAGTTGGCTGCGATAGTATTTGCGTTGCACAAGTGGAAGCACTACCTTTATGGAGCGAGGTTTGAGATTTTTACCGATCACAAGAGTTTGAAGTACATTTTCTCCCAGAAAGAGTTGAATAATAGGCAACGCCGATGGATGGAATTGTTGAAGGATTTTGATTGTACGATTTCTTATCATCCGGGGAAGGCGAATGTGGTAGCCGATGCGATTAGTAGAAAATCTTATGTGGCTTCGATGATGGTCCGTGAGTGGAAAATGCTTGAGGATGTTCGAGATTGGTCTCCTCGTGAATCGAGACATGGGGCTATTTTTGCGAATATTAGGGTATCTCCGACCCTAATTCAGAGGATAAAGGAAGCTCAGAAAGAAGATCCCGAGTTGGTGAAGATAATGGGTAAACTGAAAGAGAAGAACTTCGAGGATTTTTCTATTAGCCCGGTGGGAGTGTTGACTTTACGTAGTCGTTTGTACGTACCCGATATTGGCGGATTAAAGAGGCAAGTTTTGGATGAGGGTCACAAATCGAGGTATACTATTCATCCGGGTAGTACGAAGATGTATCAGGATTTGAAGCAACAATTTTGGTGGATTAATATGAAAAGGGAAATAGCGGAATATGTTTCGAAGTGTTTAACGTGTCAGCAGGTCAAAGCCGAACATCAGAGACCCGCAGGATTACTTCAGCCGTTAGAGATTCCCGAGTGGAAATAGGAGCATGTGACTATGGATTTCGTTACGGGACTACCTCGTACCCGTAGGAAGTATGACAGTGTTTGGGTAATAGTGGATAGATTGACCAAGAGTGCCCATTTCTTGCCTATTGACATCAGATATTCGATGGAGAAGCTTGCGACCCTTTATATCGATGAGATCGTTAGATTGCATGGGGTTCCGGTTAGCATTGTGTCAGATCGAGACCCGAGGTTTACTTCTAGGTTCTGGAAGGCGTTTCTGGAAGCTTTGGGTACAGATTTGCGATTCAGTACGGCTTTTCATCCACAGACCGACGGTCAATCCGAGAGGACTATTCAGATTCTTGAGGATATGTTGCGAGCTTGTGCGATAGACTTCTCCGATTCTTGGGATTCGCACCTACCGTTAGTGGAATTCTCTTACAACAACAGTTATCAGGCTAGTATCGAGATGGCACCGTTTGAGGCCTTGTATGGAAGGAAATGTAGATCGCCTATTTGTTGGGATGAGGTTGGTGAAGCGAAGATCGTGGGTATTGATTTGCTTCGGGATTCGGTTGAGAAAGTTAAAGTTATCCGGGATAGATTGAAGACAGCCCAGAGTCGACATAAGAGCTATGCAGATAACCGAAGGCGAGATCTTAGTTTTCAGACCGGTGATTTGGTGTTCTTGAAAGTATCTCTGAAGGTGGGTATTCGTAGGTTTGGGAAGAAAGGCAAATTGGCTCCGAGGTTTATTGGCCCGTTTGAGATTTTGGGAAAGGTTGGACTTCTAGCGTATCGTCTCGCGTTACCGTCATCCTTAGACCGGTTGCACAACGTCTTCCACGTTTCTATGCTTCGGAAGTATGTTCATGACCTATCTTACGTGTTACCGAGGATACCGGAGGATATTGAGCCCGATATGACTTATGAGGAACGACCGGTTCGGATCTTAGATTCTAAAGTTCAAGAGTTGAGGAACAAAAGTATTTCATTGGTTAGAGTTCTTTGGAGGAATCATAATATCGAGGAGTCGACGTGGGAGCTCCGAGATGAGATCGAGAGGAAATTTCCGTGGCTTTTTAATTCGGGTAAGTCTCGTTAAAATTCGGGTCGAATTTTCTTTAAGGGGGAGTGAATGTCACGACCCGAAATCTAGGCTCTATTTTATTAGTAATAAATAATTATTATTTATTTAATTGCCTATTTATTTATTTAAATTATTATTTATCTAAATATTTATGTGTGCATTTTATGTTTCATAATATTTATGCCTAGCATTTTATTTGGGTCATTTGTGCTAGTGTAGAAATGTTGAGTCTTAATTGTTAGTGGGGAGTAATTGTGTTAGTTGATGGAGAGGGGGTCTAATTGTAACCTTTTGAAATAATTCCCTACTCCCTCTCTTCTCCCTCACCTCCCTAACGTCCCTACTCTTTCACCCTCACTCCTCATTTCTCTCTCTCCCAGCAAACTCACGCTCTCTCTCTCCTTGTTATGGTAAGTTTCTTCTCTTCCTTCTCTCTTCATTTTCTTCCTCTTCCTCTCATAATCTCTCATTTCTTAAAATGTGAAATGTGTTTAGATCGTCGATAGGATCGCGTAGAACAAAAAAGAATTGAATTCCGTCATCTTTGAGAATTTTCAGGTAAGTTGCTTTTCCCCCATTTTTATGCTAAAATGTTCATATCATGTTTATACAATGCTTTATGTGTTATATTTGAAGTTTGGTTGAATATAGAATTTATTTTGAATTTATTTGAGTTTTTGGGTAAAAATGGTGAAATCTTGAATGTGGGATTTTGGTGTTGGTTTGGGTGATTAAAGGGTGTTATTTAGGTTCCCTTTAGGTTGGGTGTTGTTTAGGAGCTTTAGAAATGTATTGGGAAGCTTTGATTTTGATAACTTAAGTGAAGGATTGTGTTTTGGTCGAAAATGGCATTTACCCAGCTCTGTTCTTGGCCAATGCGTAGACCAGGCGCCCGCCCGCCTTGACCCAGGCGCCCGCCCGCACCCCTTTTTCCAGCGGCTAGACCTTCTGGCCAAACAAGCGCGCGCCTGCCCCCGCCCGAGCGCCCGCCCGCCCGCCTGTTTGGGATTTTGCCCCTTTTGCTTGGTTTAAGACTTAGGGCTTAACTAGTTTAGGTTTATTTTTTCTAATTAACTTAAGATAACACCGTGGAACATTTTATTAAGTGGAATTGATTCTTTTGTGAATAAATATGTTATGGAATTTGATTAAGTGTTATTTTGGGAATGTGGTCCATCCTTGATATGCGGTTTATATTGGTTAACCTTTGTGGTGATTTAATTGGTATGGTTCCCTACTTTGGAACCTTAAGTTGTTTAAGTAAGCTAGTATTTTATTACTTAGCATTTATTTGAAAGTCCAGCTGGTATTTTGTGTGTGTTTGGGCGATGCGAAACATTATGATGGCACAGCCAAGTCCATTGTGATGTTGACCATTGTTTTGCCCCATTATTACCCTCCTCCAGATTGGCCTTGTATGTGAGAAGAGCTAGCTCCTTTGTGTGCATTTTAGCTTTACTTGGAGCATGACTTTGTGGCATGTCTCCCGTCCCTTGTGACACTTCATTTGGTTATTGGTTCCGGTACCGGGGATTTCTCTTCTGCTTTAATGCTATTATGAAGATATTGATGGTTGATTATTGAAGCTGCGCAGCGATCCTTTATTTGGATGTATCGGTTTGGAAACCTTGGCTAATATCCTTTGTTATGTGTTTATTTCCGCTGCTATCTGTCATGTGATAAATGCTATGTGCTAGCTATGAATTATTATTGTATATTGCATCATAGCATGTCATGTAGTTGCATTAGTAACTTATTGAGATTTATCTCACCCCCTTTTCTTTTATCTTTGTTTTTCCTTAACCCCCCCAGGTGCTAAGGATTAGTCTCGCTGATCACGAGAAAGAGGACGTCGAGTGTGGATACATTCTTTTGGGGAAAGTTGTTATAGGTTGGTTTACATTATATAAATGTGTAACCTTTTGGGATAGTTGTACCAAACAATGACGTCATTAAGAATTGTACATTTATCTTTTGTTGGGCATAAACTTGTGGAAGTTTATGATAGTTGTATTTGGCTTTTATCAAACTTGGATTTGTAAAACTTTGGATCATCACCTTTTGGTATCAAATGAAATTTTAAACTTCGGTATTTCACAGTTTTGGCTTTAAGTCGACGTCCTGATCGCGGTCTCGGGCCCGCGGGGTCCGGGGTCGCGACAAAGAGAGTTATTGGAAAGTTAGAAAACTAACTTGGAAGAATGTAATAAGTACTTGGAAGACCTTGAAAGTTAGAAAGTTAACGAGAAGAGGGAAGATTAAAAGATTTCAGTTAGTTTCCTAACGAAAAAGGATTAAACTGATAAAGTTTAAAGGTAAAAGGAATGAAAAGGAAACCTTTGAGATTAAAGAGGTCTAAGTGGTTAAAAAGAAACTTGGGGGACCTTAACAAACAAAACCAAAGTCAAAGGACCAATTTGCAATTAATCAAAAACTGAAGGACCAATTTGCAATTAATCTAAAGTTGAAGGACCAAATTGCAATTAATCCAAAGTTGAAGGACCAATATGCAATTAATCCAAAGTTGAAGGACCAATTTGCAATTAATCCAAAGTTGAAGGACCAAACTGTAATTAATCCAAAGTTGAAGGACCAATTTGCAATTAATCCAAACTTGAAGGACCAAATTGTAATTAATCCAAAGTTAGAGGACTTAATTGTAATTATATTAAAGTTGAAGGACTGACTCGTAAATCAAAAGTCAGAGACTTAAACGTAAGTAAAGGAGTAACGAAATAAAGAAGTAAAAATACATCTCTCGGTTAACTAAGTAGAAGTAGTTAACATCATAAGAGAGTACTAAAGTAAACTATTTGATGCCTTGTAGATTCGTACGAGGAGAACACTACTGCAAGGAAAAGTAATCAAGGTAAGGGATTACGTTCCTTACTGTTATTAGAACTCCTGTTGATTGGAACTCTATATTTCTTTTTATAAGTTAGACTATCAATATGGCATGATAGTATTTGAATAAACTCCGCGTTATTGAACGTTCTTTTGGAAGAATCCTTACTTACTGATGTCCCCATTGATTCACTAAGTATCAAAGATTGAAACTTGTTATCACATACTTGTACCTTGGTATGTTCACATCCTAACTCGTGAGTTAATCACTTACTTGTTGGAATGTACAATGTCCAGTTAGAAAAGACATTGTCAGGACAGTCCAGTTAGAAAAGACTCGTCCTTAAACTAGGGATTGCATGGAATGATCACATGCCTTCTCTCAGGAATTGTCTGATTACAAGGATAATTCTAGACCCCGAGCATATATGTGTGGATACCATATATGTTACGACCTACACTAATGGCTTGAATAAGCTAGGTGTACAAAAATTGTACCTTTGGCATTGAGGATATAATGTACGTTGGAATTGACGGAACTAGAATAAATTCCTTTGGATCGTAGTGCCATAATCCTTTGAAGGTACAATCTTAAGAGTATTATGACTGTATTGCTCTGCAGTCTTAAATCAAAAGTAATTGAACCTATCCTTGCAAAAGTCATTCATAGCGTTCGTTCTGGTCGTCTCTCCTTAGTAACCGGAGAGGCCACGTATGAACTTACTGAGCATTCATTCGCTCAACCCTTCTCTACAATTTCTATTTCAGGATTTAAGTAGAGGGAAAAGGAAGGAGAGAAGCCATAGATGGAACGGCAGATTTGAAGATTTATTATTTAGTTATTTTAAGAATAATTAATTACTCTGTTTAAGTTGAAATACATTAACGGCTAGGGTTGTTTACCTGCCGAGACAACTTTTGATGGTTACGCTTCCGCATTTATGATGAACTGATGATGTGTAATAAAGGTTTGGTTCGAGAACCCTAATTTGAGGTATTTTAATTATTGTTATTTAATGCCATTTAATGCTCAGATACAATAAGAAAATTTGGGGTGTTACATGATCGACTGTGTTCAATACATCCACCAGCTCTTGTTTGCCGCCTTTTTATTCTTTGGTCTTTTTTTTCGTTCTGGAACGAAGAGCCTGTCAAAAAAATGTGTCCCGGACTGTTGAATCAGATTCAATATCCATTTTAGTGACAACGGCACTAAGAGCATCCACAACTCCTTAAAACGTTCCTTAGGAAAAAACAACTCCTTCTATAAGGAGCTCTCTCTAAGACTAGCCACAATGGGGGTATGAATAGGTGTATGAAAGTTGGGGGAGGGGTATGAAACTATTGTGGGGGTTGTATGAAACTTGGGGTTGAAATTTGGGTATGAAAAAAGGGTTAATGACAAATTAGGGCCTGAACTCCAGGGGGTGCGTCTAAACGGGGCCTGGGTTTTTTTTTCCCGCTAGATCAGGGCTCAATATCTAAATTTTTCGGCAGTTAAGGGCTTTTTGACGGAAATCGTTAGAAAAGTCAGTTAATTGCCATGTGCATGGCACGTGATCATAAATCTGGATGAAATTGAAATGAAAAGTTGTCAAAAAGGGTCAAACTGTAAATTTTAAAATTTGAAAGGTTAAATCCAAAACAAAACCCAATTTTATAAACCCTAAAAAATAGCCCCCCCTCATCTTCATTTCTCCTCATCTCCCTCCTTACCAGCCGCCACCCCTCCCCGCCACCCATTCCTCTCCCTTCTTCCGCCACTGACACTCCGCCGTCAATCAAGCAGAAATCTTCATCCAATCGTAAGCACAAATCGTCAAAAGAGAACGCCCTGTCGTCTGATCTCAATGCTCTTCCAGACTCCTCTCCTTCTCCTTCCTTGGTCTGCAAAGCCTCGCCATCCGGAAAGTTGATAAGCCTACTTCCGCCGAGGCCTCCCCCTTCGAATCCACTTAAGCGAAAGCTTAATCTTGAAACTGTGGCTAAGAATGGAGTGGCTGGATCTTCTGATTCCGGTGTCAAGGTAATCAATCTTACGGAAATCCCTCGTTATCAAACCTTTAATTGAAATTCGTTTGCTTGCAAGGACTTTATAAAAATCAAGCTTAGAAATTACGGAAATCCTTCTTCTTTTTGCAGGTAACAGGATTAAATGTTTAATAACACCCAATTCATTGCGAGCTCTAGTGTTAGCTTGTAAATCTTCTGTCAACTTCCTTTGGTGTATTTGGTTGTATGGTTAATCTAGGTGTGTGTGTGTGTGTGTAGATCTAGATTTTGCTCATTTATTTTGGATATTTTTTTACTTTGTTTTTCTTGATTTTGGTATTGTTGATTTGTGGTGACAGATTGGCAATTGTAATGTGCTGATGATGGAGGAAATGGTGGTCTATGGTGGCGGTTTGATTGTGGGCTTAGGGCTGATGACGGTGGTCCGATGGCGGCGGCGGTGGGCTGATGACGGCGGTCCGATGGCGGTGGTCCGATGGCGGTGGTGGTGGGAAGGAGAATAGTGAACTTTAAATGAACCATAAAACTGAGTTTGATTTTCATTGTAATAAAATTTAATTTATGGCTGCTTTTTGTAAATGATTAGCGATTATTCAAAAAGGGTTAAATCTTTTAATTCAAAGACATTATCCCTTTTTGTAATAGAAAACTATTATTCCTTAATCCCGTGTCAGTGGTGAAAATCCTAATTCGGATGGGACAGAGGGAGTATATGATAATTACTTATTTTATTATATACTCCTTCTGTCCCGATTTAAGGTTTTTTATTTTATTTTATGACCTAAAATGAAAAGTGGAACCCACTTGTCATTCTCACAACAAAAACACCCTACCCACTTTCTCTCTCCCAATTTTCTTTTCATATTCACAACATTTATTTTTTCTTAATCTTCGTGTAAAGTAAAACTAGGAACTTTAAATTGGGACGGAGGGAGTATTCTTTTAGAAAAAATATTTATTTCGTTTTTAAACCTTTTGAGTTTCAAAAATTTCACTAAAGCCCTTACTAACTAATATCATTACAAATACATCCAATTTGACGATCACGTGCGAGGCACATGACACTTAAATGACTTTTCTAACGATTTCCGTCAAAAAGCCCTTAACTGCTGAAAATTTAGATATTGAGCCCTGATCTAGCGAAAAAAAAACCCAGGCCCCGTTTAGACGCACCCCCTGGAGTTCAGGCCCTAATCTGTCATTAACCCATGAAAAAATTCATACCGGTTGAATTTTGGGGAAGGCTGGCGTCCAAGTCCACGTGGCGAGGCCTTATTGGACCGCAAATGGCGCGTGCGCCACACGGCCAGAAAGGGCGCGTGTGGACGCAGAGGGCGGCTTTTTTTTCTTCCCTGTTTTGGCCACGTGTCCGGATGTCATTGGTCCCATGGATTTTCGGATTTAATTTTTTATCTCAATTATTTGAGCTGAATTATCACCTAGTAATTTTTTTATTTTTTATTTTTTTTCGCCAAAATTCAGTATTTTTTTCCCTATAAAATGATGCAAGTTTCATTAAATTTGGACACAAAAAAAAAACTATTTTTTCTCAATTTTCCTTCTCCATTTTAGCCTACATTTAAAAAAAATCATCATCTTTTAAGTGAAATGGATCCCAATAATAATTATCGTCATTTATCTAATTATTTAATTGCCAAAAAAAATAATTTAGTGTAAAATATTATTTTAATTATAAATAATAATAACAATTATTATTTTACTAATCATAAAAATAGAGAAAATATAAAAAATAAAAATAATATAAAAGTAGTGGGGTATAGAATGATGAGTGGGGGGAAGATGATTTTTTTTTCAACTTACCATCGTAGGGGGTTGTATGAAATGGGTGTATGAAAGATGAGGTGGATATGAGGTGGATATGATAAAGTGTTAAAGTGGGTGTGGAATTTTTTTTGGTTGTATGAAACCATTGCTCCTAGTCTAAGAGCTATTTCCATTAAATTTAACCAAATCCCTATGTTGGCCATTAAATATTAAACAAAAAATATTTATTTATTCCTTTTATTTTGCATATAATTTCACTAACTCCCTTATGTGAAATTGTTCCTATTTCCAAATAAAACTTTAATGTATGATGTGGGGGGCCACAAAAAAGTTGGTGAAAAAGCTCTACCATTGTAGAAAAAGCTTGAGGTTTTTATTTGTTGATTAGGAGATGATGTAGCATATTGAAAACACAAAAAAACTATTTGAAAGAGCTTTACCATTGTGGATGCTCTAAGTTATACTACCGCTATCCCTAAATGAGTGTCCAAATTTCATTTTAAGGGACACTGAATGTAACGACCCAAACTTTCACATAATAATAATTATTCATAAACTAGGAAATCCAAAACGTCAAACGCAATTCAATTCCAACGTTCACTTGTAACGGCTAGTATATCTAACCACAATTCAAAACAGTGCAGAAGCATAACTATAATTCAAACTTTAACGGCTAGCACAACCCACTAGCTCTAACAAAACGATTGTCTAAAACTCTTCAATTGAACCACAGACTGTCCTTCCTTGTGATCCAATCATTTCCTCTACTTTTTACCTAGGGGAAATAATATAAGAAAGGGGTGAGCGAACAATGCTCAGTAAGTTCATACGGGATCTCTCCAGGTACTAAGGAGAGATGACCGAAAGAACGAAGCCAAACAATTATATTTCAACGAAAGGCTAACATCAATAATCTTAACTGTACACATACAAAATACAGTTATCATACTTAAAGAAATTATGGCCCTACCACAAGTTCGTCAATTCCATAGTTTCATACATCACCTTTTCAGGGTGTCAAGGGACCTTACACCTCTTCACGGTGCTCCCTTATAAGTTCGATCATGATCATTAAGCCACTTCATCAAGCAGCATATATGTATATGTCTAATTCTTTTCAATCAAACTAGACTATCTTAATTAGTCCTTTTCACTTAGACTAATTCATGCTAAGTCCTTTTTCAATCAGAATAAGCTACTGCACCTGTTTCAATTAGACACAGTATATTTCACATAGTATTCAAGTAGCAAGAATACATAAAGCAATTTCAATTTACTTAGATACCAGATGAACAACACTTATCAAGGGTAAGATAATTCAAAAGACGTTATACCAACATCATAGTTCAAATACTACCGGCCACTTGGTATCTATACTTGAAAGAATTTTGAGGATCCTACTTTAAAGGATGAAACTCAAATACTAAGGAACGTAATCCCTTACCTTGGCTTGCGTTAATCCTTCTTGCAAAACCACGCGCACGTATCTACAATCATGCGAAATAACTTTCTTAGACAAAAGTAATACTATTTACTTTCGTCCCCCAAAATACTTTACTTCTCCTTTTATTAACCTACGAGTTATTCCCTTTAACTCCTTTTAAGGTTAACTATTCATTCTAGGGTTTCACAATTTACCCAATTAGATTTATACCCAAAATACCCTTTTTGGTTTACCAAAATACCCCTAGGGTTTCATCAAATCACATCTAGGGTTTTACTATTTTCAATTCCTCGTTCTAAATTCAACTATGCAATTTACACAAACTAAATACACCTCCCAGCATATCACAAAACACACTGTTACATACACTAAAACACCTTCCAGCACACACACAAAACATACACTGAAACACCTTCTAGCACACACAGTAGCACGCATATACCCGCACACACACACAGTAACACGAACACACACACCTTCACACCATTCTTCTTCCTTCTTAATTAAACTCTAGATGATCAATTATCATTCTTTAGGGTTTCTAGATCATAACCTTAATGATTCAAAAGAAGAGAAAAGATGAGGGGAATTAGGAAGTACCTTCTATGAACACGGCCTCCTCCTCTCTCTCTTCACCCGAGCTTTCTCTCTCTGCGTCTCCCTCTCTTTGCGCAGCCCCTCTCCCGTTATTTCTCTTTTCCTTTGCGGTGTAATCACAATAATAGGTTTAGGGATTTGAAGAGTATTTATATTAAAGGGTTTTCAATTTCCTAATTTAAAAAGGATTCCTTTTCCTTTTTAATAATGAATTGGGCTTTTCTATTTTGAACCAATAACTAAACCCAATCTTTTTATTAATGGCTCGGTCCAAATAATAATTAAAGAGTTCAAAATAAAATAATAGGGGAAGATTTCGGGTTATTACATTCTTTCCTTCTTAAAAGAGTTTGGTCCACCAAACTAAACGTACCTTAATCAGAAAATAGGGCGGGGTACGCTTCTCGCATCTCGCTCTCGAGCTCCCACGTAGCTTCTTTTTCCGCATGGTTACTCCATTGTACTTTCACATAAGGAATCTCCCTTTTCCTCAAGATTTGATCCTTCCAATCTACAATCCTCACCGGTTCTTCATCATAACTCAAATTAGCACGAACTCTGAGTTGCTTGTACTCGATCACATGACTTGGATCAGAAATGTACTTCCTCAGCATTGACACATGAAATACATTGTACACTCCAGCTAGCACAGGCGGTAAAGCTAACTTGTAAGATACCATCCTAACTCGTTCTAAAATCTCAAATGATCAAACATATCTAGGGCTTAACTTACCGCGAATACCGAACCTCATGACTCCTTTAGTTGGCAAAATTTTCAAGAACACATGATCGCCCAATTGAAACTCTAAATCGCGTCTTCAGCGATCGGCATACGACTTCTGTCGACTTAGAGCGGTCAACAACCATTTTCGAATTTGCTGAACCTTATCAGCGGTCACTTGGATAAGTTCCGGTCCAGTCAACTTCCTCTCACCAACTTCATCCCAGCAAGTAGGTGATCTACACTTCCTTCCATACAACGCCTCGTACGGTGCCATTCTGATACTAGCATGATAACTATTGTTATACGCAAATTCTACTAGCGTCAAATGCTCATCCCATATTCCTTGCCAGTCCAACGACGTAGCTCTCAACATATCTTCTAGAGTCTGAATAGTCCTTTCCGATTGTCCATCCGTCTGTGGGTGAAAAGCGGTACTCATTGTCAACTCCGTACCCAATGCTTGTTGTAAACTCTTCCAGAATTTTGATGTAAACCTCGCATCCCTATCAGACACTATCGAAACTGGTATTCCATGTAATCTCACAATTTCATCAATATACAACTTGGCCAACTTCTCCAACGAATCATTCACCTTTATCGCTAGAAAGTGAGCCGACTTCATAAGCGTATCCACAATAACCCAAATTGCATTGTAGCCCCTCAATGTCTTTGGTAACCCTACCACCAAATCCATAGCTATATGCTCCCACTTCCATTCAGGAATAGGTAATGACTGTAGTAATCCTGCCAGTCTCTGGTGCTCACATTTTACTTGTTGACACACCAAACACTTTGATACAAACTCAGCTACATCTCCCTTCATATTGTTCCACCAGAACGTCTCTCTCAAGTTTCTATACATCTTCGTACTTCCAGGATGTATGGAAAATCTCGAACAGTGAGCTTCCTTTAAAATTTCCCTCTTTATATCCTCATTGTCTGGTACCCATACCCTATATTGGTACCTCATGATTCCATCTTGTCCCACACGAAAGTCTCTTGCCTTCCCTTTAGCGATACTCTCATGTACTTTCATCACTTCTTCGTCAATCCCTTGTGCTTCTTTAATTCTAACCATAAGCGTTGGCTGAGCACTCATTTGAGCCAGATACCCTTCACTTACACTTCCATGCTTGAAATCTCAATGCGGTTCCATGCACTTTCCTCCTTAGAAATTAGCGTCGCTAGCATTCCACGGTTCTTTCTACTTAACGCATCTGCCACCTTATTAGCCTTTCCAGGGTGGTACAAAATCGTACAATCATAATCTTTCAATAACTCCAACCATCTTCTTTGTCTCATTTTAAGCTCTTTCTGGGTGAATATGTACTTGAGACTCTTATGATCCGTATAAATCTGACATGTCACTCCATATAAGTAATGTCTCCATATCTTCAAAGCAAACACTACTGCAGCTAACTCCAAATCATGGGTTGGATAATTCTTCTCATGGTTCTTCAATTGCCTAGATGCATAAGCTATCACCTTATCGTTCTGCATCAACACGCAGCCTAGTCCTTTTAGCGAAGCATCACTATAGATCACAACTCCATCCGATCCAGATGGTAAAGCAAGAACTGGAGCGGACACCAATCATCGCTTCAATTCATCAAAGCTCTTTTCACATTCTTCTGACCAAACAAACTTAGCTCCTTTCTGAGTCAATTTTGTTAACGGCAATGACAACTTTGAGAAACCTTCTATGAATCTCCTATAGTAGCCAGTCAAGCCTAAGAAACTCCTTATTTCACTAACTGTGGTTGGTCTTTCCCAGTTCACAATTGCTTCTATTTTTGTTGGATCCATAGCTATTCCATCCTTTAACACCATATGTCCTAAGAATGCCACCTTCTCCAACCAAAATTCACACTTCTTGAATTTTGCATATAACTTCTGCTCTCTTAAAATCTGCAGCACTGACTTCAAGTGCTCTTCATGTTCTTCCTTGGTCCTCGAATATACCAAGATATCATCAATGAACACTATCACACATTTATCCATAAACTTCTGAAATATCCTATTCATAATCTCCATAAACGCTGCCGGTGCGTTAGTCAATCCAAACGGCATCACTACAAACTAATAATGACCATACCTTGTTCTAAAGGTTGTCTTAGCTATACCATTCTTCTTCGCTCTTAGTTGATGATAACTAGACTTCAAGTCTATCTTCGAGAAATAATACGCTCCACGAAGTTGATCAAACAAATCATCTATTCTTGGCAACGGGTATTGATTCCTTACCGTCACACGGTTCAATTCATGATAGTCGATACATAACCTCATCGACCCATCCTTCTTCTTCACAACAACAATGGTGCACCCCATGGTGATAGACTCGGTCTAATCAAACTCTTATCCAACAACTCTTGCAGTTGCTCCTTTAATTCGTATGTTTTGACGGAGCCATTCTATACGGCGCCTTTGATATTGGTGAAGTCTCCAGTACCAAATCGATAGAAAATTCTACTTCTCTTTATGGAGGTATTCCCGGTAAATCCTTAGGAAACACGTCCTTGAAATCTTTAATCACAGAAAGTGATTCTATGGTTACTTCCTTCTTGAGCGTATCACCAATGTACGCCAAGAATCTTTCACATCCTTTCTTTAAAAGCTTACGAGCCTTCATTACCGATATAAGGTTCGATCGGGTTCTAGGTTTCGTTCTTTGAGAAAATCACTCTTCTCTAGATAGTAATCTAAAGTGGACTTCTTTCTTTAAAACAACCCACATGGGCATGGTATGCAGCCAACCAGTCCATTCCCAAGTTCACATCAAATTCTCCGATCTCTAAACTAATGAGATCAACCTCAAGTTCTTTACCGTCCAATTTCAAAGGACACTTCCTATTTATAGACGTAATAGGGATCAAATCTTTAGTTAAGGTATCTACCACTAAAGAACTTTCTAACGCCTCAGGAATTAAATTCATTCTCTTAGCTAAGCAAGCATTGATCACATAATGCGTAGCACCAGTATCAATTAAAGCACTTCTTCTCCTTGTACCAATAATCCTCAGTCTTGTGCCTTCCTTCACAGACTTGGCATTTCTCATCGGAACCTTTCCCTTTGGCGTCGTTCTTATTACCATCATTTCTATTGCCATAGCATTTACTCTGGTACTTACTTGTTGTTGGGTTAATGCCATTGAATTTGGGACGCCGAGTTAAAGGGTTAAACAACAGAGAAATCTCGTGATTCCGGGACAGAGCAGAACAGCTCAGCCGAGCAGGTGGGTCCGGGCGCACCAGGGGTAAGACCCGACCGGACCTAGGCAATAAGGCGAATCGGAAAAGTGACGTCGGAAATCAAGGATTAACTAGGGGGTAGGTCCGACCGGGTGTTCAAGGGGATCCGACCGGACCAAGGAGGACCCGACTGGACCCGAAGAGTAACCCGGCCGGACCAAGGCCATAAAACCCAGTTTCGATCAGATTTACGCAGTTCCGCAGAAGGAATGTTTTCGGGTCAGTTTAGGACTAGAATTCCAAGTTCCTAACATACTTTGAGATAGACTTTACTGGTATAAATAGAGGCCATTAGTTTAGATCAAAGTTAGCCTCAGTTTTAGACTGATAGATTATTAGAGTGCTCAGAATAGGTCTGTAATTCTACAGTTACACAGTTAGGAATTATTGTGATCAATAATTCGTGTAGCAGAAATAGTGAGATCTTGTAATCGTTTCTACAGATTGATAATAATATTCTCTCCCCTCCCAGTGGACATAGCCAAGTTGGTGAACCACGTAAATCTGTGTTCTAGTGATTGCTCGCTTTTCTTATCAAGTCTTGTTATTGCTCTAACAAGTGGTATCAGAGCTCTGGTTTTATCAGAGCTTTGGTTCGTGGTTGGAGGTTCAGGGATTCCGCTGCAGAGAACAAGAAGATGGGTCAAGGAGTATATTCGATCAACAAGTTCAATGGGAAGAATAGTTTTTATCTCTGGCAGATCAAGATCAAGGCTTTGTTGATAGACAAATATTTATGGGAACCGTTGGAGATTGCAATGAGGGATCGTAAGGATCCCAAGGGTAAGGCAGTCACCACAGAAGGTACAGCAGAACAGTCAGAGAAGGACAAGATAGCAACATCGAAGGAGGTGGCGGCATTGAAGAAGTTAGATCAGAAGGCTCACGCCAAGATCATCAGACAGTTGGATGATGAGATCCTAACCAATATTGCAGGAACAGACTCTGGAAGCAATTTTTGGTTAAAGTTGGAAGATATGTACATGACACGTTTATTGACCAACAAGTTATACTTGAAGAAGAAGCTATATGATTGTCGTATGACTGAAGGTACGCCCATAAATGATCATCTTGACAGATTTACTTTTGCATTACTTGAACTGCGTAATATAGGAGTAGTTGTTGATGACAAGGATGCAGCCTTGCAACTTTTAGTATCTTTACCTATGTCTTATGAACATTATGTCGATTCGTGCATAAATCGTAATAATGGTATCTCTCTAGAGGAAGTGAAGACTTCTCTCAAGATGAGAGAGTTACGTCGAAAGGCGAGTGGGAATGAGGCAGGTACCTAGTCATCAGGTTTGGTTGCTAGTAGCAGTAACAGGGGTTCTAGTGGGAAGAAGAATAATCAAGGTAATTCTTCACACAAGAAGGGTCCGAAACCTGGGGATATCTGTAATTTCTGCAGAGAAAAGGGCCATTGGAAGTTCGATTGTCCTAAAAAGAAGTAAGGCAAGGCACCACTCACAGCAGAGGCCATGACAGCCATGGATTGCAGTTCAGATGAGGATTATGCTCTAGTAACATCAGAATCAGCATACGCATCTGATGCGTGGATTCTTGATTCAGGAGCGTCTTACCATATCAGTCCTAGGAGAGAATGGTTTACCGGTTATAGGCAGATAGTTGGCGGTGATATAAGCATGGCCAACAGTACAGTCTACAGGGTTGTCAGTATTGGTTCGATCAAGGTCAGGACTCATAATGGTAGGGTTGTCACTTTGAACGAGGTTCGACATGTTTCGCTTATGACGAAGAATCTGATTTCTCTTAGTCAGTTAGACAGCAAAGGGTTCAGTTTTAAAGGTAAAGATGGAGCAGTTAGTGTCTGTAACAGTTCAGAAGTGATGCTGAAAGGCCTTAAGCGGGGCTCCTTGTATTTCCTCCAAGGAAAGACGCTCACAGAGTCGACTATGGCTGCATCAGAAGAGGTGAATGAGGGAGATATGTCTAAGCTGTGGCACATCAGGCTCGGTCACATGAACACTCGAGAGATGAATGAGTTGACTAATAGAGATCTTCTTTATGGCCATAAGATCAAGGATCTTAAAGGCGTTCTGGATTACATCCACTCAGAGTGTTGGGGACCTTCACGTCAGGAATTTCTAAGGGGGCACAGATATGTCTTGTCTATGGTTGATGATTATTCGAGGAGGCCTTGGGTGGTTATCATGGAGCACAAGAATGGGGTCCTAAGGAATTTCAAGGACTGGAAGACGGTAGTGGAGAACCAGACAGATAAGAAGATCAAGAAGCTCTTGACAGATAATGGTTTAGAGTTCTGCAGTAATAAGTTCGATTCGTTTTGTAGAGAGGTGGAGATTTCTAGACATCTCACCAACAGAGGCAAACCATATCAGAATGGTGTAGTAGAACGGATAAATCAGACATGGCTTGTGGGAGCGTTGTGCATGCTCTCTAATGCAGAGTTGTCTAAACGTTTCTAGGCAGAAGCGCTTAGTACAACATGTTACTTGATTAATCATGGACTTCATACCGGTATTGGCCTCAAAGTTCCCTATGAGGTATGGACTGATAAATCCACGATTGTTTCAAGTGTTGGTGATGTTAATAAACAGGTGGAGCAATAAGATTCTGAAGAGTTAGTTGTCCCACAGTCAAATATTGAAAAATAAGTGGAACAACAAGATACTGAAGAGTTAGTTGTCCCACAGTCAGATGTTAATCAGGATCCACCATTAGAGACAAAGACTGAAGCACCAGAAAGTTCAAGTTCAGTTCCCGAAGAATATGGGTTAGCACAAGGAAGGTCTAGAAGAGCTAATTTCGGGAAGCCTCCGGAGAGGTATGGATTTGAAGACTTGGTGTCTTATGCACTGCTGGTTGCTGAGGAAGTGGAGCCCGTTCTTACAAAACCTTCTACTTTTAATAAAGCAGATACATGTTCAGAGTCATCTCAGTGGTATGCGGCTATGGGTGATGAGATAGAGTCTCTTCACAAGAATCAGACTTGGGAGTTGACCATAAGGCCAGAAGGCAGGAAGATTGTGACTTGCAAGTGGATCTTCAAAAAAAAGGGAGGGATGCCACCGGCAGAAGGGGTCAAGTATAAAGCTCGCGTTATTGCAAGGGGTTTCACACAGAGAGAGGAGGTGGACTACAATGGGATCTTCTCAACAGTGGTCAGACACACTTCAATCAGAGTGTTGCTAGCAATAGAGGGAGAGATATACATGACAGAGTCGGAAGGATTCCAAGTTCCTGGTAAGGATGATCAAGTTTGTAGATTAAAGCAATCGCCTAGGCAGTGGTACAAAGGATTTGACAGCTATGTGATAGCAGCAGTCAAGAAGTCAGGGATTCAGAAGCTAAAAGGCTTGGTCGCAGAGATGAAGGGTTTGGGTAACGCGAAGAGAATTTTAGGTATGGAGATCTATAAAGACAGAGCCAAATGGAAACTGTTCTTATCCCAGAAAAGATACATCAAGAAAGTTTCAGAGAGGTTTGGTAGGTCAACAGCTAAGGCTATAGACACTCCGGGTGCAGTGAATGCACAGACAGTCGCGTTTGGGCCCAAATTGGTTGAGGAGAAAGAGTATATGGCTCGAGTATCCTATGATAGTGCAGTTGGTAGTTTGATGTATACTACAGTGCACACCAGCAACGTCAGACTCGTCTATAGAGATGGGACAGAATGTGCAGTCGAAGGTTTCTCAGATTCGGGTGATGTAAATACCAGAAGATCGAAGACTGGATACGTGTTCACGCTTGGTGGGTCAGTTGTCAGTTGGAAGGCTACATTGCAGGCGACAGTGACGTTGTTTACAACAGAAGCAGAATACGTGGCATTGACAGAGTCCGCTAAGGAAGGAATATGGTTGAAGGGATTGATCAGCAATCTTGGGATACATCAGGATCAAGCTAGTATTTATTGCGATAGTTTGAGTGCAATTTGTTTGGCCAAGGATCAAGAGAGGACCAAGCACATTGGTGTCAGATACCATTTCCTAAGGGATGATAAATGGGTAAAGGTGAAGGTAGGGACGGCGGACAACCATGCAGATATGTTCATAAAACCCGTGACGAGAAGCAAGTTTCAACACTGTTTGGACTTGCAGAATGTTCGCATTTATTAGATAGCAGAAGAGGCCGGGGGAGAAAAGGTTTGTTATCATGGAGATTCAAAGTCAAGGTGGAGATTGTTGGGTTAATGCCTTTGAATTTGGGATGCCGAGTTAAAGGGTTAAACGACAGAGAAATCTCGTGAATCCGGGACAGAGAAAACAGCTCGGCCGAGCAGGTAGGGTTCGGGCGCACCATGAGTAAGACCCGACTGGACCTAGGCAATGAGGCGAATCAGAAAAGTGACATCAGAAATCAAGGATTAAACTAGGGGGTAGGTCCGACCGGGTGTTCATGGGGATCCGACAGGACCAAGGAGGACCCGACCGGACCAGAATAGTAACCCGGGCGGACCAAGGCCATAAAACCCAGTTTCGATCAGATTTACGCAGTTCCGCAGAAGGAAGGTTTTCGGGTCAGTTTAGGACTAGAATTCCAAGTTTCTAACATACTTTGAGATAGACTTTACTGGTATAAATAGAGGCCATTGGTTTAGATCAAAGTTAGCCTTAGTTTTAGACTGGTAGATTATTAGAGTGCTCAGAATAGGTCTGTAATTCTACAGTTACAAAGTTAGGAATTATTGTGATCAATAATTCGTGTAGCAGAAATAGTGAGATCTTGTAATCGTTTCTCCAGATTGATAATAATATTCTCTCCCCTCCCAGTGGACGTAGCTAAGTTAGTGAACAACGTAAATCTGTGTTCTTGTGATTGCTCGCTTTTCTTATCAAGTCTTGTTATTGCTCTAACACTTGTAGTACCTTCCTTTTCACGATCGTAAGTAGCCTTCCGCTTATTATTGTTCCCTTCGCGGTTCCAGCTTCTTTTAGATTCAGTCGACTCTTTCTCAGTTGACTCTTCTTCTCTTCTCACTTACTGCGATAACTATCTGATTCTTTTTCCACTATCCTTGCCCTATCCAACACTTGATCATAGGTTGGTAGCATTAATGGAGTGATTCTATATCGGATTCGGTCACTCAAACCAGCTTCAAATTCTCGAGCCTTTTACGCTTCATCATCGAAGAGCGTTAGGGAAAATTCTAGCAATTCGATGAATCTAGCACCATAGTCGTTCACCGTCATACTTCCTTGAGTTAGCATCATAAACTCAGCCACTCTGGCGTTTCGAACACTTTCCAGATAATATGATACTATCATTAGTTATCATGAATACGAGACTTTTTCACGCACTCTCATACTATAGCTCGTCTCTACAGACTAACATTCAATTTATAGGTCATTCACTAGACCACTGGTCGTTTCAACATACCATCACTATCTTCATTAGTCAACTTTACTAGACTTATTGGTCGCTTCATTAAACCATTTCTATTTTCATCAGTCATTTCAATAGACCATAATCACTTTCATTGGTCGTTTCGATAGACCATTCTTACTTGTTCCAGGTTGGTTAACTCGCACATTTAACACTATTACTCATGCCAACACATTGTACTATGCTTAATACTTTCACATAGATAGGCCGTCCCCAAAAGACGTAACTTTTTCAAAAGATCGGTTTACTAGATCTCTGGTCATTTCAATCGACCAATTTTACTTAGAGAAGTCATTTCACTAGACTTTACTTATTATCAGGTCGATTCACTAGACCTATTTTCATTCACACTTGGCCGTCTTACTAAGTCAATTATTATTATACTTAACCGTTTCAATAGGTTATTTTATTCTTGTTTCGATCATTTACTAGACCAAAACTAATTTCACTTGGCCGTTTCTATAAGCCAATTCTACTCATGGTCGTTTTACTTGACCAATACTTCCTTGTTCTAGATAGCTCACACGCCATAAACTTAAGAACAAAACAATCAACAAAGCCATTTGCTTAATTAGACTCTAGTATTTTTCTCTAAACTAGAAATAACTATAATTACTATGAAATAAAATAAACTATAGGTTCCATTTTTCAATCATGGAACTACACTTTCCTAGGTCTTCCCTTAGGCCTTCCACTTGATACTTTTGGAGCTTTCTTAGAATCTCTTGGTCTACCTCTGGACCTATGAACCGGTACTATTAGTGGTTCATCATCATCAATTACAATTGGGGTAGCTTCATTATCCCCCAAGGTTAATTTCTACTTCCTCGACTTCATCTTTAGCTAACAATTCTTCCTCATTTAGTGCTTCATTACCTATGAGTGTTGTAGATTCAAACTCTCTAGTTCTAGTTTCCTTTAAATCTTTCAATTAAAACCATTGGTGAGCTTCTTCTCTGGTTTCATGATAGTACTTCTCACTTTGATTCATGGTTCCTTTACTTCTTCCAGTTCTTTAAGAGTATCTAGTAATTCTTTTCTATCTTGCATCCACCTTCTAAGTGTGACTTTAACCTTGGTCTTCCCAGCTTCTAATGCCTCAGGTAGTTGCTTAACCTTGAGTGAATAATTATGAATCACCCTCACCTTAATGGTTCTGTGCATCAGGTTCATCTTCGGGTTTCTTCTATATCCGTCCATGACTTACAATTTAAGACATAACCATTATTAATGCCATATAACTTAAGGATATAAGACCATAATCATCATTTGCATAAGAAACTTAAAAGATTAGCGTTCTAGTGTAACCCTTCAAGTTTCACTCCCCAAGTGTTCACTTTACATTCCTCATATCCCTCGAGGAATTCTTATCTTAGGTTCTTTCCTAAAATAGTAAGTTTCCATAAATATCTAGCTTGACTTCAAGCAATCTTAGTCTTCCTAAAACGCTCAATCAAACCTATTCAATATCAGAGTTCCTATCCCTTTTAAGCTCCAATCCCATAGCTCTGATACCAACTGTAACGACCCAAACTTTCACATAATAATAATTATTCATAAACTAGGAAATCCCAAACGTCAAACGCAATTCAATTCCAACGTTCACTTGTAACGGCTAGTATATCTAACCACAATTCAAAACAGTGCGGAAGCATAACTATAATTCAAACTTTAACGGCTAGCACAACCCACTAGCTCTAACAAAACGATTGTCTTAAACTCTTCAATTGAACCACGGACTTCCCTTCCTTGCGATCCAATCATTTCCTCTACTCTTTACCTGGGGTAAATAATATAAGAATGGGGTGAGCGAACAATGTTCAGTAAGTTCATATGGGATCTCTCCGGGTACTAAGGAGAGATGACCGAAAGAACGAAACCAAACAATTATATTTCAACGAAAGGCTAACATCAATAATCTTAACTGTACACATACAAAATACAGTTATCATACTTAAAGAAATTATGGCCCTACCACAAGTTCGTCAATTCCATAGTTTCATACATCACCTTTTCAGGGTGTCAAGGGACCTTAGACCTCCTCACGGTGCTCCTTTATAAGTTCGATCATGATCATTAAGCCACTTCATCAAGCAGCATATATGTCTAATTATTTTTAATCAAATTAGACTATCTTAATTAGTTCTTTTCACTTAGACTAATTCTTGCTATGTCCTTTTCAATCAGACTAAGCTACTGCAGCTGTTTCAATTAGACACAGTATATTTCACATAGTATTCAAGGTACAAGAATACATAAAGCAATTTCAATTTACTTAGATACCTGATGACCAACACTTATCAAGGGTAAGATAATTTAAAAGACGTTATACCAACATCAGAGTTCAAATACTACCGGCCACTTAGTAGCTATACTTGAAAGAATTTTGAGGATCCTACTTTAAAGGATGAAACTCAAATACTAAGGAACGTAATCCCTTACCTTGGCTTGCGTTAATCCTTCTTGCAAAACCACGCGCACGTATCTATAATCATGCGAAATAACTTTCTTAGACAAAAGTAACACTATTTACTTCCGTTCCCCAAAATACTTTACTTCTCCTTTTATTAACCTACGAGTTATTCCCTTTAACTCCTTTTAAGGTTAACTATTCATTCTAGGGTTTCACAATTTACCCAATTAGATTTGTACACAAAATACCCTTTTTGGTTTACCAAAATACCCTTAGGGTTTCATCAAATCATATCTAGGGTTTTACTATTTTCAATTCCTCATTCTAAATTCAACTATGCAATTTACTGTAGATACCCCAGGGAACCACGGCTTGGCTAGAGCAGTGAATTACCTAGGATGTCTAATTGATTTTAAGAGTCACCACCTGCGTTTTTAGAGGAACGCGAGAAAACCTAAAGAAAGCCAATTTTTGTACGAAAACCAGAGATTCGGGAGAGAAGGGTTCGGGGGTTAGGTGACGGAGCGGGAAGTACTTAAACACCCACTCCGCCCCGCTTACGCGGGTCTTGCTACTTTTGGTGTTCTAATGTTAAATGTCCTTCAATAAAAAGTGCTAACAATTAAAGTGAAAAGAAAGGGGAAAATAAAAGAGAAATAAAAGAGAATTGTTTTATTTATTAATTTATTCTAAAGATTACATGTAACAATTATACTAAACAATTACATTAAGAAATGGATAGGAAATTAAAGTAGAGATTGAAATGTAGGGAGATGACCTTGATCAACTTTAATGTAATAAAGTGGTCATTTGGTCATGTCCCATTTGATGGGGATTGCATACATCTAAAAAGACATAAATAAAATAGAAGAAGAAGAAGTGTACCTTTAGAAAAGAGGACTTCAAACTTTGACTTGGAGTTGTTGTAGAGAAATTGTTGTGTAGAAATTTGTGAAGAGTTTAGTTGCTAGAACTCTTGTTGGGGAAATTTGTGTAGGGAGAATGGTGTAGAGTTTGTGTAGGGAGAAAGTTTAAAGTTCAAGGTCCAAAAAGAGAGTCCCTTTCCAATGTAGAAATGAGGGGTTTAAATAGGTAGAAAAGAGAGGAAAATGTGGTCTTTCAACCAATAGAAAAATAAAGAGAAATAAAATAAATAAAAGAAAATCAAATAATAAATAAAAGAAATATTTAGTTTTTTGAGAAAAAGCTAAGAATATGGGATTGGGAGGTTACAAAATAAAAATGGGTTAATGCTAGATTAAGATATGTGATAAAAAGATGTTTTTGATTCCAAAAATGGAGGGAAAAGGCTGCAATCCGTAACAATCAAAGTAGGAAGTGCGCGAGTTCGGCCTATTGGACCAAACGCGCGCGCGCCCCATGACCATTACGGGAGGCGCCCGCGGGTGAAAATAACAGAATGACAGAATGACTCTAAAAGTTATCTCTGTTATGCAGTTTAGTCCAAAACTAACGGAATCAGTTAGGAACTTAACGGAAGTAACATAAATTAACAAAAACAAGTTAAATAAAAATACTATGTATGCAATCGGGGTGAGAGGTCCAAAGCGGGGTGTCTACAGAGCCCCTCGGCGACGTGGATTGCAAAGCAAAATGCGTCGACGAAAGAAAGACAACTGCCGAGGACATCGACAAGAGAAAACAAAGACTCGATAAAACATGAATTTGAAATTTGCGAAGGATAGGGGTGTACTCCCTGTGTGAGCGGCTTTATTGATATAGAAAGGATATGGCGGGATTCGTTTTGCTGAAGCGGGATCCGTTTGCTGATGCGGGATCCGTTTGCTAAAGCGGGATGCGGGATCTGTTTGCTGAATGCGGGATCTGTTTGCTGAGGTGGGATCCGTTTGCTGATGCGGGATCCGTTTGCTGATGCGAGATTCATTTACTGATGCGAGATCCGTTTGCTGATGGCGGGATCCGTTTGCTGGTGCGGGATCCGTTTGCTGGTTGCGGGATCCGTTTGCTGATTGCGGGATCCGTTTGCTGAATGTAGGATCCATTTGCTGAAGCGGGATCTGTTTGCTGAAGCGGGATCCGTTTGTGAATGCGGGATCCGTTTGCTGAATGCGGGATCCGTTTGCGAATGCGGGATCCGTTTGCTGAATGCGGGATCCATTTGCTGATGCGGGATCCGTTTGCTGAATGTGGGATCTATTTGCTGATGTGGGATCCGTTTGCTGATGCGGGATCCGTTTGCGGATGGCGGGAACCGAGGCTCTGTCTGCCTATATGTGATATTGTTGTGTTGCTTGATGCAAAGGTGGTGCTTTTGTGACTCACCATGGACCGAGTTGTTGTCATTGAACTGTAATTGTTTGACTCTGTGGGATGCAGGTGTAGTTGACGGCGGATCACTTTCTGCTGGGGATGAAGTGCCTTGAGTTGCAGATGCTGTTGACCTTGTGGTGGTACCTGTTAAGTGTGTGCTTTGCAGGTATATGTGCTTGTGACATGTATGAGATGTGAAATGGCAGTTATGAGAGAAATTGTGTCGCGCCCCGACCCGTGGTCCTACTTGGCCCCACGTCCGGGACACGCACGGAAGACGTCATAAAACAATTTAAAGGAAATTTTTCGAAATATACTTTCATAAAAAGGATCACACGACCAACACAACTACTTGAAACTTGACTTGAAGTCATAAAACAAACCAACTTTCACAACGAGTACTGAGCCACTTGGCCACAACTTTACTTACAAATATACAACACCGACATCTCATACATTTGCCTTGTTTCTTCCAACATTTTTCCTCAGAATGTCCTATCCTTCGACAATAGCTACATACTCGTTTACCTTGAGTTCTTCTATTCTGTGGCCCTTGAAAAGATTCCTTAGCTTGCGAAGATGTCCTCAAAAATCTGAATGGTTCTTTCTGACTGGCCATCTGTCTGAGGATGAAAACCTGTACTAAATCCCAATTCTGAATTCAACGCCTTCTGAATTGCTTACCAAAATCAAGATGTAAATAAGAAACCCATATCTAATACCATGCTCGTACACATCCCATGAAATCGAACTATATTCTGAACAAATAAGTAACAACTGGAATTAACATTTATACTCTCAAATAAATAAGGTGAGAAAACTTGGTAGTCAATCCGCTATTAATCAACATCATTGATCTCATCTATTCAGTGTAACTCCTTCAATGAAACTTTTCACAATAGATTCATATCCACTCAGAAATCTCAAAGGTTTGTGACAAGCCAACTGATCACTGATATTTTACTTCCAGATTATTCGCAACTCAAGGACTTAGTTGAATGCTTAGAATTTCTCGTTTCAACAAATAAAATGTAACTCTTCAAGTACCTGTAGTTGAATTCCGTCACGTATGTTTGTTCCACTAAGTGTTGACTACATACTTTGCTACAAAAGTTAAAGTTCCATCACTAGCAACGCACAAAATCGGGTTGTCTATCCTCGTTCATTCCACTAGAAATTTTCTATAGTTGAAATCCTTCAATAAAGTAGAACTTAAAGTTTTCACAATCGCAAAATCACCCCATATCTCAACTCACAAAGATTTCAAAATGTTAATTCCTCTAACATTCTCCAGTTAGTTTTATCAAACATGAACTATAAGTCAAGATATCCTCTAACACATTACCTTTCTCCGATGATATAACATAGTAAACACTTCAAATATAACTCCATCAAAGTCATTCACTAATGCAATGGATGTATAATCGCAATAAATCTCAATTTATGGGTAGGATAATTTTTGTTCATAAAGAATCAATCTTCTCAAAGCACTCATTGTTACCGTTCCATTCTGAAGCAATAAACATCTCAATCACTCTTTAAGGCATCTCAATGAATAATGAATTATTAAATCCACTATAATGGTAAAACTCGACATATCCACTAGAAAATAATAACACAGATCATATCCTCTAGATAACGATAATACTAGTCAAATCCATTAAGCAATACCAATACTGAAGTTGTCATCAGCTCTCGTTTCAACAATTAACTCTCAACAATTAAACTCGTTCCACTCTTACCAATCCATCGAGAAAGTATCTTTCTATGCCGAATAGTTAACACGGCAACTACCTGAGAATCCATCAATGAATCTCTAATAATATACCAATCTCAACCACTCAAAATAACCCAAGGTTCTCCTCAAGAAACAAGTACCACTCAAGGGGAAATACACTTAAAATCTCACAAGGAAAGGATATCTTCTAATTTAAATGCAAATATTTCACTACTAACTCCATAAACCAACTACCAGGCACTCGTGACAACAATTTACAAGTTTTGATGCATAAAAAGCATGAATGCTAAACACACACATATGTAAAACTCCACCACAATACATCAAAATCTTGTGATGGCAACATCACTAAACCGGCAAGTAAAACATGCTCATGAATACGCACATCACAAGTACACGACACTTTATCGGTCGTCAAACACTCTCCCTTAAAGAAGACACATCTAATCACAGAAGGTAAAGACTCAGAAGACACATGTAATCAAGAGACAAAATGCACAAACACACAAGTATGCGAAGAGCCAGGGTCTATAAGTGTATGTGCTCTCAGACTAGATATAGAAATTATACCTTCAGTCACATTAGAAGGATCCGAAATTTGCTGTTGAATAATGGCAAAGACACGACCCTGCACTTTAGGCCTTCCTGAAGAATCCCTCTTCTGGCCCTGTGAAGACCCAACTACTCTTCCCAAAGACTGATTAGTGAACCTGGGACAATGCCTCTGGAAATGACCCAACTGACCGCAATTCATCAACTCATATATCACAATTAACACATAGCCCACACTCTGGTGGATACCAAGCCAAGGTTTACCCAATAACCATAACCGTACGAGAATACCATCTGAGAAAACCATCTATTCAATCCACCTCTCAACCTTGGTCACATCCGGTTCTCCATCATAGCCGGTTGGTTTCATCTTTAAAAACTGTTCCAGACCATACCTCGGAGGTGCATATTCTCCTCCTTGCCTCTGATCATGTATAGTTTTCATAGCTGCCTCGAACATTCCTTTTAACAAAATTTCTACTAACACTTTAACTAACATATATACTCAAATAATATATGCAAGTCATAAAAATATTTTCTAGCACATAAAATGCACACATAAATTCAAATTAAAATTCCCAAAAATATAAAATAAATAGGAACGGGTTTTGGGGTCGTTACAAATTGTGTTTGTGGTGTGATGTGATTTGAAGGCAGTTTTGCATGAGAGGGAATTTTTGTAAGAATGGAGAAAGTGATTTTGTGTGCGGTGTGATTTGAGGAAAGCCTCGGATGTATTCATACCTTCACTTACCATTGCCGTTGAATGGATTAGTGTTGTGGTGGTGGATGCCTTGATGTCCATGCTTTGGAGAATGATGACGTTGGTGATGATGAATTGTTCTTGCCTTTGATGGAGTGTTGGCGAGATGGTATTCTGGATGATGGGTTGGTCGTGCCAAAAGGCTGCCTACGTATCCCTTTAAGAGAATCAGACCAGCGTAGTTCAAGGATGATGGAGAATGCTGGGGGAGAATGCTAGGAGAAAAGCAATTAAACACCCACTCCGCCCCGCTTACGCGGGTCTTGCTACTTTTGGTGTTCTAATGTTAAATGTCCTTCAATAAAAAGTGCTAACAATTAAAGTGAAAAGAAAGGGGAAAATAAAAGAGAAATAAAAGAGAATTGTTTTATTTATTAATTTATGCTAAATATTACATGTAACAATTATACTAAACAATTACATTAAAAAATGGATAGAAAATTAAAGTAGAGATTGAAATGTAGGGAGATGACCTTGATCAACTTTAATGTAATAAAATGGTCATTTGGTCATGTCCCATTTGGTGGGGATTGCATACATCTAAAAAGACATAAATAAAATAGAAGAAGAAGAAGAAGAAGAAGTGTACCTTTAGAAAAGAGGACTTCAAACTTTGACTTGGAGTTGTTGTAGAGAAATTGTTGTGTAGAAATTTGTGAAGAGTTTTGTTGCTAGAACTCTTGTTGGGAAAAAGCTAAGAATATGGGATTGAGAGGTTACAAAATAAAAGGGGTTAATGCTAGATTAAGACATGTGATAAAAAGATGTTTTTGATTCTAAAAATGGAGGGAAAGGCTGCAATCCGTAACAGTCAAAGTGGGAAGCGCGCGAGTCCGGCCTATTGGACCAAACGCGCGTGCGCCCCATGACCATTACGGGAGGCGCCCGCGGGTGAAAATAACAGAATGACTCTAAAAGTTAAATCTGTTATGCAGTTTAGTCCAAAACTAACGGAATCAGTTAGGAACTTAACAGAAGTAACAGAAATTAACAAAAACAAGTTAAATAAAAATACTATGTATGCAATCGGGTTGAGAGGTCCAAAGCGGGGTGTCTACATTTACACATACTAAATACACCTCCCAGCACACACACAAAACACACTGTTACACAATGTAATAATCCGAAATCTTCCTCTATTATTTTATTTTGAACTCTTTAATTATTATTTGGACCGAGCCATTAATAAAAAGATTGGGTTTTAGTTATTGGGTCAAAATAGAAAAGCCCAATTCATTATTAAAAAGGAAAAGGAATCATTTTTAATTAGGGAATTGAAAACCCTTTTAATATAAATACTCTTTAAATCCCTAAACCTATTATTGTGATTACACCGCAAAGGAAAAGACAAAGAACGGGAGAGGGGCTGCGCAGAGAGAGGGAGACGCAAAGAGAGAAAGCTCGGGTGAAGAGAGAGAGGAGGAGGCAGTGTTCATAGAAGGTACTTCCCAATACCCCTCATCTTTTCTCTTCTTTTGAATCATTAAGGTTATGATCTAGAAACCCTAAAGAATGATACTTGATCATCTAGGGTTTAATTAAGAAGGAAGAAGAATGGTGTGAAGGTGTGTGTGTTCGTGTTACTGTGTGTGTGTTCGGGTGTGTGCGTGCTACTGTGTGTGCTGGAAGGTGTTTCAGTGTGTGTTTTGTGTGTGTGCTGGAAGGTGTTTTAGTGTGTGTAACATTGTGTGTTTTGTGTGTGTGCTGGGAGGTGTATTTAGTGTGTGTAAATTGCATAGTTGAATTTACAATGAGGAATTGAAAATAGTAAAACCCTAGATATGATTTGATGAAACCCTAAGGGTATTTTGGTAAACCAAAAAGGGTATTTTGGGTATAAATCTAATTGGGTAAATTATGAAACCCTAGAATAAATAGTTAACCGTAAAAGGAGTTAAAGGGAATAACTCGTAGGTTAATAAAAGGATTAGTAAAGTATTTTGGTAGACGGAAGTAAATAGTATTACTTTTGTCTAAGAAAGTTATTTCGCATGATTGTAGATACGTGCGCGTGGTTTTGCAAGAAGGATTAACGCAAGCCAAGGTAAGGGATTACGTTCCTTAGTATTTGAGTTTCATCCTTTAAAGTAGGATCCTCAAAATTCTTTCAAGTATAGCTACCAAGTGGCCGGTAGTATTTGAACTCTGATGTTGGTATAATATCTTTTGAATTATCTTACCCTTGATAAGTGTTGTTCATCGGGTATCTAAGTAAATTGAAATTGCTTTATGTATTCTTGTACCTTGAATACTATGTGAAATATACTGTGTCTAATTGAAACAGGTGCAGTAGCTTAGTCTGATTGAAAAGGACTTAGCAAGAATTAGTCTAAGTGAAAAGGACTAATTAAGATAATCTAGTTTGATTGAAAAGAATTAGACATATATGCTGCTTGATGAAGTGGCTTAATGATCATGATCAAACTTATAAGGGAGCACCGTGAGGAGGTGTAAGGTCCCTTGACACCCTGAAAAGGTGATGTATGAAACTATGGAATTGAAGAACTTGTGGTAGGGCCATAATTTCTTTAAGTATGATAACTGTATTTTGTATGTGTACAGTTAAGATTATTGATGTTAGCCTTCCGTTGAAATATAATTGTTTGGCTTCGTTCTTTCGATCATCTCTCCTTAGTACACGGGGAGATCCCGTATGAACTTACTGAGCATTGTTCGCTCACCCCTTATATTATTTCCCCCAGGTAAAGAGTAGAGGAAATGATTGGATCGCAAGGAAGGACAGTCTGTGGTTCAATTGAAGAGTTTAAGACAATTGTTTTGTTAGAGCTAGTGGGTTGTGCTAGCCGTTAAAGTTTGAATTATAGTTATGCTTCCGCACTGTTTTGAATTGTGGTTAGATATACTAGCCGTTACAAGTGAACATTGGAATTGAATTGCGTTTGACGTTTGGGATTTCCTAGTTTATGAATAATTATTATTATGTGAAAGTTTGGGTCGTTACACTGAAATCTCAACTTTATGTACAATTTGCTAGCAAAGATTCATATATAATCTTGTAATCTAATTTCCAATCATTTAGTTTTGCACGTATAAAGAAACCGGTGAATTTTTTTTTGAAAAAAAACATTTAGGGACAAAGTTATGTTAAAAAAAGACACTCATTTTGGGACAAAGATTTCTTGAAAATGGACACTCATTTAGGGACAGAAGGAGTAATATTTACAAAGAGCATGTTGTAGTATTACAGTTATAGATATTTAAATAGGCATTTTTATACACTTAAACATATATATTTAGAGGTAGTGTTATGATTGTCGGTTGTAGTGTTAAGATTGCATTTCTTAGTGTTGAAAAGTGCCTCATGTAGTGTTGAAAAATGCCTCTTACATTCTCAACAAGTGGATGGTGAGTTTTTGAAAGTTCAAAACATGTGTCTGCCTTGGTGTTAAAAACTGGCTCCTATAGTATTGAAAACTGTCCCCTTTAGTGTTGAAATGTAAAAGAGTTCCGCTTATTTACAAAAATGTCACTCCGCATACGAAAAACACGTTTTACACTAAGACACCTGTAAAACGCGTTTTTCTTGAGATTTCCTGTAAATTCAAATGTACTTTGGGGTTACCATGGTACGAGAGGGTTTGATATTGGGATAATACGCAACCGAGCTATATATATTCAGTGTATAAAATTTTAAATTAAAAAGATTCCGTTTTAAATGGTAATGTTCTTTCACCTCTCGATTTTGAGATTGATCGGTTTGGAATATTATTCAGTTCATTGACAACCATGATGAGTTTGAGCTATAAAAACAATACTCATTCTGGGCACAAATAGAAGCAAAAAAGAAAAAAAATATACTCCCTCCGTCCTGTCCGAATTAGGACAAATTTTCATTTTAGGTGTCTCATCCAAATTAGGACATCCCAAAATGATAACTTTATATTACTTTTATATTGAGCCTACCCCACCTTATTTACCCAAATAATCCATAATTAAACTTAACTTTGATAACTTATCCTAATTAACAACTCATAATAGGTTGGAAAATAACTTAGAAAATAGACCCTCCCCCACTAACCAAAACCCACTACAAGATAACTTAGAAAATAACCCTCCCCCAAATCCATTCCTCACGAACCCTAAATCTCTCTACAACTCCCTTTCTCTCGCTCTCTCATCTCCCGCCCCTTGTCGCCGCCGTCGGTCCTGCCACCGCCACTCTTCGCCAGCGTCGCTCTCGTCGCCACTGCTACCCGCCACACCTTTCCCTTCCCAAAACAGAATAGAATTTTGAATCCTCAAGTCAAACTAGTAAAAAAATCACAGGCTCACACAAAAACATAATAGAATTTTGAATCCTAAATTCAAAGTAATAGCAAATAAATTAAGAGAGAGGGAAAGAGAGAAGAGAATAATGAAGCATCACAAATTCAGCGTTACAACTCAAAACTACGAATCAAAGAAAGGGAGGGGAGACGATTTCGGGGAGAGGGAGGAATATGAAGGGGAAACGTTCAGATCTAATTGGTGAATGGTAGATTGCATCATCTTTGAATGGATATGGAAGATTTGGCGCGATGGATTTGCAGGCGAAAGGCGAAGAGGTGCAGCTTCGCTTGGGGTCGGGGAAAGGGCTGGCAGAGAAGAGGAAAGGGAATCATAGATCTATTATGGCTTGAAAAAAGATAGGAGGTGAGTAAAAGGGATAAGGAGCGTTTGATAATGGTGAAACCGTGAAAGGTGATGGAGGCGTGGACAGAGGCGGACACGTAGACACGAGTGGGTGCGGCGGCACCCACTCGATTTTCGAAAATAATTTTTTACCGTTTTTTTTGAAATTTACCCTTATTTATTAAGATATACTCCCTCCGTCCCAATACAAGTAAGACTAGAGTAGTTTGCACACTAATTAAGAAAAACTAGTAAATGTGTGTTAGAAAATGAAGAGAGAGAATGAGTGGAGTAAATAGTAGTGTTAGTTGGATAAATTGAGTGGTGGAAAATGAAGAGAGAGAATGAGTGGGATAAATAGTAGTCTTGGTTGAGTAAATTGAGTGGTGGAAAATGAAGAGAGAGAATGAGTGGGGTTGAAACATTTCCATTTTGAGCAGTCTCACTTTTAGTGGGACGTCCTAAAAAAGAAAGAAGTTTCACTTGTGATGGGACGGAGGGAGTATTTAGTTGTGCGTGTGATTCAAAATATGTTACTGACAGGTAAGTTGGTAAGACTATTAATGCTCCACATGTATGACCAGGTTTCCAATCCGTGCAGCCACATAGTTGTTCCTAGTATTTTTTTTATTAAATATTGTATTAAGAGTAATTTTTTTGGCACCCACTGAATATGATTCCTGGGTCCGCCACTGGGCGTGGGGTAGGTTATCAACTTAAATATCGAGCGTTGTGGTTCGGAAAGGGTGGTTGAACGGTGGAATAAGTAATTTATATTTAAAAAAAATTATAATTAATAAAATATCTATAACTATATACTAATTCAGAAACCGCTGATGTCAACGACGGACACGTGGCGGCCTCTCCTTGTAAGTTTTCCCACCTAAACTAATTTGGAGATGAAAAGGTTGTTTGCAGTAAATGAACAACTAGATAAACGGGTAAGGGAAGTGCAACGTTCAGCAACTGTCCCATTTCAAAGCAAAAATCTTGATTATTATCGGAACTCCAACCGTCTAGAAGAAGAAGAGACGGTATATCTTGATATCCCTCCCTCTTTGCCTCTATATTTTCTCTCCATTTTTACAACGACACCACTTATCCCCAGAACAAAAGAACGTAAACCCAAGTTTACAAAAACAAAATTCGAATAACACATCACAAATTTCCTTTTTAGCATAATCAACAGAGCTAAAAATATTTCCCCATAAGTGCTTACTGGAATGGAAGATTTTTTTGTTTATGGCTTCCACCGCTAGATCCAACAATTGCAAGAAGCTTTTTCTTTAAGGCTTCCAATTGGAACATATATCCAGGCCCGCCTCCAGTTCAACGAAAGATCTGGCTTCATCAAACACAATCTATATTGGATAATTGTTCTCATGATTTCAAATTTTTTCTTGAGGCTTTGACCAAAACATCCCTCAACCAAATAAATACTACCAATAAGGACTGATATTTACAAAACCCCCCAATAATTCCCTAGTATTGTCGCTGGACCAAATTACCCCTCCCCACCCAAAAGCTACTCCCGCCAAACTGGTACATATTTACAAAGGATACTCATATTTAGAGTCAAGCACCAAACCTTCGGCGTTGAAGCTGAAGTTCTGTTTCTCCAGCACCACTGATGAAGCCACGTCCCCCGCTTCCTCTCCTGTAAATTGTAGCCAAGCAAATTATAAATCCTTCAATATAATAGGGAAATAATGGACATATATTCTTAGATTGCATAATTGAAGATCATTAGTGTGACTCTAATATGTAAGCTTTCAGGAAATTATTGGAGCCCACTTGATGTGGAAAAATAAGGCAAGGAAATCAAACAAGTATATTCAAGTTATGATTCAAATTTTAAAAATAAAAACTTCATTTTTCTCTTGTAAATAATTGACAAATCATTTTCATTTCTCAATTAATTTCACATTTGAATGATTACTCAGTTTTACACACTTGTGTCATTTTTCATTTATCACTTATAAAATTTATTCTCAATTGATTTCACAGTTGTATGATTTCACAATTATATGGTTTCACAGTTTTATGATTTCACAATCATTATATTAACTGAGACATGCGTTTCACAATTGTTCACACATGAATTTGAATATAATAACTGAGACATTCATTTAACAGTTATTCATAATTGAATAAAAACTGATAAAATCACCTCTCATTTTTCCCAATTGGTGACTCAATTTATCGGTTTAATTATATAATAAATGAGACATTCATTTCTCAGTTATTCACATATGAATTTGAGTACAAGAACTGGTATATTCATTTCTCAGTGATCAATTTTTACAAAGGATACTCATTTTCAGAACTATGTGTTGTCAAATCCTCTTTAAACAATTGTGAAATAAATTTATCTCATTTTTTTTTATTAAAAATGAGTAATTGTCCAATTGTGAAGAATTAATACTCTTAACCAAAAAATAAAATAAAATGTGAGGTTGTAGTGTTAAATATATAATAGTCTACTAATGAAACAAGTAAGAAGCTTGGCTAAGTGGTTAGGGCTCTTAGCCAAAATTAAGAGGTTTTGGGTTCAAATCCTCCCAAGAGCAAATAATTTTCATTTATAATACTTGGGGTTGCAGATGGTGGTGGCCGACGGCGGCGGGTGGTGGTGGTGGCCGGCGGTCGGTGGCAGATGGTGTTGGTGGCGGCTGGCGGTCAGCGGCGGCGGATGGTGGTGGTCAGCGGTGGTGGTGGCCGGTGGCCGGCGGTCGGTGGCGATGGTGGTGGTGGTCAGCGGCGGCGGGCGGTGGTGGTTAAATGTAAAGGTGGCAGTCAAAAATAGTCAAAGGTTAGAGGTGTTGGAGGATTTAATTTGGGCTGGGGATATTTTTGCCATTTAAAAGGTACAAGGGATTTATTGGTAAAATTGATTTGAACCTAAGGACCCTATGGTAGAATTTGAAATGTTGTGTTTTTATTGGTAAATACCACATTCCCCCAGGGACTTATTGGAAAAAATCCCTTTTTTCTTTCTTATTGTTCTAAGATTTTAACTTAATGTATGTTGAAGCAAATGACAATTTACAATTTAATTAATTTGAGTTCCTTAATAAAATTATATTTTTAATTATTTTAAGGCATTTCTAAATGTATAAGTATAGTTTTTCACTACGTTAAAAAATAAATAAAAAATTAGTGAATCGTGCATCGCACGGGTGTCAAACTTGTACTTCTTCAAATTCAAACCCCTATATGTTTGGATGGTGATGATGTGGTTGTTGAATAGTGGTAAGATGGGGTAGAGACGTTGTTTGGATGGTAGTGATGAGGTTGTTGAATGGTGGTGATGGGTGGTGGTTGAATGGTGGATGGTGGGGTGTTATTAATTGACTAATTATTAAAAATATTTTACAATAAAATAGAAATAGAGTTATACTTCATTGTTATATATTCAAAAAAATGTTTAAATTTTTTATGGTTACATGTTTTGAAATAATATTTTTTTTCTTAAAAGAAAAACAATGTTCTGTGTTTTGAAACCATTAGAAAATGGGTTAATGACAATTTAGACCTTGAAGTATGTTACCACCCTTCCAATCGAGCCCTGATTGTCTTTTTTCATCAATTTCAACCTTGGGGTAATTCATTTTCGCCAATCAGGGCCTTTTGGACCGATTTCGTTAGAAAAGTCAGTTATGTAGCATGTGCTTGGCACGTGACGAACGGATTGGGTGACTTTGAATTGATATTAGCTATTAAGGGGTTAAGTGAAAATTTTGAAACTTAAAGGATTAAGAAGTATTAATATATAAGCAATAAAAAAATGTAACTATTAGATATAATATATAATTATCTTATAAATTTTCATTAATAATATAAATAAATGGTAATAATTAAGACATCAATTGTTATTTTAATGTATAATTTTATTCTTTTCCTGGCAAAAAAATATATTTTTAAAATTATTTAAAATAAGTTCATTTCAAAGAAATAATCTTAATTGGATATAATTAGCTGGTAAAAAAAATATTAGGCTATAATAGTTAAATAAAGCATAGTCACTTAAATTGTTCATCCCAAACCCAACCCCCCATCTTCATTCTTTCATCCCAAACCTAACCCCCAAACCCCAGATTTCATCCCAAAATCAACCCTTATCCTAATGGAAATTCAACCAAATCACATATCAACAACCACCTCTTCTTCCCAGCTCGTTTTCTCTCCACTCCATTACTCCAACTCATTTGCGATCTGAACTTGATTGATTTGTATTGGCAATGGCGATTGGGTCGTAGAAAAAGATGATTTTCTTGTTGGTATTTTTCAACGAAAGGGTGACATTGAGCTTTTTGGTGAGGTGGAGTCGTTGGCGGCGGTGGTAAGGTTGAATTGGGAAATTTTGAGGGTGGAGAATGAGAATGTGAGGCGGTGAGGGTGGTAGAGGAGTTAAGCTACGACGCCGTCGATGGCGGCAAGGAGGACGATTAAGGTGATGATTAGAGTGTGCAGAAATAGCATTTGCAGAGACTGCCCTAGCAACAGTGGCGGTGTTGGGGCAACTGCGGCGGTGATGGGGTTCTGTTAGGTGATGGGTTGGGGACAAAAAAGGTGACGATTTGCGTCGTAGAGTTGGGCCTTGGTTAATGGAAAAGCGCGTGGGTTGTTAGTGGTGGCACCAGTGCCGAATCCGCCGTTTGTGGCAGTGTGGGTGGTGGTGCCATTGGGTTTAGATGAAGGATATAGACTACAGGTCATGTCATTTGTTTTTGATAAAAATATGAATGGAGATTAGATAGAGAGATGAATTTTGAGAGAGAGAGAGAGAGAGTGGAGAGGAGGCTCTAAAGTCTAAATACAAGGGATGAATTTATTCATAAAAATTGGTAATAATAAAATAAAGATGAATAAAAAATGGTAAGTTGTGAGAGCCCGTGCTCGAAAGCCGCACACGCCGAACATATGCGAAATGATATGTGATCGCTCAATGAAAGCGGTTCGGGTGAGTGCCTCGTGCAAATGCGCTTTTGGAAATATGCTTGGTTCCCACACAATGGTTTCCTTTCGAAGCTTTTAATTTAATTGCAAGAGTCGCCACCTCACTTTATTTTAGGAAAAATGAAGACAAAACCTTTTGTTTAGAGAAAGTGGGTTCGGGGGCTAAGTTACGAGAAGAGAAGGGATTAAGCACTCTCCTCGCCCGTGATGGTCTCTAGTATTCATGCCATTTAAGTTCAATTTTATGCCTTTTACCTTGCTTTTATGCCCT
Organism: Campanula takesimana; assembly: GCA_026119855.1. NCBI lineage: Eukaryota > Viridiplantae > Streptophyta > Magnoliopsida > Asterales > Campanulaceae > Campanula > Campanula takesimana. The sequence goes on from JAOWBW010001580.1 coordinate 113,044, forward strand.
AACAAAATGATGATTTAATATCCGAGGAAGTCTTCCTATTTTAGGAATGTTTGCTTTTATTTCACAAATGAGAGTCGGTTTGGGTGGACTCCCACTCGGTTTTGAAAATGGTTTTATCATTTATATACATCAAATCAAACACATAAAGGGGTGGGGGATTAATATTTACATTGGTGTACAAAAGGGAAACAAATCCCAAAACAAATAAATGTCCAAAAGTCCGTCCCCAAGCATTTTTAGGGACTGCTGTCCATTCTTCTTTGTGTACCTGTTCTTGTACTCACTTAATATGGAAATTAAAGGTCAATAAAACTTCCTAACACATTAAAAATCTACCATGATTTTTCCTATGATTTTAGGAGTAATTTATGGTGTCCAAATAAGGCATGCAAGATGATACTTTCCACAGCCCAGTCTGACAGATTTTCATATACTCATAAAGTATCCACTTTTTGCATCATGAAAACAAAGGAATAATGGAAAATAATAAACATGAAAGTTGTTGCTAACATCTCAAAGTGTATATATGGAGAGTTTCAAGACTAACAAACAAGTTTAAGTCTCTAAAAACACCTCTGACATTTTTAGGTCAAAACAGGAAGCATGCTAATCTGAGAACAGAGAGTTGAAACAAAAAATGGAAAGAACCTCTTACACTCAGGGTAAAAATATTATATTTACATTCTCATCTTCATTGTTCTGTGTAGAACAAAATCTATTTTTTGGTCTAAGACCAAAAGCCACGTTTTCTATGCATAAACAAAGCAACAAGGAAGAAAGGTACACCTTGGACAGTCTACTGGAAATCCACACATGGCATGAAAACACTTATCAAAACTTACTCAAATCATCTGAGGTCAACAAAGTGTTGCCTATCGGAGCCTTTGGAGTGTATGATCATATCGTCAACGTACACCTCCATTTTTTTATGTATCATGTCATGGAACAATGCAGTTACGGCTCTCTGATAAGTGGCTCCGGCATTCTTGAGTCCGAATGGAATGACTGTATAACAGAACGTCCCCCAAGGTGTGGTAAACGCTGCTTTGTGTTGGTCCTCCTCGGCCATGAGGATCTGATTGTAACTGGCGAATCCATCTATGAATGAACGAACTTCGTACTTCGCGGTATTGTCGACGAGAATGTCTATGTTTGGAAGAGGAAAATCATCTTTCGGAGATGCTCTGTTGAGATCACGGAAATCAACACAGACTCGGACTTTTCCATTTGCTTTGGAAACTTGTACAGTATTAGCTAACCAGGTTGGATACTCATTACTTTGATGAACCCAACACTCAGGAGTTTCTCTATCTCTTGTTTGACTTGTACCGACCATTCTGGCCTAATTCTGCGGAGTTTCTGCTTGACTGGCCTCGAATCAGGAAGCAGTGGTATCTTGTTCTCAACGATCGAATTGGCTATCCCCGGCATATCTTTGTAGGACCAAGCGAACACATCCACAAATTCTCGGAGAAGCGCTATGAGGGCTTGTCGGTCTTCCCCTTTGAAGAAACTGCCAATCTTGGTCTCTTTCGGATCATCGTCCGTCCCTAGATTAACTGTTTGCATTTCTTCGGCATCAATAGGACCATTTCCGCCACGAAGACCTACTTGCTTATTAATTTCCTTTAATATTTGTTCGTTTTCTTGATCTATCTCGTCATATGACTCATTATTATCTATTTCGTTAGAGTTATTAGTTAATTCATCATTTAGGACGCTAGCAATCTCGGGATACTCAGAAAGATCTATTTTTTATTAAGAAAGTAGGGGAATACACGTTCCGCGATGGCATCTAAGTCCTCTTGAGTGAGCTCATCGGTAGCGGTATCTGACTCTAAGGTAAGAGTTAGAAATTTTCTTGCCCTATGGGGATGGGGAGTACATCCTAATTCCTTGATCAGGAAGTCTTCACTTGCTATGGGTCCCCCAGTTGTGTACCAATTCTGAATAGGTTCATCACTCTTCTCGATGAGCTTGGTGTAGTCTTGGTTCGGAGCATCCCCCTTGTCTATTTCATTAATCTGAGTGTCCTCTAGCTTGCAAAGGTTGAGAAATTGGTGCAGTAGGTCTTCTCCCAACATAAAGTCCCACTCACTGAATGCCTCGGCCTTGGTACCCCCTAATTCTCGAGGTAGCCACGAGAATTGCATCGGTTCTATTTCGAGTGAGTACGGATCACAGTCACTGAATATTTCAAAGCCCGGTTGGCGCTTCCCCCTATGGTCAATCCATGGTTCAGGGAACATGAAGCATGGAAAGTTTTTCCCCTCATGCACAAAGTTGTTATTTTGCATACTAAGTACTTGATCATGAGGCAACATGTAACAGAAAGAAATTTCATTATTAAACTTTGGAGTACTCTCGCCCACATTTGGAACTAGGCGAGTAGTCTCCTCTTCCTCACTAGCTATTTCTATTACATTGATCCCTCCTCCCGTAGTTGGGAGAGGGTTTGTTACTACATTAAGATCCCCTAGCTGCTTAGAATCTATGAGATCTTGGATCACATCTTTGAGGTGGTTGCAAGTATTGGTGTCATGACCACTGAACTGGTGGAATTTGCAGTAGACATGATGGGCATGATTCGGGGGGAGTTCCCTTGGAGCGGTAGACTTTCTTGGTGCTACTTAGCCGGCTTTCATGAGTATGTTAAACATTTGACTTTGGGTGACACCTTCTAGCTTGCTATAGGTCCTCTGCCTCGTTTTAGTCTTAGACTCAACTTCCATCTTGTAGCATTCTCTCTGAGCTTGTAGACATGCTTGGAGCGTGTCGATCTTTTTCTCATAGTACTCTTCTTGCATGAGTAAGCCCTTTCGAAGTGCATTGACCTCCTCCTCTCGGGCTAGCAAATGATTTTGGAGAAATTTTATTTCTCTGTCGAAGAATTCCTTTTGTGTTCGTAGTCGAGTCATGAACTCTTCCTCTATCTCTCTCTTGAAGCGTGCGTATAAGACTGTAGCATATACTTCCGAGAGTTGACTTACTTCCCCTTCTAGTCGAGCTTTGAGATCGTTGAGTTCTTGAGTAAACTTGGTGCTTGACATTGTGTTGGGAGTATGGAGCTACTTTGCTGATCGGACGGACCTAGAGTGCAGAAACTGTGTCAAATCCAAGCTGGGGTCCCAACAAGTCGGCTTTTATGAAACATGGGTTGACCAATACGGTAGATTCACAGAAAAAGGAGGATGTCTCGTACGAGACAATGGATGTCTTGTACGAGGCATCCAGACTAACAGTCAGATTCCAGATTTTAATCCTATTGGTCGGATGGAATTCAATCCATTTTAAGAGGTTACTACTCTAGTTCATCCTGGAACAGTGGATTCTGTCACCTTAGAATATGAGCCCCTTGTTTTTCACCTGTATTACACTCTCCCAAACGGACAATTCGGGCAAAGGTCCCATATTCTCATCGGAATCCACCATTCAATTAACCAAACCTAAGTGACCCGTAGTTGTTTTGCACTTTGTTAAACAACGCATTAATGCAATCAAACCTTGTGAATTTTAAGGGACAACCGAAAGGGACATGTTGAATGGTGCGGTCAAAACTAAGCCAAAATGGCATCCACAATCCCGCACAGAATAGTAAAAGTAGGAAAACACAAGCTCGGATTTCCGTAGAGAGGTTCTCCATTCTTTCAAAATCCTTTGTTCAACATTTTACCGAAGGGACATTCGTCATATTCACAAGGGAGGAATATAGATTGTAAAGATGCGTTATCTTGGGCAAAGATTAAAACAACCCTAAGAATCGAACCGACCGGTCTCGAGGAGTGTCTTATTAACTAGTATGTATGCATGAGGTTGATGCAAGGCTTACAGCTAAGGCTCCCCATGAACACAGTCTAGGAGCGTGTCACGGAGTGGGTACACCATCTTTGGAGAGACCGGCGAGGGCCATTCGTTAGAATGGGGGTGCTGACCGACATCCGTCCTCCGATTGGGACCCAGGTTTATAGGGTATGTAGTTCAATTAATCTACATGTGTGCATGTGTGTGAGAGTCAAGATCTAGGTGTCAAGGTTAAAATAGAAAGTTTTTTTTTTAAATTAAAAAACAAAAACATGCAATGGCCGGGCCAGGTGGCTGCCTACGTTTTCCTCTTGTGGAGGAACTCAGGCCGTCGTAGTTCACACATAAGGCAAACGCATGTAAAACAGGGGATAAACATTTAGCAAGTACTCCTGCAAAACAAAGGTTAGCCTTATAATATATGGGGAGTTTCTTCGTCGTTAGGAAGGTCCCAAGACTCAGAAACAGGGGGGAGGGCAGATCTGGAACTCTGTGTGCGTGTTTGAACCGAATAAATTTCCCTTTTCAAACCAGAGAGTCAGATCTGCCAGGCAGAACTGAGATGTCTCGTACGAGACAAGTGATACCTCGTACGAGGCATCCCAGTCTGGGAACAGACTAACGTAGAGAATGCAGAATTTTGAAACAATGATGATTTCTTTCGACGCAAGTATAACCTACTTACTGTGATTCTTCCCCAGCAGAGTCGCCACTGTTTGCGCGTGAGGTTTTTGCTTCGATGGCACGCTTTTGACCTTCGATTCACCTTCTTGTTGATTTGAGAGTCGCCACCATGTTATTGTCGGAACACGGACCGAGATGTCACGACCCGAAATCTAGGCTCTATTTTATTAGTAATTAAATGATTATTATTTAATTATTTGCTTATTTATTTATTTAAATTATTATTTATTTAAATATTTATGTGTTATAATAATTATGCCTAGCATTTTATTTGGGTCATTTGTGTTAGTATAGAAATGTTGGGTCTTAATTGTTAGTTGGGAGTGTAGTTTGTGTGTAGTGTGAGAGAGGGGGCCTAAGTGTAAATCTTTTAAACATTTTTCATACTCCCTCCCTACTCCCCTCACCTCCCTCACCATTCTCTCACTCCACCTCCATTCTTTCCCAGCAAACTCACCCTCTCTCTCCTCCCTTGGGTAAGTTTTTCTTCTCTTTACTTCTCTCTTCATTTACTCCTTCTTCCTCTCATCTTCTCTCATTTCTTAAAACGTGAAACGTGTTTAGATCGTCGCTAGGATCGCGTAGAGTCAAAAAGAATCGAAATCCATCAACTTTGAGAATTTGCAAGTAAGTTACTTTTCCCCCATTTTGATGCTAAATTGTTCATATCATGTTTAGATAATGTTTGATGTGTTATATTTGAAGTTTGGTTGGGTTTTGAATTTGTTTGGAATTTATTTTGGATTTTGATCAAAAATGGTGAATTATGAATGTTGGGTTTGATTCTTGATATTGGTTGATTAGATGTTGTTAAAGGAGTCTTTTTAGACTTATAAGTTGTTTTGGTACATTAGTATATGAGTTGGAAGGTTGGATTTTGATTGAATGTGTTTTGGGTTTGAAAATGGAAGAACCCATGTTGTTCTTCCCGATTTCTGGCAATTCAGATCATTGGGCGGCCGCACAAAAATAGATGGGCGACCGCACATCTATCTGAAAGCTTTTGTTCCTGTTTTGAGGCATTTTGGGCGACCGCACAGTCCCTTTTGGGCGGCCGCCCAGAACCCCTGAAAGTTCTCATTTGTTAAATTTGGGTGATTGAAGGACGCGTTTTGGTCCAAGTCTAGGGTGTCCTTCTAGTTGAACTTAGTGAATATTGTAGTACACTTTAGTGATAGAATTGGGTCCTTGTGATCAAGTTTGTGTTCGAAATTCATTTATTGTTAATTGGGACTTTGAAGCACCTTTATTGTGTATTGTTGGTTCATTTCATCTTTTTGGTGAATTATTTGGTGTGATTCCCTACTTTGGAATCCTTTGTTGCTTATCGTGCTAGTATTTTATTACTTAGCCTTTACGTGAAAGTCCAGCTGGTATTTTGTGTGTGTTTGGGCGATGCGAAACATTATGATGGCACGGCCAAGTCCATTGTGATGTTGACCATTGTTTTGCCCCATTATTACCCTCCTCCAGATTGGCCTTGGATGTGAGAAGAGCTAGCTCCTTTGTGTGCATTTTAGCTTCTTGGAGCATGACTTTGTGCATGTCTCCCGTCTTTTGTGACACTTCATTTGGTTATTGGTTCCGGTACCGGGGTTTTCTCTTCGGCTTTCATGCTATTATGAAGATGATGGTTTGTTGATTATTGAAGCTGCGCAGCGATCCTTTATTTGGATGTTCCGGATTGGAAAACCTTGGCTATATCCTTTGTTATGTGTTTATTTCCGCTGCGATCTGTTATATGATAATTGCTATGTGCTATGTGATAATAATTATTGTTTATTGCTTATTGCATCATAGCATGTCATGTAGTTACATTAGTAACTTATTGAGATTTATCTCACTCCCTTTCTTTTATCTTTGTTTTTCCTTAACCCCCCCCCCCAGGTGCTAAGGATTAGTCTCGCTGATCACGAGAAAGAGGACGTCGAGTGTGGATCCGTTCTTTTGGGGAAGGTTGATATAGGTTGGTTTCCATTATGTAAATGTGTAACCATTTTGGGGTAGTTGTACCAAACAATGACGTCACTAAGAATTGTATATTTGTATTTTGTTGGGCATAAACTTGTGGAAGTTTATGATAGTTGTATTTGGTTTTTATTAAACTTGGTTTTGTAAAACTTTGGATCATTACCTTTTGGTATTAAATGGAATTTTTAACTTCAGTATTTCTGAGTTTTGGTTTTAGAGTCGACGTCCAGATCGCGGTCTCGGGCCCGCGGGGTCCGGGGTCGCGACAGTTGGTATCAGAGCTATGGCATTAGCTCTAAGTGTAAGTCTAGGTGGATTAGTATGACCTAGGTGGGTAGTAGAGTGCGGAGTGATTAACGGTTGATGTTTTATGCAGGTAATTGTTCTCAATGTCTGGAAGAAGAAACAGAGGAGGTACTAGTGGGGCACAGAATCAGAATGATACAAGGGATGAATCCCGTGCCATGTTTCAAGGCATGTTCGAGGCGGCCATGAAGGCCATACATGATCAAGGTCCGAGGGTAGATCAAGCACCACCCCGTTATGGATTGGAGCAATTTCTGAAGTTGAAACCGGTTGAATTCAATGGGGAGCCCGATGTTCGGAAAGCTGAGTTGTGGATTGAGTCTATGGAGAAGATTTATGATGTATTTGGGTGTTCGGATGAGGACAAGGTCCGGTTTGCGGCTTACAAGCTTGTGGGAGCCGCCGAGCATTGGTGGAAGGGCGTTAAAGCTACTTGGGTTGATACTCACACGGTGTATGCGTGGGAGTTGTTTGTGCGCAAATTCAAGGAGCATTTCATTCCGGTTGTTGATCAAAACCGAAAGGAGATCGAGCTACTCAACCTGGAGCAAGGTGTGTTGTCTATAGCACAATACTCGGCTAAGTTCATAGAATTAGCCCGGTATTGCGACTATTTGGTGAGGACCGAGGAGCAAAGGCTATGAGATTTATTCGGGGATTGAAGACCTCCATCCGTACTCAACTGATTGCTCAACGGATTGTGACTTTTCAAGATGCGGTGGACCGAGCCTATTTGATAGAGCAAGATATTGGGGAGCATAAAAGGAAAACCGAGGTGGCCAACCCGAGTAAGCAAGGAGCGCAGAGCAAGTCGCAACCAAGGATTGATAACAGAGGTAACTTTGGGGGACAATCTCAGTCCCGAGGGCAATAAAACCCAAGGAACCCGGGTACCACTTCCGGGAACCAAGGGAGCCAAATTAGGAGGCTTTGTTCGTATTGTCAAAAGGAAGGTCATTCTGAAGACCGTTGTTGGAAGAAGCAAGGAAGGTGCACCAATTGTGGTCAAATGGGTCACTTTGTAAAGGATTGCCCGAGAGGTAGAGTACAAGCATCCGGGTCAGGAGTTGGTAATAATCAGGGTCAGAAAAGGGATGCCGCTGGGAAGCCCAGAGTTCAAGGGAAGGTTTATGCCATGAATCAACAACAAGCTACCGATGATCCATCCGTTATTGGAGGTATTATTTCTGTGTCTAATGTGAGCGCACGAGCGTTAGTAGATCCAGGATCATCTCATTCATACATTTCTGTGCAATTTGCTTCTCTATTAAATGCTGCATTCGAATCTTTACCGTACGTGCTAGAGGTGTCGACCCCTATAGGAGAATGCTTGATTTCTGATCGAGTCTTTCGTGCTTGTGACGTGGTTATTTGTGGTCGAGTCCTTTGTGCGGATTTGGTAGTTCTTCCTATCCAAGACTTTGATGTCATTTTGGGTATGGATTGGTTGAGCAAGTTTCATGCTTCCGTTGATTGCCGTAAGAAAACTGTTACTTTTTCTATTCCCGATGTGCCTAAGTTTGTTTTTGAGGCTAGTCCTCTGAGTAGAAGGGTTCGCTTAATTTCTTATTTGAAAGCGAGAAAATTATTGCATAGTGGTTGTGAGGGGTATTTGGCTAGTGTTCTTGATACTAGGAAAGAATCCCCTAGTTTGGATAGTGTTCGGGTAGTTCGGGAATTTCCCGATGTTTTCTCTACCGAGTATGATATGCCTCCCGATCGTGAGATTGAGTTTTGTATAGATCTTTTGCCGGGTACGGCTCCAATTTCGAAAGCACCTTATAGGTTAGCTCCCGCAGAGTTGAAGGAATTAAAGGTTCAGTTGCAAGAGTTGCTTGATAGAGGGTTTATCCGCCCTAGCGTTTCCCCGTGGGGAGCACCGGTTTTGTTTGTGCGGAAGAAAGATGGTTCGTTGAGATTGTGCATCGACTACCGGAAGTTGAATCAGGTTACAGTGAAGAATAAGTATCCTCTACCGCACATCGATGATTTATTTGATCAGCTTCAAGGGTCCGTGGTTTTCTCTAAACTTGATTTGAGGAGTGGGTTCCATCAGTTGAAGGTTCGATCGGAAGATATTCCGAAGACTGCTTTTCGCACTCGTTATGGTCATTATGAGTTCTTGGTTATGCCGTTTGGGTTGACTAACGCGCCGGCCGTGTTTATGGATTTGATGAACCGGATTTTCCATCCTTATCTTGATTCGTTCGTGGTAGTCTTCATCGACGACATTCTTGTTTATTCGAAATCTCGAGAGGAGCATGAACAGCATTTGAGGACAGTTTTATCCGTTCTTGCGAGGGAGAAATTATTTGCGAAGTTCAGTAAATGCGAATTTTGGCTCGAGAAGGTGTCATTTCTGGGTCATGTGATTTCGAAAGACGGGGTTTCCGTGGACCCGTCAAAGATTGAGGCCATAGTGGATTGGAAGAGACCTGAGTCAGTGACAGAGATTAGAAGCTTTCTTGGTTTAGCCGGGTATTACCGAATATTTATTGAGGGGTTTTCGAGGATTGCTACTCCGATGACTCAGTTGACCCGGAAGAATGTTCCGTTTGTGTGGACCGAGAAATGTGACAAGAGTTTCGAGGAATTGAAGAAGAGGTTGACTACCGCACCGATCTTGACTTTGCCTAATGGGAGCGATGGCCTAGTGATTTACAGTGATGCTTCGAAAGAGGGTTTGGGCTGTGTGTTGATGCAGAATGGGAAAGTAATTGCGTATGCTTCGAGGAAGTTGACCCCGAGTGAACAGAATTACCCGACTCATGATATGGAGTTAGCGGCTATTGTCTTTGCGTTGCACAAATGGAAGCACTACCTTTACGGGGCGAAGTTTGAGATTTTTACCGATCACAAGAGTTTGAAGTACCTTTTCTCCCAGAAAGAGTTGAACAACCGACAGCGCCGATGGATGGAATTGTTGAAGGATTATGATTGCACGATTTCTTATCATCCGGGAAAGGCGAATGTGGTAGCCGATGCGATTAGTAGAAAGTCTTATGTGGCTTCGATGATGGTCCGGGAGTGGAAAATGCTTGAGGATGTTCGAGATTGGTCTCCTCGTGAATCGAGACATGGGGCTATTTTTGCGAATATTAGGGTGTCTCCGACCCTAATTCAGAGGATAAAGGAAGCTCAGAAAGAAGATCCCGAGTTGGTGAAGATGATGGGTAAATTGAAGGAAAAGAACTTCGAGGATTTTTCTATTAGTTCGAGTGGAGTGTTGACTTTCCGTGGAAGATTGTGTGTTCCGGATGTTGACGGAATTAAACAGAGAGTTCTTGATGAGGGTCACAAATCGAGGTATACTATTCATCCGGGTAGTACGAAGATGTATCAGGATTTGAAGCAACAATTTTGGTGGATTAATATGAAAAGGGAAATAGCCGAGTATGTTTCGAAGTGTTTAACGTGTCAGCAGGTCAAAGCCGAGCATCAGAGACCCGCGGGACTACTTCAGCCGTTAGACATTCCCGAGTGGAAATGGGAGCATGTGACTATGGATTTCGTTACGGGACTGCCTCGTACCCGTAGGAAGTTTGACAGTGTTTGGGTAATAGTGGATAGATTGACCAAGAGTGCCCATTTCTTGCCTATTGACATCAGATATTCGATGGAGAAGCTTGCGACCCTTTATATTGATGAGATTGTTAGATTGCATGGGATTCCGGTTAGCATTGTGTCAGATCGAGACCCGAGGTTTACTTCTAGATTCTGGAAGGCATTTCAGGAAGCTTTGGGTACAGATTTGCGTTTCAGTACAGCTTTTCATCCTCAGACCGATGGTCAATCCGAGAGGACTATTCAGATTTTGGAGGATATGTTGCGAGCGTGTGCGATAGACTTTTCCGATTCTTGGGATTCGCACCTACCGTTAGTGGAATTCTCTTACAACAACAGTTATCAGGCTAGTATCGAGATGGCGCCATTTGAGGCCTTGTATGGAAGGAAATGTAGATCGCCTATTTGTTGGGATGAGGTTGGTGAAGCGAAAGTTTTGGGTATTGATTTGCTTCGGGATTCGGTTGAGAAAGTTAAAGTTATCCGGGATAGATTGAAGACAGCCCAGAGTCGACATAAGAGCTACGCAGACAACCGAAGGCGAGATCTTAGTTTTCAGACCGGTGATTTGGTATTCTTGAGGGTATCTCCAAAGGTGGGTATTCATAGGTTTGGGAAGAAAGGTAAATTGGCTCCGAGGTTTATTGGCCCGTTTGAGATTTTGGGAAAGGTTGGACTTCTTGCGTATCGACTCGCGTTACCGCCATCTTTGGACCGATTGCACGACGTCTTTCACGTTTCTATGCTTCGGAAGTATGTTCATGATCCATCTCACGTGTTACCAAGGATACCGGAGGATATTGAGCCCGATATGACTTATGAGGAACGACCGGTTCAGATCTTAGATTCTAAAGTCCAAGAGTTGGGAAACAAGAGCATCGCGTTGGTTCGAGTCCTTTAGAGGAATCATAACATCGAGGAGTCGACGTGGGAGCTCCGAGATGAGATCGAGAGGAAATTTCCGTGGCTTTTTGTTTAAGGTAAGTCTCGTTAAAATTCGGGTCGAATTTTCTTTAAGGGGGAGTGAATGTCACGACCCGAAATCTAGGCTCTATTTTATTAGTAATTAAATGATTATTATTTAATTATTTGCTTATTTATTTATTTAAATTATTATTTATTTAAATATTTATGTGTTATAATAATTATGCCTAGCATTTTATTTGGGTCATTTGTGTTAGTATAGAAATGTTGGGTCTTAATTGTTAGTTGGGAGTGTAGTTGTGTGTAGTGTGAGAGAGGGGGCCTAAGTGTAAATCTTTTAAACATTTTTCATACTCCCTCCCTACTCCCCTCACCTCCCTCACCATTCTCTCACTCCACCTCCATTCTTTCCCAGCAAACTCACCCTCTCTCTCCTCCCTTGGGTAAGTTTTTCTTCTCTTTACTTCTCTCTTCATTTACTCCTTCTTCCTCTCATCTTCTCTCATTTCTTAAAACGTGAAACGTGTTTAGATCGTCGCTAGGATCGCGTAGAGTCAAAAAGAATCGAAATCCATCAACTTTGAGAATTTGCAAGTAAGTTACTTTTCCCCCATTTTGATGCTAAATTGTTCATATCATGTTTAGATAATGTTTGATGTGTTATATTTGAAGTTTGGTTGGGTTTTGAATTTGTTTGGAATTTATTTTGGATTTTGATCAAAAATGGTGAATTATGAATGTTGGGTTTGATTCTTGATATTGGTTGATTAGATGTTGTTAAAGGAGTCTTTTTAGACTTATAAGTTGTTTTGGTACATTAGTATATGAGTTGGAAGGTTGGATTTTGATTGAATGTGTTTTGGGTTTGAAAATGGAAGAACCCATGTTGTTCTTCCCGATTTCTGGCAATTCAGATCATTGGGCGGCCGCACAAAAATAGATGGGCGACCGCACATCTATCTGAAAGCTTTTGTTCCTGTTTTGAGGCATTTTTGGCGACCGCACAGTCCCTTTTGGGCGGCCGCCCAGAACCCCTGAAAGTTCTCATTTGTTAAATTTGGGTGATTGAAGGAAGCGTTTTGGTCCAAGTCTAGGGTGTCCTTCTAGTTGACCTTAGTGAATATTGTAGTACACTTTAGTGATAGAATTGGGGCCTTGTGATCAAGTTTGTGTTCGAAATTCATTTATTGTTAATTGGGACTTTGAAGCACCTTTATTGTGTATTGTTGGTTCATTTCATCTTTTTGGTGAATTATTTGGTGTGATTCCCTACTTTGGAATCCTTTGTTGCTTATCGTGCTAGTATTTTATTACTTAGCCTTTACGTGAAAGTCCAGCTGGTATTTTGTGTGTGTTTGGGCGATGCGAAACATTATGATGGCACGGCCAAGTCCATTGTGATGTTGACCATTGTTTTGCCCCATTATTACCCTCCTCCAGATTGGCCTTGGATGTGAGAAGAGCTAGCTCCTTTGTGTGCATTTTAGCTTCTTGGAGCATGACTTTGTGGCATGTCTCCCGTCTTTTGTGACACTTCATTTGGTTATTGGTTCCGGTACCGGGGTTTTCTCTTCGGCTTTCATGCTATTATGAAGATGATGGTTTGTTGATTATTGAAGCTGCGCAGCGATCCTTTATTTGGATGTTCCGGATTGGAAAACCTTGGCTATATCCTTTGTTATGTGTTTATTTCCGCTGCGATCTGTTATATGATAATTGCTATGTGCTATGTGATAATAATTATTGTTTATTGCTTATTGCATCATAGCATGTCATGTAGTTACATTAGTAACTTATTGAGATTTATCTCACTCCCTTTCTTTTATCTTTGTTTTTCCTTAACCCCCCCCCCCCCCAGGTGCTAAGGATTAGTCTCGCTGATCACGAGAAAGAGGACGTCGAGTGTGGATCCGTTCTTTTGGGGAAGGTTGATATAGGTTGGTTTCCATTATGTAAATGTGTAACCATTTTGGGGTAGTTGTACCAAACAATGACGTCACTAAGAATTGTATATTTGTATTTTGTTGGGCATAAACTTGTGGAAGTTTATGATAGTTGTATTTGGTTTTTATTAAACTTGGTTTTGTAAAACTTTGGATCATTACCTTTTGGTATTAAATGGAATTTTTAACTTCAGTATTTCTGAGTTTTGGTTTTAGAGTCGACGTCCAGATCGCGGTCTCGGGCCCGCGGGGTCCGGGGTCGCGACACGAGATGTCTTGATTCGGGGGTTAAATGGCACACTTTTGACCTTCGATTCACCTTCTTGTTGATTTGAGAGTCGCCACCATGTAATTGTTGGAACACGGACCGAGATGTCTGGATTCGGGGGTTAAGTTATGAATTGGGAAGGCCAAGGAGCACCCAATTCACCCAATCTAGGATTGGTCTTGCTAAGAAATCACCATCATCGTTTCAAAATCATGCATTCGTGTACCAAAAGATAAAAACAAACAAATAAATAATGACTTATTTATTTGGGATGTCGGATCATGTGCTTCAAGACCATCTCCATGGGTTGGAGAGGCTCTAGGCTGATCCTTTAATGGAATCACACTACTTCAAACACAAAGAAGGAGATGAGAAGATAGAAAAGCAAAGATTTACCTAAGCGTTTTCTTTAAGAATCCTATGGATGGCCTTGACTAAAGGCCTTGATACTCTAAATTTCGTGGGTATCAGAGAGGGGTTGATTAGAAGAACTTCTTTGGTCAGATTTTGAGTGGTTGTTTGGTGAATATAGAGTCTACACTTTCTCTGGTTCAAGAACCTTATATTTATAGGAGATTTTGACCTAGGGTTTTGGCCAAGAAGGTAAGTTGAAGTGAGAATCAATGAGTTGATCTCCACAGAGGTATTTTTGGACTCTAGGATCGGACATTAGGTTTTCCCAGATTGCATGAGTGTTTGCCAAGAAAAGGGGTTAAGATCAACAAGGAAACTGACCAAAAACCCGAATGTCGAGGGGGATACCTCGTACGAGACATCAATGTCTCGTACGAGGCATCTATGTGCTGGAATCACTTATTTTCCCTCAGCGATAGTTTTAATGTTCAGTTTGGCCCTTAACTAACGGAGTCAGTTAGAAACTTAACGAAACATGTCCAACTTAACGAGTTTTGACCCAAATCAAAGGCGAGACACAGAAGTAGTGTGATTATAAATGAATGTCTAAAATGGGGTGTCTACAGCGACCCATGAATCCTTTTACTTCTTTCTGCGTCTTAGGTGGAGGCATATCAACGATGGCTTTGATCTTAGCAGGGTCTGCTTCTATACCACGCTCGGTGACCATGTGTAACGACCCCAAAACCCGTCCCTATTTATTTTATATTTTTTGGGGATTTTAATTTTACATTATATGTGCATTTTATGTTTTGCATCATATTTTATGATTTTCACATCTTACTTGATTATTTGTGTTATTTACTTAGTTAGTAATAATAATGATTAAGGAAGTTAATTGATTAAGTTGAAACTTTAGGGTCCTTTGTGAAAATATAAGTCTAGAGGTTAAAGTGTTAAAAATGGAACTTGAGTGACCAAAATATAATTTTGGGGTAAAAATCTTTATAACTTATCACTTCTCTTCCCCTCTCTCTGTGTTTCATTATGCTGCAACTTCTTTCTCGTTCTTTCCTTAGGGTTAAGAAGAAAAGGTAAGTTCAACCTATTTCGATTTAATTCTTTTTATTTACTTATCCGTTTTAAAATCTAATTATATAAAAATGATCAGGGCGTTGAATAGGTCATTTCTACCCGAACAAAACGTATTTCAGCGATACTTTTTCCGAAAATAGGTAAGTTACTAATTCCCCTTTAAATATTAAAATGGTCATATATGGTATACTTGATACTTGTGATTGTTATTTTTGTGATTTGGATAATATTTGTGATACTTGTAATTTTGGGACAAAGGGAGTATTTGGAAAGTTGATGTTGGTTGTGTAAAGAAGCCATATTTGTGTTTTATAACTCAGTTTGGTTGAATTATGTTTGGTAAGATAGATGTTGGTTCGTACTTTTGGGACGGTAAAACGAAGGGAGTAAAATTAGCAAGTTTTGGGCCTGGCGGGTGTGTTAGGCGGCCGCACAGGCTGGTTTAGGCGACCGCCCAGGGTTGCTGAAAAATGGAGTTGTTCCATTTCAAGTGATTTAAAGTTCAATCTTGGTCTAGGTCTTAGGTGGTATCCTAGAGTACCTAGAGGGTTGTTGTGGAACACCCTAGTGTTTGAAATTGGTTCCCTTGTGAACAAATGTGTTATGGAATGTGAATAAGTGTTACATGGGGTATTGTTGAACATCTTTTGATGTGGTTTGGATTGATTCATCTTTGTGATGTGTTTGGCTTGATTCCCTACTTTGGATTCATTGCCCCTGGTTGTTGTTTAAGCAAGTATTCATTACTATGCTCGTTTGGAAGTCCAGCTGGTACTTGTTGTAAAGTCGGGCAGTGGTAGGGATTATAATGGCACACGAGCCAAGTTCCTTGTAAGGCTTCTACCATTGGTTTCCCATTTTTAACCCCCTTCCTTGGGCCACGGATTGGGTCTGGGCTAGCTCTCCCTTGAGTGAGTTTAGTCGCCGTTTGGGTTATGACTATGTGTCATTTTCCCCCTCTTGTTGTTGTTGTTGTTGTTGTTTGGTTCTTGAACCGGTTTGAGCCCTTTGGTGCTGCTCAGTTGATACATCTCAGATGGTTATATGTTTGATTCGAGAACCTTGGTTCAGTATCCACGTATGAGTGTTTATTTCCACCTTATGTGTGGTATGATGAGTTGGTCGTTATTTTCATCCGGTATGGGACGGTTGGCGATAGGGAGCCTCTCATGTTATGTGCTATGTGGATGTTTATTGACATTGTTCAATTCCGAGTATCATTTCAGCATGTAACGTAGTTGCATTTTAGTAGCTTACTGAGATTCATTCTCACCCTTATTTGTTTACTAGTTTAGATAAAGGAGAGCCCAGGGGATAGGTCACTGCACAAGGAAGGACGTCGAGGTGGTAATTTTGGGTAAGAAATTTTGGGAAAGTAAGTTTGGTATGTAAAGGCTACATTATGTAAATGTATAACCTTTTGGGTAGTGTACCCGTGACTTCATCTTTGTATCACCTATTTTTGGGAACATATTGGTAATTTGTAAATTTGTAAGTAAAGTGTGTAAGCCTTATGGCTAAGTACTTTGGATTGTGAAAGTTTGTTTATGTGGAAATGAAATCAAGTTTCAAGTAAATGTGTTTGGTTATATGAAACTTTTATGAAAGTACATTTCGAAAAATTTTCCTAAAATATTTTATAACGTCTTCCGATCGTGTCCCGAGTGTGGGGCCAAGTAGGACCACGGGTACGGGGCGCGACAGTTGGTATCAGAGCTAGGTTGTAGATGGTCTAGAATGACTAAGTGACCTAGGAGGGTAGTAGTGTATAGAGTGAGTAACGTTCAGTGTCTTATGCAGGTATTTATTGAAAATGGGTGAAACTGATGGAGATCAGGCTGGTTCTTCAGGGCATGGGGATGCCAGAGAAGTGGCCCGAATCATAATGTTTCAAGGGATGTTCGAGGCAGCAATGAAAACTTTAAATGATCAAAGGCAAGGAGGAGAACAAGTACCTCCGAGATATGGGTTAGAACAGTTCCTAAAGATGAAACCAATGGGTTATAAAGGAGAACCAGAGGTAATAAAGGTCGAGAGGTGGATAGAGTCGATGGAGAAAATATTTGATGTCTTGAGATGTACTGATGAAGAACAAGTCAGGTTTGCTACTTATAAACTGAGTGGAGCTGCTGAGCACTGGTGGAGAGCTTTGAAAACAAATTGGGATGAGAATCATGTACCCTATACTTGGGAAAATTTTCTGAGGAAGTTCAAGGAACATTTCATTCCTCGGGTGGATCAAGACAAGAAGGAAATGGAGTTTCTTAACTTGGAGAAGAATACTATGTCTGTGGCTTAGTATACATCCAAATTCACGGAGTTATCCAGGTACTGTACTCACTTGGTGGCAACTGAGGAAAGGAAGGCAACTAGATTTGTAAAGGGTTTGAGAACTGTGATTCGAAGTCAACTAGTATCCCACAAGTTGCAAGATTTTCAAGATGCTGTTGATAGAGCATATCAGGTGGAGCATGATATAGAAGAACATAAGAGGAAAGTTGAATTGGTAGGTACAAGAAGTCAAGGGAGATCTCAACCACAGCGTGGTGATAATCGAGGAGGTCAGGGAACACCATCACAATTTAGAGGGAAACCACAAGGACAACCAATTGTCAGGAATCAAGGTAGAAGAATATGTAATTACTGTCAGAAGGAAGGGCACACTGAAGAGCGATGTTGGAAGAAGCAGGGAAAGTGTTTGAATTGTGGTCATCTTGGCCATTTTCAGAAGGATTGTCCAAGAGCAAGGATTGTACCATATGGAAGTGGAGCAGGATCATCTCAGGGTCAGAAGAGGGATGCCTCAGGGAAGCCTAAGGTGCAAGGTCGTGTTTTTGCTATCAACCAACAACAGGCTTCAAATTCTTTTAACGTGATAGGAGGTATAATTTCTGTGTCTAGTTTGAGGGCACGAGCACTTATAGACCCTGGCTCTTCGCATTCTTATGTGTCTGTGCATTTTGCTTCTCAATTGCATGTTTCTTCTGAATCTCTACCTTATGTGTTAGAAGTGTCTACTCCAATAGGGGAGTGTTTGGTGACTAATAAGGTGTTACATGGCTGTGATGTGCATATTTGGGAGCATGTTTTATTTGCTGATTTAGTTGTTTTGCCATTACAAGATTTTGATATTATCTTGGGAATGGATTGGTTGAGTAAATACCATGCTTCAGTTGATTGTTATAAAAAGGTGGTTACATTTTCTATTCCTGATGTGCCGGAATTTACTTTTGAGGCTGCTCCTTTGGGTAAGGGAATTCGTATTATTTCTTATGTGAAAGCTAGAAAGTTTTTGCATCGTGGTTGTACGGGGTATTTGGCTAGAGGATGTGCATATTGTGAAAGAGTTTCCTGATGTGTTCTCTACTGAGTATTCTATGCCTCCTGATAGGGAGATCGAGTTTTGTATTGACTTAATTCCAGGTACTACCCCGATATCTGAATCACCTTACAAAATGGCTCCAGCTGAATTAAAGGAGTTGAAAATTCAACTGCAAGAGTTGCTTGATAGGGGTTTCATTCGACCCAGTGTATCACCATGGGGAGCTCCTGTGTTGTTTGTAAAGAAGAAAGATGGGTCTTTGAGACTGTGCATCGACTATAGAAAACTGAATCAGGTGACTGTAAAGAACAAATATCCTTTGTCTCACATTGATGATTTATTTGATCAACTCCAAGGGTCAGTTGTCTTTTCGAAGCTTGATTTGAGGAGTGGGTATCATCAGTTAAAGATTCACTCAGAAGACATTCCTAAGACTGCTTTCCGTAGTAGGTATGGTCATTATGAGTTTCTTGTTATGCCTTTCGGGTTAACAAATGCTCCAGCTGTTTTCATGGATATGATGAATCGAGTTTTCAAGCCTTATCTTGATTCTTTTGTGGTTGTGTTTATTGATGACATCCTTGTTTATTCTAAGTCTCGGGAAGAACATGAGCAACACTTGCGAATGGTTCTATCTATTCTTCCGGAGAAGCAGTTGTTTGCAAAATTCAGTAAATGTGCTTTTTGGCTCGATGAAGTTTCTTTTCTGGGACATGTGGTTTCTAATAGAGGTATATCTGTTGATCCATCAAAAATTGAAGCTATTGTGAATTGGAAAAGACCAGAATCAGTTATAGAAATTCGAAGTTTCTTGGGGTTAACAGGGTACTAAAGAAGATTCATTGAAGGGATTTCTAAGATTGCTACACCATTGACTCAGTTGACTCGAAAGAATGTGCCATATGTGTGGGATGACAAATGTCAAGTTAGTTTTGAAGAGTTAAAGAAAAGGTTGACCACCGCTCCTATTCTTGCACTGCCTAATGGGAATGATGAATTGGTGATTTATAGTTATGCTTCAAAAGAAGACTTGGGGTGTGTTCTAATGCAAAGTGGGAAGGTAATTGCGTATGCTTCAAGGAAGTTAACTCCAAGTGAGCAGAATTATTCGACCCATGACATGGAGCTTGCAGCTATTGTTTTGCGTTACACAAATGGAAGCATTATCTATATGGAGCAAAGTTTGAGATTTTCACAGATAATCAGAGTTTGAAATATCTTTTCTCCCAGAAAGAGTTGAACAATAGACAACGAAGATGGATGGAGCTGTTGAAGGATTATGATTGCACCATTTCTTATCATCCGGGCAAGGCGAATGTGGTAGCTGATGCTATTAGTAGGAAGTCTTATGTAGCTTCATTGATGGTACGTGAATGGAAGATGTTAGAGGATGCTCGAGATTGGTGTCCTTATGAATCGAGGCATAGGGCTATATTTACGAATATCAGAGTATTGCCAACCTGTAAGGATCCCCGCCCCGCGACAAGGTCAACACGTGTCCAAATCCGGGATGGTTCCAAACACAATGGCACAATTTAACGGAGTCGCCACACTTTGTTAATTTTAAACCCAACAAAATGAAAAAGGTTAGAGACAAAAGGTTCGGAGGTCAGGTTACGGATTTGGGAAGAGTTTTAAGTCACCCAAGCCGCCTCGGTCAAAACCGAGTCTCCCTTATTAATTAACAAAAGTGCATATGTGTGTGTGTGTTTTAAGGAAAATCTCTGTTTTTGATTGTTTATCAACTTTAACTGAAAAAAAGGTTTTATTTGCACAAGAAACAACAGAACAAGGGGCAAAAGAGTGTAGATACCCCGGGGAACCACGGCTTTAGGCTCGAGCGCGTGGGTCGTCCTAGGATGTCTAACTTGTTTTTAGAGTGTTTAGAGTCGTCACCTATGTTTTTAAAGGAACATAAGAAAAACCTAGAAATAGCCTAATTTATGTACAAAACCAGAGATTCGGGAGAGAAGGGTTCGGGGGTTAGGTGACGGAGTGGGAAGTACTTAAACACCCACTCCGCCCCGCTTACGCGGGTCTTGCTACTATTGGTGTTCTAATATTTTCATGTCCTTCAATTAATTAAATAGAAATGTGCTAACAATTGTGATGAGAAGAAAAGGGGGAATAAAGGGGAAATAAAATAGAATTGTTTTATTTATTTAATGATAAAGATTACATGTGCCAAGTAATGTTAAAGAATTACATTAAGAGATGAAGAGAAATTAACATGGTGAATTAAAGTTGAGATTAAAATGTAGGGAGATAACCTTAACTAACTTCAATATGTGAAGTAGTCATGTTGGTCATGTCCCATTAATGGGGATTGCATACATCAAGAAGAAGAAAACAAAGGAAGAAAATGGAGTTGTACCTTGAGAAAGAGGACTTGGAACCTTGACTTGAAAGTGTTGTTGTTGTAATGAAATTGTTGTAGAACAATTTGTGTAGAGTCTTGTTACTAAGAACTCTTGTTGGGAGAATTTGTGTATAATGTAGTTGGTGAATCAAGGTTGGAGTCCCTTTCTAAGGTAGAAGATGATGGTTTTTATAGGTAAAAAAGAGAGGGAAATGATGGAGGGAAATTGGTCATCCATGTGAAATGGAATGGGCTAATCACAAATAAGATAAATGAATAAAAGAAAAATAAAAGAAATAAAAGAAATCAAATAATAAATGAAAGAAATATTAGTTTTTAGGAAAAGGCTTAGAATTTGGGATTGGGAGTTAATGAGAAAAGGGGGATGAATGTGGATGTAAAAAGGGTTGTTTGTGATCAAGAAAAAGATGTTTGTAAATAAGAAAAGGGAGGGAAATAAGGTGCAATCCGTTACTGCCACATCGGACAGCGCGCGAGTCCCGCCTTTGGGACGGGAGGCGCGCGCGGCCCGTTAGCAGTGCCGGAAGCGCGCGATTCTAAAAATGACAGAAAGACAGAAATGACTCTAAAATTAATTCTGTTATGCAGTTTAGTACAAAACTAACGGAATCAGTTAGGAACTTAACCGAAGTAACAGAAATTAATAAAAATAAGTTAAATAAAAATACTATGTATGCAATCGGGGTGAGAGGTCCAAGGCGGGGTGTCTACAGAGCCCCTCGGCGACGTGGATTGCGAAGCAAAACGCGTCGACGAAAGAAAGACAACCGCCGAGGACATCGACAAGAGAAAACAAAGACTCGATAAAGCAGGAATTTAAAATTACAAAGGATAGGAGTGCGCTCCCTGTGTGAGCGACTTTCGCGGATGGAAAGGGTGTGGTGGCTTGAGGCGGCCCACCACGGCCGCAGTTTGAAAAAAAAGGTGTGTTTATAGTCTATAGATGGAAATTCTGGTGCGCGGTGCGGCATATTCTGATGCGCTGTGCGGCACTTGTTGATTCTGGTGCGCGGTGCGGCATATTCTGATGCGCTGTGCGGCACTTGTTGATTCTGGTGCGCGGTGCGGCATATTCTGATGCGCTGTGCGGCACTTGGTGCTCTGTGCGGCACCTGTTGATTCTGGTGCTCTGTGCGGCACCTGCCGATTCTGGTGCTCTGTGCGGCACCTGTTGATTCTGGTGCTCTGTGCGGCACCTGCTGATTCTGGTGCTCTGTGCGGCACCTGGTGCTCTGTCCGGCACCTGTTATGTGTATGCTTTGCAGATATACGTGCTTGTGTGAGATGTGAAATAGGAATTGCGAGAGAAAATTGTGATTGTGGTGTGATATGATCTTGAAAGCACCTTTGTAATGAGAGAGAAGTAAGAATGTAGAAAGTGATCTTGTGTGCGGTGTGATTTTGAGGAAAGCATTGGATGTATTCATACCTTCACTTACCATTGCCGCTTGAGTGGAGATGGATTCTTGATGTCCGTGGAGGATGCTTTGATGGAGAATGTCCATTCTTTAGATGTTGATGAGAGAATGCCCTTGATGTTGGGTTGGCGAGATGGTATTCTGGATGATGGGTTGGTCGTGCCAAAAGGCTGCCTACGTATCCCTTTAAGAGAATCAGACCAGCGTAGTTCAAGGACGATGGAGAACGCTGGAGGAGAGGCTAGGAGCAAAGCAAAGTAAAGCACATAATTTTGCACATAGAAGGAGAAAAAGAAAGAAAAAATCTTTTGATTTTTTTTTTTTTTTTTTTTAAGTTCGTGGGTGAACCATTTTAACCATTGTGTGCTTGTGAAGCCAACCCAAGATCAAGTCATGTTCAGTCGAAGTCCGGATTGCGTCGCTTGAATTCTGTTGTCGCTGGTGTGCCCAACGAAGATTGATGTCTAGCCCCAAGAGATTTGTCGATTATGGGGCTTCAAAAGGCTTTTGATGCTGAGATGAGGGGTTGCTGATTGTAAAGCCCCTAGAATTCCTTTGATGCCAAATTTTGAGGGACTTGCATAGCTCCAAGATAAATCAGCTCTTGGCCCATTCGAGTAAATCGCCCTTTGTTGTTGTAGTGAGCAAGCCCCAAGAGGAGATCGTTGATGCCAAGCTTCGAGAGATTGCAAAGCCCCAAGTGTCGTGGGCTTGTAGATGGTGAGATGTGAAGACCTTTCATTGTAAATCCCCAAATTACCTCGCGATTGGCTCGGCATTGAGAGCGGGTGTACCGTTTGGTAGAATTCTTGATAGAGATCTCCTTCTTGCTCTTACTGGGGAGATAAATGGCCTCATTGTGGTCGATACCCAAATGGCTGAGGGCTTATGTCAAAGGATGCAGTAATGTCTTGCGGTGCCGTCGAGGTCGCAGAGGATAAGGTCTTGGTGTGATAAAGTCCCAAATAAGTATGCTTGCTTGACTCTTCTTGAGTTGAACTAATGACGGATCTTCGGATGCAACTAGTGCTGTGGCCCAACTTTATCTGAGCTGCACCTTGTGCTTTTGATCTTGGAGAAGGGGGTGCTGAATTGCAGAAACATTGGGATTGGCCGTGGCATTTCCCGCTATAACCCTGTTTTGATTAGAGTTTAGCATATTTAATCTTTTTCCTTTTCTCTAAGACTTCCTTCAAAATCTCGCTTGAAAGTTCTAACAAAAATCATCAACTTCATTCATAACATCGGAGTCTTCATTTAAAACCAAGAGGCCTTTGACTTGAAGTGTTGAGAGACCTTTGAAGCTTGATCTCTTTCATGGAGCTATAAGACTACTCCACATTGCATTGCTTGAGCATTGCTGTCCCCAAAAGACTGTCGGTTGCGAAGCCCCAATATTGCCCTTTGCTCGGATTACTGTAATGCCGTAGCCCAAAAGATTGTAGATTGCGAAGCCCCTTGAGACCTTCGGTGCCGAATTGAGGAAGCTTCCAATGTTGCACATGACTCGGCTGGGGATACTGCTGGAGAGTTAATTGCTCTTTGCCGAGGGAGCCTTTAAGACTTGACCGTAGCCCCTAGAGTGCCATCATTGATTGCGAGAAAGGTCCATCCTTGATTGGGGGAACGAGCACGGGCACACGTGACAAGAGGGCTTTTTGACATCCCTTTTGAGAGACTTTGAGGATAGTCTCACACATTTTTTTTCGAGCATAGCCCCTAGGGCTTGTTGATTGTCAAAAGAAGCCCTTGTTCTCGGGTCATATAGTCCCTAGGGCGTCACCATTTGTGGAGCAAAGCAAGAGTGACTCATCCTCGTGTGAGAGAATAAACATGAGAGGATATGGCAAGAGCTACTCCATTTCTCGGGAGCCTTTCGGCGTACTTTAGAAGCACATACTTGAAGAAGCCTTGAAAACTGAGACACATGTTGTTGCTATTTGCTGCCCAAGCCAATTGACTAGCTAGGGATTATTTGTGCAACCTCGTGCCCTTTTATGATGGGCTTGTTCTCGGATGGATCTTGGTAACCACGGGCCTTCTTTTAATGAACCCAAAAATGCACACTGCTGGAGAATGATGCCGATAACCCAAGACAACCTTTGATGGTGCTATATCTTGTCGAGCCTTTTGCAATCCCAAAGTTGACTCGGTGGGGAATTGACTTGCTGAGGAGATTCAATGTAGAACTTATCTTCTTTAGAGGCCGGGGATCTCCATTTCTCTTTCCCTTCTCACCCTTATTTGTTTACTATTTTAGATAAAGGAGAGCCCAGGGGATAGGTCACTGCACAAAGAAGGACGTCGAGGTGGTAATTTTGGGTAAGACATTTTGGGAAAGTAAGTTTGGTAGGTAAAGGCTACATTATGTAAATGTATAACCTTTTGGGTAGTGAACCCGTGATTTCATCTTTGTATCACCTATTTTTGGGAACATGTTGGTGATTTGTAAATTTATAAGTAAAGTGTGTAAGCCTTATGGCTATGTACTTTGGATTTTGAAAGTTTGTTTATGTGGAAATGAAATCAAGTTTCAAGTAAATGTGTTTGGTTATATGAAACTTTTATGAAAGTACATTTCGAAAAATTTTCCTAAAATGTTTTATGACGTCTTCCGATCGTGTCCCGAGCGTGGGGTCAAGTAGGACCACGGGTACGGGGCGCGACACCATGTACCCAAGGACTTTCCCTTTCACTACTCCAAATGTGCACTTGGCTGAATTAAGTCTCATCTTGTAGTGTCTCAACCTTTCAAAGAACATTCAAAGGTCGACGAAGTGCTACCCATTGGAGCATTTAGAGTGTATGATCATATCATCAACGTATACTTCCATCTCTTTGTGTATCATGTCATGGAACAGTGCAGTTACAGCTCTCTGGTAAGTGGCTCCGACATTTTTGAGTCCGAACGGCATGACTGTATAACAGAACGTCCCCCACGGTGTGATAAACGCCGTTTTATGTTGGTCTTCCTCGGCCATGAGGATTTGATTGTACCCAGCGAATCCGTCTACAAATGAATGGACTTCGTACTTTGCTATATTGTCAGCAAGCATGTCTATGTTAGGTAGAGGAAAGTCATCTTTCGGAGATGCTTTGTTGAGATCACGGAAATCAACACAGACACAAACTTTCCCATTCGCTTTGGATACTTGCACAGTATTTGCCAACCAGGTTGGATACTCTATCACCTTGATGAACCCGACACTCAAGAGTTTCTCTATCTTTGGTTTAACTTGTACTGACCATTCGGGTTTGATTCTGCGGAGTTTCTGTTTGACTGGCCTCGAATCTGGAATTAGCGGTATTTTATGTTCAACAATCGAATTGGATAGCCCCAGCATATCTTTCTAGGACCATGACAATACATCTATGAATTCTCGGAGAAGCGCTATGAGGGCTTGTCGGTCTTCCCCTTTGAAGAAACTGCCGATCTTGGTCTCTTTCGAATCATCATCCGTCCCCAAATTAACTGTTTGCATTTCTTCGGCATCAATAGGACCATTTCCACCATGATGACCTACTTGCTTATTTATTGCTTTTAGTATTTGTTCGTTTTCTTGATCTATCTCATCATATGACTCATTATTATCTAATTCGTTAGAGTTATTATTTAATTCATCATTTACGACGTTAGCAATCTCGGGATACTCTATTTTTTCATTAAGAAAGTAGGGGAATACATGTTCCGCGATGGCATCCAAGTCCTTTTGGGTGAGCTCATCGGTAGCGGTATCTGATTCTAAAGTGAGGGTTACAAATTTTCTTGCCCTATGGGGATGGGGAGTGCATCCTAACTCCTTGATCAGGAAGTCTTCACTTGCTATGGGTCCCCCAGTTGTGTACCAGTTCTGGATTGGCTCAGTAGGTATTCTCCCAACACAAAGTCCCACTCACTACATGCTTCGGCCTTGGTACCCCCTAATTCTCGAGGTATCCACGAGAATTGAATCAGTTCTGTTTCAAGTGAGTACGGATCACATTCACTAAAGATTTTAAAGCCCGGTTGGCGCTTCCCCTTATGGTCAATCCATGGTTCAGGGAACATGAAGTATGGCAAGCTATCCCTCTTGCGCGCGAAGTTATCATTGTTCTTACTTAGTGTTTGATCCCAAGACAATATGTAGTAGAAAGAAACTTCTTTATTAAAATTTGGAGTGATCTCGCCCACATTTGGGACTAGGCGAGTAGTTTCCTCTTTCTCACTAGCTATCTCTATTACATTGATCCCTCCTCCCGCAGTTGGGAGAGGGTTTGTCACTACATTAGGAACCCCTAACTGTTTAGAGTCTATGAGATCTTGAATCACATCTTTGAGGTGGTTTCAAGTATTGGTGTCGTGGCCACTAAACTAGTGGAACTTGCAGTAGAGATGATGAGCATGGTTCGGGGGGAGTTCCCTTGGAGTAGAAGGAGGCTTCCTTGGTGCGACCTTGCCGGCTTCTACGAGTATGTCGAAGAGCTCTCCTTGAGTGATACCTTCTAATTTGTTGTAGACTCTCTCTTTCTTCTTCTCCTTGTTGCGCGGAGGGACGGAGGAATAGTTGCTCCTCCCTTGGTTATTGAAAGGGATAGCATTGACAGATGTGTCTTTGCTAGTATAGCCTTTGCTAGGGTAACGGTAGCTACTATGCTTCCTAGCCTCTTTCCTACTCTTGAAGATATCATCTAGTCGGAGGCCGGCCTTGTGGAGCTCGGAGAAGCTTGGGAAGAAGGTACCGGAGAGACAGTCTTCGTACTCATTACAAAGTGACTTGAGGAAGATGTGCATTTGGTCTTCCGTTGTTGGCCTCTCAACAATCTCGATGAGCTTGGCTCTCCATCTCTTAATAAAATCACCAAAATTTTCATTAGTACCTTGTTGGATTTGCTCGAGGTCCCTTTTAGTTGGACGGTAGGTAGTATTGTCCTCAAAGCGCCTTTGGAGGACCTCACATGCAGTAGCCCAATCGGTTCTTGTGGCTAAGGGGAGAGACATGTACCAATCCCTTTCCACCCCCTCTAGAGATTGGGGAAAGCTTTAGGCTAAGACAGTGTCATCTACCTTCATTGGAAGCATGGCCCAAGTGTAAGTCTCAATATGTACACGGGGGCAAGTAGTGCCATTGAACTTGGCAATGTCGGGAGTGCGGAAATTTTGCGGGAGCTTAGTGATTGATTTACGGAGTGCAATGGCGTCAAATGGAACAATGGAGCCCTTTGCTAGACCAAGGTGTGCAAACCTCTTTTCGAGGAACTCGGCAGTGGCGGAGTTGATGATGTTGGTGTCATCACTAGCTTTCTTCCTTTTATCAAGTACCTCGTCATCGGAGGAAGAGTCAGACGTGTTTGAATCGGAATCGGAGTCATCATCCCTTTTGTTCCCTTTCTTAGCATGGGATTCCCCGTCTTTGGAGGGGGATTTTGACTTCTTACTAGCCTTTTTGAGTTCTTGGAGCTCTTGTAGGACAGAGTTTATGTCTTGGGCGTGGCGATCACTCTCACGGGCGGCCACTTCAGCTTGCTCTTTCATTTATTGCTCAAGCCGTGCGATGACAGCCTTAGCGGTTTCCAAGTCAGTGATAGGGGTACCGGCTATTACTGCAACCTTTTCTAGTCTCTTGGTCTTGGGATCACGAATGTAGATTACCGAAGCGATTGTGTTGGGAGTATGGAGCTACCTTGTTGATCAGACGAACCTAGAGTGTAGAAATTGTGTCAAATCTAGGCTAGGGTCCCAATAAGTTGGCTTTTATGAGATTGGGTTGACCAAACACGGCAGAAGCACAGAAAAAGGAAGATGTCTCGTACGAGGCATCTAGCCCAACAGTCAGATTGCAGATTTTAATCCCATCGGTCGGATGGAATTTAATCCATTTTAATTTAATGGTTACTATCTAGTTCGTCCTGGAACAGTGGATTATGTCACCCTAGAATATGAGCCCCTTGTTTTTCACCTGTATTGCGCTCTCCCAAACGGACAATTCGGGCAAAGGTCCCATATTCTCATCGGAATCCACCATTCGATTAGCCAAACCTAAGTGATTCCGTAGTTGTTTTTCACTTTGTTAAATAACGCTTTCAATGCAACCAAACCTTATAAATTCTTATAAGGGACAACCAAAAGGGACATTTCCAAACATGGGGTTTTGATGGTGAGAGACACTAGAATCGAATCCTCGTAGAAAAATTCTCATCTCATCATTTCAACCCTTTGTCTAACAATTTATACCGAAGGGACAATCTTCAAGAATTCATGAAGGGAGTATTATAGGTTGTAGAAAATGCGTTATCTTGGGCAAAGATTAAAACAACCCTAAGAATCGAACCGACCGGTCTCAAGGAGTGTCTTATTGACTAGTATGTATGCATGAGGTTGATGCAGGGCTTACGGCTAAGGCTCCCCATGAACACAGTCTAGGAGCGTGTCACGGAGTGGGTACACCATCTTTGGAGAGATCGGCGAGTGCCACTCGTTAGAGTGGGTGTGCTGACCGACATCCATCCTCCGATTGGACCCGGGTTGAAGGGTATATAGTGAAATTATTCTATATGTGTGCACGTGTGTGAGAGTCAAGACCTAGGTGTCAAGGAAAAAGAAAGTTTTTTTTTTGAAAGCGAAACAAAAACATGCAATGACCAGCCCAAGTGGCCGCCTACGTTTCCCTCTTGTGGAGGAACTCAGGTCGTCGTAGTTCACACATAAAGAAAACGCAAATAAAGCAGAGAATAAAACAATTAACAAGTACTCCTGCAAAACCGAGGTTAACTTTATGATATATTTGGGGAGTTTCTTCGTCGTTAGGAAGCTCCTAAGACTCAAAAACAGGGGGCAGACCTGAAACCCTGTGTAGGCATTTGAACCGAACGAAATTCCTTTTTCAAACCAGAGAATCAGATCAGCCGGACTGAACTGAGATATCTCGTACGAGACATGGATCCCTCGTACGAGACATCCCAGTTTGGGATCAGGTTACAGTACAGAATGCAGAATTTTAAGAATAACGGCGATGATTTCAACACAAGACTAACCCTCTTATGATGATCCTCCCCAGCGGAGTCGCCACTGTGAGTGAGCGCCCCCCTCCGGGCCGGCTTCCGGTGCCCGGCCTTCCGGTTGTTTGCAAGTACTTGTTTGTTGCTCGATTGTTGTGAGTCGCCACCATGTTTAACAGAATACGGACCATGAGATTATTGAGTTCGGGGGTTAAGTTATGGATTGGGAAGGTCAAGGAGCACCCAATCCACACGATCTAGGATCGGTCTTGCTTACGAAATTATCATCATCATCGTTAAAATTATGCATTCTTGTACTAAGGAAACGAAACAAATAAATAATTTCTTATTTATTTGGAATGTCGGATCATATGCTTCGAGACCATCTCCATGAATTGGGGAGGCTCTAGGTTGATCCTCTTAATAGAATCACACTAATTCAAAGCAAAGAGAGGGATGAGAGTAGAGGAAAAACAAAGGTATTACCTAAGCCTTCTTCAAGAATCCTATGGATGGCCTTGACTAAAGGCCTTGATGATCCGACAACTTGGCTTGAATGGCATTATGAAGGTCTCAATTTCGTGGGTGAGAGAGAGAGGCTGATTATGAGGACCTCTTTGATAAGATTTTGAGTGGTTTTGGGTGAATGACCATTCTAGAGGTTTTTCGGTTCAAGAAAGTCTATCTTTATAGGAATTCTTGACCTAGGGTTTAAGCCGAGGAGGTAAGTTTGGATAGGAATCAAAGACTTGATTTCCAAGGAGGTATTTTTGGACTCTAGGATCTCTCATTAGGTTTTCCCCAGATTGCTTGAGTGTTTGTTAAGAAACGGGGTTGAGACCAACAAGGAAACTGACCAAAACCCGACTGTCAAGGGGATGTCTCGTACGAGACATCCAATGTCTCGTTGTTAGTACCCGATCTGAAAATGAGTTTATTAGGGCTTTCCCAAATATACAAGGACTTTATAAGAATTAGAAACCTTGCAAAGACTTGTCCCGGATTCCCAAAATACATCTCATTATTCTAGAACATCTTAAAATGGCCAAAATACGGTTTCCATAAACCAAATAAAACCCTAGCTTAACAATCACGTCAGCCAAGAATGATGGCCACGCGGACACATTCGACCTTGGCCACGCGGCCACATTCGACCATGGCCAGGCGGCCATCTTCGCCTCAGGAGAACTCAGCCGTCTGATCCCTCCATCAGTTCACTATAATAGGCCATTCCATTCTCTTGGTTAAAGGTCGGAATTTTGATCAAACTTAAGCTCCCTAAGTGACGAATTTGCTCTCTATTTAAGCGTTTCAAGCATCCAAGAACACCCTCAAGAATCCCAAGAAGATCAAGGTTTATTTCTTGCCAACATAGGTAAGTTTTCTAACTTTTTCTTCATGTTCTTGCTATGTTCTTAGTTTAGATTCATAATATTCATGTTCCTTGCATGTTTATTCATATGTTCATAATATGTTCTTCACATGTTCTTCATGTTCATAGATTAAAACCTTATTTATGCCATATTTAGGGTTGCGATCTTCATGTTAACGTGTTATTTCATAGCCAATGATGATCTAGGGTTCATCAACCCGAACACGATCTAGGAACTATTTCTAAACCCTAATATTTAGGTAATTCCCCCATCATTATGCATGATCCCGAATCTCCTGCCTATTCTAGATTCTTCTCGAACTACGCTGACCCGAGCTTCTCACCTTGAGAGGAACGTAGGCAATCTTCGGATCCGGTCTCAAACACATCGCACACAACATACACCGCATCATGATAGAAATACCGATCATTCGGACGATAGGAGTGATAACGTTCAATATTCTTCTCTTGTTGTAATTTGACCCCCGAACCCATTAACATGCATTTTTCAATGTTTTGGCTATAATTAAAACGGCGTGGCGACTCTCATAATTTAAATGTCGTTATGAATATTCCCTTTGATAATAATAATAATTGCAAGATACTTCCCATGCGTCGCTTCATCGGAAAGGGGTATTCACAGTGGGGACTCCGCTGGGGACTGCTTTGAAACTTTTTCAAACTTAGTGGGTCTAACTTTAGTTTACATCATGATCTTTGCCATGTTGTCACATGCACCTCACACTATGCCATGTTTGCACGTGCACCTTGTATTTTTGCCATGTTAATACGTGTGCCTTGTATCTTTTCAATACATGTATTTTTTGTACTTTCGCCATAGTACTAAGGTCAAATGAGACTTTGCTATGCTCCCTTGTACATTCCTATCTTCTCCCTCTCCTCTCTCTCTTGCATTGCATTGCATCATTCAAAACATTAAAACTTCTCTTTTTTCTCCTTAAAAAGAATTAGTTTCTTGCCACACTACCTCTAGTCCGTGTCAGCACTGCACATATCCCTTATTACCCCCGGAATGCGCGAGGTGCGGGAATTAGTGGCGCTACTGCCGCCCTTTTTTCGAGTCACTCGTTCATTCCACTCACCGTGTACGCTCTGCAAGCGGTGGGAACACTTATCCTACCCGTGTTTACCGACACTAGAGGTTAGGACACTCCAAAGTGTTGACCGGTTGGTTTCGCTAGCTTTTTCTTACTAGACAGATAACGTGTTGTCTATGTCGAGTCATCCCCGAGTCAATGATGAATCGAGATCTTTTGAGAGAAAGTGCACAAAAAATTGATTTCCCTACAAGGGACGTGCCATGGTAAGATGAGTGTTTGTTGTCAAGATCTCCACTCATCATTCACTTGTGTAGGATGTAACATAGACATCACGTTAAATGCCTTTAAGGAAGGGTTAGTCGTAGGATCCATTGGTTGGTGGAAGCCGCTTGCCCTATAGGACCCTCGCCCAAATTGTCCGTTTGGGATGTACAATGCAAGTGAAAAACGAGGGGTCTATAGACGTAGTGATGGCCTCCACTAATCGTAGTCTTCTAGTTAGTTGCGAAAAAAGGGTACCCCTTCCAACCAAGTAGGATGTAAATAATGTATGTTTTCTTGTAAATTAAAATATACTTTGCATGAGCCTTTCCCCTCCTAAAAGCCATCTCCCTTCAACCTTTCAGCAAAGCAAGTTTGGATCCGTTCGGGTGGTCGACTGCAACGTGAAGCTTCTGTTCCGTCCCCGTTCTCAGTCTCAACATCAGCAATGGCAACTCCCGCCTCATCTTCAGTCTCGGCAGCCTTCGTCGCTCCCACTGTTAGCACTAACGAGCTCAATACCGAGGCTAATCTCAATGGCATTCCCCCAAGCCTCCAGAACTTCCTCGCCAGTCTCGAAGCAAAGATCAAGGACCTCGAGGAGAGTAACAAGACTTTGGAGAATCACAACCAACAGTTAAGGAGCCATCTCCAAAAGAAAGGAGCCGATCTGATACCCGATGGTGAGAATTTTATCCATATCGAGGATGAAGAGGTTGATACCAACTACCCCGTCAACACCGGTGCTCCTACCTTCCATTTGCCGAGCTACAGAAGTGTCCCGCCTCCTTCTCTCTATGCCCAAAAGGGGTTCACTACCATGAGCAAGAACAAGGGCGTCTATGAGCCTTCTCCTGAACTGCTTGGTGGCTACCTCTCCGCTAGCAAGCTGCATGCACCCTCATTGCCTCTTAGTATTGGGATGGCCGCCGCCACCGCCTCAATGACTCCTCCTACTGCTCTGCCGGAATCCATCCCCGACATCTCCAACCATCCCGTGGTCATGGCTATGCAAGAGCAAATGCGCAAGTTGATTGAGACCGTAGATAAGCAAACCGCACCGACTACCAAGACTATCAACCCTAGCCAAGTAGGTGCTCTCCCTAAGGATTTCAAGATGCCTAAGGTGGCGATGTTTCATGGTTATTCTTGTCCTAAAACCCACTTGGATAGTTATGTATTGGTTATGAGAGCTCGTGACTGCACCAACGAACAAATGGCCCGTGTGTTCCATATCACTTTGGATGGTATAGCTCTGCGTTGGTTCTTGGGGCTAGAACCAAGTGAGAGGCAAACTTGGGATCAAATCAGTGCCATTTTCTGTGAGAAGTATCAAGCTAATTTGGATTGGCATGTCAACCGAACCGATCTTGAGAACACCATGCAGAAGACTGGTAAGGCTATTTATGACTTTTATAAGAGGTGGAACCACCGACTGTGTGAAGTTCAATACCCACCTAAGGCGAAGGAACAGAAACAGATTTTCTACAAGTGTTTGCTTCCTGAGATGAAAGCGGCTATATGTAATGGTTACTTCCCCGATTTGCGGGAAATGGTTGACGCCGGAGTGAGGTACGAAGCTGGGATCACCGGAATCGCACCGCCGAAAGACAACACCAAGACCAACAACAACTCCTTCCGCTACAAGGCTCCCTCAAACCCCACGCCTCCTAAGGGTGGGAAAGAAACCGTCTGACAAGTCAACAT
This sequence comes from Campanula takesimana, assembly GCA_026119855.1. Taxonomy (NCBI): domain Eukaryota; kingdom Viridiplantae; phylum Streptophyta; class Magnoliopsida; order Asterales; family Campanulaceae; genus Campanula; species Campanula takesimana. Next base: position 146,450 of record JAOWBW010001580.1, read on the forward strand.
GATCCAAAATGATGCTCCGTTTGATGTTCAAGCTGTCACAAGAAATGGGGCTCCGTTACAAAGAGAGAGAGAGAGCATTTAATGATTTTGGCATGCCTATGGGGAAAGTCTTTGATGTGCTAGTTAAAAGAGGTCTCATCAAGCCGCTAGAGAATTATCAACCCACAAACCAAAGAGCCGATGTGGATGCCTCCAAGTTCTGCAAGTACCACAAGTGTATAGGACACACGACCGATGATTGTATCCAATTGAAACGTATGGTGCAAGGGTTGATCAATGACAAGAAGATTGAGAAGCCGAAAGATCCCAATGTGTTCAATAATCCTCTTGCCAACAATGGTGGGGTTAACATGGTGCAAACAAGTGAAATCAGCATTCTAGAGCTCATGGATTCCTTCGCCAAAACCAAGGTGACAATGGCTAGTGTGTTTGAAGTGCTCGTGAAGATGAAGATCCTCGAACCGTTGGAAGGACATCTCCCGCAACTAGGCTGCGATCTGTCGAAGTTCTTCCACTGCCACAGATGTACCGGTCATACTACCGAGGAATGCTTTGCCCTCAAGAAAGCCGTGTAAGAGCTCATTCATGCAGGCATTATTGAAGACCCTAGATATTCCGTAGCTAGTGACGTACTCATGGTAGAAATTAGCGAAATCACTGATCCGACCGAGCCTGTTGTGGCGGACTGTGATGAGACAAATTGTATTTCAATGATTAATGACAAAGGAACTTCTTGCTACTTGTTGTCTTTAGATGAATTAGCTAGTGAAATTGAGTCTTTAAACAAGGAAAGTTCCAAACTCAACCAACCTTTATCTTGGGATGAAATCTTGGAGGAGGCCGAGAAGATCGAAATTCCACCCTCTCAACATGAGGCGCCACTCTCTTTAGATGAGCTACGAGAGGAAGTTTGTCTACTCACGAGGTCCGGCCAAGTATACCAATCCGATGCGAAAGGTCCCAAGAAAATATTTGGGAAAGAGCCCGAGAAAACCGACCTCAAAAAGGAAGACCCCATCCTTACCGAACTCAAACAAACCCAAGCGCACATCTCACTTTGGTCTCTACTCACCTCCTCTCTTGCCCATCGCCTTATGCTTGAGAAGAACCTCGCCGCTACTATGGTCCTGTCAAACACTACCCCAGAGAATGTCACGCACATGATTGGAAATATCCACTATGGGAACATCATCACTTTCTCGGAGTTAGACAAGCCAATGTTCGGAGTAGATCACAATCAACCCCTGTATATTACTGTAGAGGTGGATGGCAAGAAAATTCCCCGTGTATTCGTTGGCAATGGTTCTGCTATTAACATCTTGCCGTCAAGGATGATGGATGTAGTCGGTGTCCATGGTGTTGATTTGAGCCCGTCTAAGCAAACAATCAAAGCTTATGACTCAACCTGTCGCGCAGTTATAGGTGTTGTCACCTGCCCATCACGATTGGAACCAAAATCCTACCCACTGAATTCCATGTCATAGACATTCCTGCAACCTTCTCACTCCTCCTCGGACGGCCGTGGCTACATCAGTCAGGCGCGGTTCCTTCTTCTTTGCATCAATGTGTGAAGTTTTAATATAGAAACGAGGTACCCGTTGGATTGGATGGACACCAAGGGCGTTCCCGTTTACAAATACAGCATGGGGAGGAGAGTAGACTGTTCAACGGCTTTGAAGTAGTCGCTCAGGCACAGATCTGCACAATTGACCTCACAAAGACATCAGATAAAGTGGTACCCGTTGTCAAAATATTACGGAACATGGGCTTCATACCGGGGCTGGGGCTAGCTAAGAGCTTGCAAGGTCCCACGAATCTGATTGAAGAAGTTGATCACCGAGGGTTGTTTGGTCTTGGATACACTCTCACTCCCGAAGACAGAATAGAACAAAAAAGGATAGAATTCCTCAAGAAAGTGAAGTTGCCATACAAGAAGCCTGAAATGCGGCCATACCGCCTTTCCCTTAATAGTTACTTCGTTAAGGAAGGCGAGGAGTTTTCGTGCTTTGAGTTTGCGGAACCGTGGTTTGATCACACCGGGAAGTTATAGAAAGGGTTCGAGATCTTCAGAGACGTAGAATTCGACAGGTACAACTTGATGCTGACTTATATGGAATACGACAATCAAAACCACTAAGTACGAGTATGCCACCAAAGTCGCAAGTGATTTAGTTGATCAGCTAGAAGCCGCAACCCTCGACAAGCCGGCAGCGGAAACCACAGAGACTCCGGGTTGGACTGAGATGTGGGACAGCCTATATCTGCTTCAACCTCTGGGTTATCTGGGGCTCGACAACGACATGGTAGCCACTATTGGGGATGAATCAGAGAAAGACATTGATCCGAGGACATTGGTGGTACCCATGGAGGGCAAACTGAAGAATTGGTGCACGCTCGGAGGTCCCATAGCTACTCCTGAGTTCATGGTGGGGACATTGGGGCTTACTCATTCTCCTGCCGCTCCTCCCGCAGCACCTCCTGTTACTTCTTCATCCCCCGAGTCTAGTGTTTTTAGTTTCGAATTTGAGTCTTCCTCTAAGTCCGACGACCTCACGTCTGAAGACTATGACCATGTCGCAAACGCTATATTCCCTTTTTTTCCATGAATGAAGCCCTCAACCTTTCCGAGTATCCCTCCATAGCCACTCTTTTAAATGATAAATTAGCTAATAATCAACCTAATGATATACACTTAGTTAATAATGACTCATTAGAAAAGGCGGACACAGACACACTAAATGATGAATACATAAAAGAAATTTCAGAACAGGTTATTAATCAAAAGGAATCTCGAGCCCAAGCTGCCGATGAGGTGCTAACGTGTGTGAATTTGGGAACCGAAGTCGAGCCAAAGGAAACGCAGATTGGGAGCTTCTTCAACAGAGCCGAGAGGGAAGCATTGATTGAATTACTCAAGGACTACGTAGACGTGTTTGCATGGTCTTACAAGGACATACCGGGGCTTGACAACTCGATCGTAGAGCACAGAATCCCGACAGCACCAGATGCCAAGCCATTCAAACAGAAACTGCGCCATATCAAGCCGGAATGGTCCCTGCAAGTGAAGGAAGAGATTGAAAAGCTACTCCACGTAGGCTTTATTAGGGTGATTGAATACCCGACTTGGTTGTCCAACATCGTGACTGTCAAGAAGTCCAATGGTAAAGTTCAAGTATGTGTGGATTTCAGAGATCTTAACAAGGCTACTCCGAAAGACGACTTCCCCTACCCAATATTGACATGTTGGTGGATGCGACTGCCAACTACGAGGTCAAGTCATTTGTAGATTGGTTTGCCGGGTATAATCAGATTAAGATGGCCGAGGAAGACCAAGAGAAGACAGCCTACACCATTCTATGGGGTACTTTCTTCTATACTGTCATGCCGTTTGGGTTAAAGAACGCTGGGGCTACTTACCAACGCACAGTTACGGCTCTTTTCCATGACATGATACATAAAGAGATTGAAGTATACGTAGACGACATGATTATTCATTTGAAAGGCTCTGACAGTCAGCACTTGACGAATCTAAGGAAGTTCTTTGACAGATTGAGGGAGCACGCCATACGTTTGAACCCCGCCAAGTGTACGTTTGGAGTCAGTCGAGGGAAAGTGTTAGGCTACGTGGTCACCGAGTGTGGAATCGAAGCCGACCCGAGGAAGATTCAAGCCATCCTGGAGATGAAACCTCCCCGTACTAAGATAGGAACTCACAGAACTACTCCAGTACCTCGGTCATGTTACAACCGTAGGAGAACCAATGTTAAGAGAAATGGAGAAATGCACGAATCAAGGCTGGAGTTCGAGGTTCGAAGCTGCATTTAATTATCTCAAACAATACCTGACGAATACCCCCATCCTGCGCATGATGCATGGGAAGAAGATCCAAGCCGCAAGACCAATAGAATGGTGGCCGTCGCGCCATGGAAAGAGACCCAGTGAAAAACTGCAGAGATTTTTCGAAAATAATCCCATCTCGCCCCAACGGTACACAAACCCCCAAGAGCAAAAATGTTCGAAGGGCTACAAACCACAGGCAAGATGTAAACCCTAGGAGAATACTAACTTCTCTCCGAACCACCGCCTCTCCAACCATTCGAGCCCATCAAATTTTGCTCGTATCATCAAGATGAAGGTCATGACATTAACAATTGTGTGGCTTTCCAAAGAAAAATCCAAGACCTTATAGATAAAGGCGAGCTTACCAAAATCAAAGGATTCTGGTTCTACATGGAGGATGGTAACCTTGAACTCGTCGAGTTCGACAAACCTAAGCCCAGAGTCAGAGACAATATAAGGGTGCCCCCACACATGACTACAGAGAGAATTCACGACCTGTCACAAGAAATAGAGGACATAAAGCGGCAGCTCTACTCCATCACCAAGATCCAAGACAAATCGCAAGACTGAGAGGGTCTTCTCCAGAGGAGCGGTCAGAATGGCATATTTGGATGGCAACCAGTTCAAAGAACCAGTCAATCTTAGCAAGCTCAGACGCTACTACGACTAGTCCCCTTAAAAAAAAAATATTATGCAAAAAGAAGCCCCATAGACTGAAAACCCGCAAAGGGCGGTTTATGCAAAAATAGGGCGCGTACAAGGCTCGCTAGACTGAAAACCCGCAAGGGCGGTCTAGGCAAAAGTTAAAGCATTTCCCCCTTCTATCTTCCTTTTCTTAAATAATTCTAGTCTGACTGGAATGAACTACGATGACCTGATCCCCTTACTCTTATTTGTAAAAGGGGAACGTAGGCAGCCTTTCAAAGGTGCGGTCTAAAAAATAAATAAACATCCAAATTTGTCCATGGAATAATGAAAAGGAGAATTTGTGTTTTCTAAAGCAAAAACTTTTATTTCCACAGTCATTGCACGTTACACTTATTCGATGAGTCTAAGCTCGATTAACTCGCGATTACATAACTTGCTATGAAATTAAACTAATACTGAAATTAAAACTAATGTGTCCGCAACGACTGTGGATGGATACTCAGAATCACTCCTTAGTTCCACTTATGCCTTCAGTCTCTTTCTTCTTGTGTAGTCCTCGGCGAACTTTCTTCTTGTTAGGCTTCTCACAAAACCTGGCCTCAAACTCACTAACGCCCTTGGACTTACCCTTCGAAACCTCACTAGCCTTCCTTTTCTTTGAAGGCCCTACCCCTTCTCCATCCCTGTTAGCAGCAGTCATCTCTATCCTCTTCTCATAGGCCGATGCCTTCTTCATCCTCAGCGAAATGCTAGAAGCACAGGTTCCCAATATAGAGCCACGTAGGGTCTCTAGAGTCTGCTTCGTATGCCCAAGTCTCTCATCGTACCATGACAAGTACTCTCGTGACAAGTAAGTGTTGCGAGGGCGCGAAAGGTAAGTAATGCATGAAAACTCGGCCATGACCCACATCTGAGAAAAGAGAATCGAGACGCTAGCGTTCATATAAAGTGTCTTGAAAGAATACTGCCTCAAATTCTCATCCCAATCCTCGGGGACAGTCTGCACCAAACCGTACTGTCGAAGTACTCTCATTGGGTAGTAAAAAGTAGTCTCATAACGGGAGGGGACGCAGATCATGTACGACCCCACTTTTTTCTCTTTCAAAGACCGGATCCGCCACGTCAGTACCACCCACTTGATATCATCAGTCACCATCTTGGCTAAACAAGTCTCCCAACCGCTGCGAGTCATGCACTGAAATCTCTCTGCGATTCCCCTGCTATGATGAAACCATGGGCGCACATTCTGAGACACTGCTGGATTGTTCACTCGGAGCCTCTCTTGGAGCCACATAGTTAACAGCCTGTGGCTACCTCTAGTCATGTTGCCATACATAGCAAGCTAGGAAATGCCACAGATGGTTTCTCCTAGAATAACCGGTACAATGTTGTGACCCAATCGGGCCCGAATCACCATGTCTAAGCATGCTACGCTAGCAAATCCTACCTCCGAAGGGAACAACGCAAGAGAAAACAAGCACAAAGTGAGATGATCTAAAGCAAAGTCAAAAGTGATGTCTCCATGTATGAAGTGCCCTGGCATCCAAGAGAGATCCACGTGGTTGGCCCTAACGTATTTACTAAGATCATCCTCGGTCACACCAAAAGTTATCAACCTCTTCTCCAATGAAATAGAGTCAAAAGTCAAAGCAAACTCTACTTTTTCCTCACCCCCACAAAGGGCCATGAAGTCTTCATAAGTAGGAGTTATTTCATTATAAGAGAAGTTGAAAACGTGATTACTCTCATCCCAGAATTTAGCACTAGCATTCAAAAGGTTCGCATTGGAGTTCATATGGGAGAGTGACCAAAGGCACTTGACACCAAACCGTTCATCAAATCTGTTACGACAAGAGGCGGGGATCCTAGCAACCTACTTCTCCAAAGCAGTGGAATAAGCTCCTTTTTCAAGCATGGTAATTCTTGCATGATAATCCATTGGGAAGGCAAGAAAAGTGATGTTAAGGCAAGGAAAATACAAGAAAAGTGCTGCTGGTACGAATCCTAATGCTAAGCAAACACTGTTTATATATGGCTCAAATTCCAATTCTTGCCCGAAAAAGGAAAAGCAAAGGCGGCGTTGGACTTAGCCGCGTGGCCACAACATCGACCTTGGCCAGGCGGCCATCTTCTCCCTCGGCCACGCGGCCATCATTGCCCCCATGCAGAAAATTCAACTCTAAGCTTGGTTACTCCCACGCCGCAATGGATCCATGCAAACAACGTACACACCCCGTCCCCGTGGCTCATGCATTGTATAAAATTAGGAACAATGTAAATAACTAGTTTGTACAAACAGGATGTCACAATTCGCATGTAAATTAGTACATAATTTCTTTGCATACATTTAAAATGTTCAGTACATGTTTGTGTTTGTCCCCTACCGCTAATAGTGCAGGAATGGATATAAAAATGGAGCGGCCCCCGGCTAATCTGAATCCTCCTCAGTAGTGTCCCATCGCTGCGTCGAACGGCGCGAACCACTGGTACTCTAACTCCATCCCCGGACTGCTCGTCCTCCAGTGTGGGAAGAACCTGCCTCAGTAGGAGACCGCTCTCGACGCTGTGGTGCGATGACATCCTCCCTACGGCAGGTGCAAGAGTGATACGCCTCTCTCAGTAAGCGCATCAAAACATTCTCCCGCTGAACGGAATGGACATATGCCTCCCGAGTCACCGCGATATCTGCATATGTCGGCTCCAAGCTGATCTCCTCCTCCCGGCCACCTCGCACCACTCTAACACTGCTTGAACGGAGAGGCATGTTAACCAAAGGCCGACTCCGACCAACATATCGGGCCGAGCTCGATCCCTCTCCCGACAACATCCTACCCGTACTTGTGGGATGATCAAACGTGTCCTCACGAAGCCGTCATAGTCATCACTACCCCTGTAATGCTTTGCCGGAGTCGGAGTCAAGAAGGTCCTCAGCCTAGCCGAACGAAGCATGTCCCTAGGAGGATCATGGGGAACCCATGGCAATGCACCAGCCCTATGCTGATGAGCCACCCCCTCACCCAGTTATATGGCGTTGCCACTCAGACCCACCAACAGAACCCGAGAGGCAGTCAACTCAGTAGCATAACCGACAGAATGCTCATTAGCCGCACTCCATGGATAGAAAACCACCCCAAGAGGTATAGGCCTCGCAAACACCCTCCTCAAGTCGGCAGCATCCACAGTCCTCCTATCCTTGACCCTGCGAGGAGCCCGCCTGTTACTATTGCACCAATAAGACATGATGGGAACCGCCTTATTATCGGTAATCTCAAACTGAAAAGGGGCAATGCCAAAGATCTCATACACCCACACATGTACATACGGTAAAGGGAATCAATTCAGAAGTGTGTGCAAATAAGAATTTGTGATAGACAAGCGAAGGAAGGACAAGAGTAGTACCTCAAAGGAGAACTGGAACTCGTCAAATGCCGACGAGCTAGCCCTCGAGCAGTGATCCAAAGCCCATTACACCTCGGCCAAGCCAGCTTTACCCCAAGAGATCTCGCTTACCTGAGACAAGTCCTCAAAAGCTGCCAGCGGTGAGTACCTACAGACGGTGGCCCCACTGGGAAACAGAAGCTCGGAAAAGCTGTACCATAAGAACAATCAGACCAAGCAGTCCAAATCATACTCCCCTCTCCCAAAGGCCTCTATTGCCGACACCACGAGCCTGTGCACCTTTCCAGCCTCCACTCCATAACCCTTCACACCTCCCCCATGGTCGGTGTTGATACCCAACAAAGCCTGTCGGTACTCCGGTCTACCCGCCAAACTCTCGTCAAATGGTAGAGGGGTCGTGGTGAACCTCAGCCCCGTGATAGCCGCAAAGTCCGTGGGCGTAACGGTGATCTCTCCCCAACTGAAGTGAAAGGTGTGAGTAGTATCCCACCAAAACTCCCTGCACACCTCTATCACTGCCGCCACCTTCAAGGTTTTCCCAACCATGCGGACAGCCTCAAAAAAGGGACCGAATCCCATAGCCTCGATCCGAGCACGTAAATGGCCTGGGCCCAACGGCAAGGACGCCCACAATTGACCCAAGATCACTGTAGACCCACGAGCTTTGATTCTCTACAGGTAAACACAGCACATGTATGTTACATTTCTAGCAGATTACATTTCACATTTAATTGCATTTGTATTGTCTATCAAATAGATAAATTATGAATGTACGAAAAATAAAAAGACGAAATTCAGAATTTACCTCCCGGGTCGCCGAAAGTCCCGCAGACCAATGACGATCCGCGTCAATGCAAAAAATCATAGTCATGAGTGAAAGTCGAGTTAAGAAGGCCGTCCCGAAAGTTTTGAGTCGCCGCCCTCGGTATCAATCCGCCCCTCAGAAACATATGTGTCGCGCCCTAGACCCGTGGTCTTACTTGGCCCCACGCTCGGGATACGAGTGGAAGACGTTATAAAACACTTTTGAAAATTTTTCAAAATGTACTTCCATAAAGTTTAACAAAATCATACTTGAAGTTTAAAGACTTCATTTAAATTTAAACAAACTTTACAACTAACTTTCACAATGAATTTACTTTGCCCGAAGGCTTACAAACTTTTATACAAATGTACATACACCAACATTATCCAAAATAGGTGTTGCAATAGGAAGTACGGGTACTCTACCCAAAAGGTTTTACATTTACATAATGTAACCTTAACAAAACAAGTCCCAACTCTTACCACTCCAACGTCCTCCCGTGCCAAAGTGTCCTATCCTCTGGACTCGCCTTTATCTAAAACAGTAAACAAATAAGGGGTGAGAATGAATCTCAGTAAGCTACTAAAATGCAACTACGCTTCATGCTAAAATGATAAGCATAAAGAACAATATCATAAGCATCACATAGCACATAGTATGATAGGTAAAATCCACTCATATACCACAATACCATAAATTCCACACTCAGGTGGATACCAAGCCAAGGTTTACCCAATAAACATAACTGTCTGAGAATACCATCGGAGAAAACCAATTAAGAAAACCATCTGAGCAGCATAAATAGCTGAAGCCGGGATCCCGAAAACCAAACCATAACCATAAGAACCAAAGTAACAACGGGGGGAATATGACACAAAGTCATAACCCAAATGCTCACCCAAGGAAGCGATTCATCCCATCCAAGGCCAATCTGGACTGGGGAAACAGAAAAGGCAACAGCGGAAACCTTATAGTGAACTTGGCTTGTGTGCCACTATAATTCTCCCACTGCCTGACTCAAGGTACCAATGGAAAAACTTATAGTGAACTTAACTTGTACCACTATAATTCTCCCACTGCCTGACACCACAACAAGTACCAGCTAGACTTTAAACACGAGCATAGTAATGAATACTTGCGTAAACAACAACTGGGGGAAATGATTCCAAAATAGGGAACCAAGCCAAACACATCACAAAGATGAACCAATCCAAACCACATCAAAAGATGTTCAACAATACCCTATGTAATACTTATTCACATTCCATAACACATTTATTCACAAAGGAACCAATTTCAAACACTAGGGTGTTCCACAACAACCCTCTAGGTACTCTAGGATATCGCCTAAGACCTAGACCAAGATTGAACTCTAAATCACTTGGATCAAAACAACTCAAACTTTCAGCAGCCCTGGGCGGTCGCCTACACCAGCCTGTGCGGCAGCCCAAAATGCTCTGTCCCATGACCAAAACCTTTCAGATAGATATGCGGCCGACCGCCTGCCCAACCCACTCGACAGGCCAAAATGCACTAAATTTTACTCCCTTCGTTTCACCGTCCCAAAAGTACTACACATTAACACTTGTAACTTTACTAAGGCTACAAAATTAGTCCCAAAACAACTCTAACACCACTTTAAACCCAACCAAACCAACATACCAAATACTCACTTTGTCCCAAAATTACAAGTATCACAAATAAATTTTTTTCACAATAATTTCACCACATGCATATACAACATATATATGACCATTTTAACATTCAAAGGGGAATTAGTAACTTACCTATTACCGGAAAAAGTATCGAGGAAATATGTTTTGTTCGGGTAGAAATGACCTACTCAACGCCCTGATCATTTTTATATAATTAGATTTTAAAACGGAGCAATAAATAAAAAGATATAAATCGAAATAGGTTGAACTTACCTTTTTCTTTTAACCCTAGGAAGAACGAGAGAATTTGCTGAGTAAGTTAACACAGAGAAAGAGGGAGAAGAAGGATAAACATGTTATAAAAGTCTTTACCCCTTTTTATATTTTAGTCACTGGACTTCCATTTTTAACACTTAAGCCCCTAAAGTTATAATTTCACTAAGGACCCTAAAGTTTCAACTTAATCATTTAACTCCTTTAACCATTATTACTACTAACTAAGTAAATAGCACATTTAATCAAGTAAGATGTGCAAGTCATAAAATATGATGCAACACATAAAATGCACACAAAATGTTAAATTAAAATCCCCAAAAATATAAAATAAATATGGATGGGTTTTGGGGTCGTTACAATCACTCCCCCTTAAAGAAAATTCGTCCCGAATTTTAGGCTTACTTACCTAGGCCCTCAAACAACCAAGGGTACTTTCTCTCGATCTCCTCCCGAAGCTCCCAAGTTGATTCTTCCACATTATGGTTCCTCCACACAACTCGAACAATAGGAATACTCTTACTTCTCAATTCTTGGACCTTCAAATCAATGACTTGGACTGGATGCTCCTCGTAAGACATACTGGGTTCAATATCCTCAGGAACCTCGGAAAAAACATGTGAAGGATCTACACATACTTCCGAAGCATCGAAACATGAAATACATTATGAATCTTATCAAGAGAAGGTAACGCAAGACGATAGGCACGATCTCCAACTCTTCCAAGAATCTCAAATGGACCAATATACCTCGGAGCAAGTTTGCCTTTCTTTCCATATATTCAAATACCAACCTTAGGTGAAACCTTCAAAAACACAAAGTCACCCTTTTCGAACTCAAGGTCTCGCCTTCGGTGATCGGCATAACTTTTCTGTCTACTCTGGGCAGTATTCAAACGATCCCGAATAAGCTTAACCTTCTCAACTGAATCATTAACCATCCGAACACTCCAAATCTTGGCTTCTCCCACTTCATCCCAACAGATAGGAGACCGACATTTCCTTCCATACAAGGCTTCATAAGGAGCCATACCAATACTGGACTGAAAGCTGTTATTATAAGCAAATTCCACGAGAGGCAAATGAATATCCCAAGAATCTGCAAAATCAACTGAACAAGCCCTCAACATATCTTCAAGAACCTGAATGGTTCTTTTTAACTGACCATCTGTTTGAGGATGAAAAGTTGTACTAAACTTCAATTCTGAACCCAAAGCCTTCTGAAATGCTTGCCAAAACCGAGATGTGAATCTAGGGTCACGATCAGACACAATGCTCACTGGAACTTCATGTAATCTCACAATCTCATTAATGTACAAGGTTGCAAGACTTTCCATAGAATAACCAATCTCGATAGGTAGAAAATGAGAAGACTTTGTCAATCTATCAACAATCACCCAAACTGCATCAAACCTTCTTCGAGTGCGACGCAACCCTGTCACAAAATCCATAGTAACATGTTCCCACTTCCATTCCGGAATCTCTAATGGTTGAAGCAATCCCGCGGGCCTCTGATGCTCAGCTTTAACTTGTTGACATGTTAAACACTTGGATACATAATCCGTTATTTCCCTCTTCATATTATTCCACTAAAAGTGTTGCTTCAAATTCTGATACATTTTAGTACTCCCGGGATGAATAGATACCTCGATTTATGGCATTCATCAAGAACTTGGCGTTTGATCCCATTAATGCTAGGCACACACAATCGACCTCTACAACTCAATACTCCTTCAGAACTGAGAGAGAAATCCTCAAATTTGCCATCTTTGATTTTATCCATAATCTTTACCAACTCCGGGTCATCCTTCTGAGCTTCTTTTATTTGTTGAATTAAAGTTGGTAATACTCGAATGTTCACAAAAATAGCTCCATGCTTTGATTCATAAGGACTCCAATCTTGAGCATCCTCTAACATCTTCCATTCACGCACCATCAATGAAGCCATATAAGATTTCCGGCTAATGGCATCGGCTACCACATTTGCTTTACCCGGATGATAAGAGATAGTACAATCATAGTCCTTTTGTAACTCCATCCATCTTCTTTGCCTGTTATTCAACTCCTTTTGAGAGAAAAGATACTTCAAACTTTGATGATCAGTAAAAATCTCAAATTTTGCTCCATAAAGATAATGTTTCCACTTGTGCAACGCAAAGACAATAGCCGCAAGCTCCATGTCATGGGTAGGATAATTCTGCTCACTCGGAGTCAACTTTCTCAAAGCATACGTAATTACCCTTCCATTTTGCATTAATACACACCCGAGGCCTTCTTTAGAAGCATCACTATATATTACCAAATCATCATTACCATTAGGTAGGGCAAGAATAGGAGCTGTAGTCAATCTCTTCTTCAACTCTTCAAAGCTAACTTGACATTTTTCATCCCACACATAAGGAACATTCTTTCGAGTCAACTGAGTCAAGGGAGTTGCAATCTTAGAAAACCCTTCAATGAACATTCTGTAGTACCCAGCTAACCCCAAGAAGCTTCGAATTTCTGTAACTGATTCTGGCCTCTTCCAATTCACAATAGCTTCAATCTTGGATGGATCAACTGATATACATGTATTAGAAATCACGTGCCCAAGAAAAGATACTTCATCGAGCCAAAAAGCACACTTACTGAATTTAGCAAACAACTGCTTCTCACGAAGAATAGATAAAACCATTCGTAAATGCTGTTCATGTTCCTCCCGAGACTTGGAATAAACAAGAATATCATCAATAAATACAACCACGAAGGTATGAAGATAAGGTTTAAAGACCCTATTCATCATATCCATGAAAACAGCTGGATCATTTGTTAACCCGAAAGGCATAACAAGAAACTTACAATGGCCATATCTATACGGAAAGCAGTTTTAGAAATGTCTTCAGAACGGATTTTCAACTGGTGATACCCACTCCTCAAATCAAGTTTTGAAAAGACAACTGACCCTTGAAGTTGATCAAATAAATCATCAATATGAGGAAGCGGATATTTGTTCTTTATAGTTACCTGATTCAGCTTTCTGTAATCAATACACAATCTCAAGGACCCATCTTTCTTTTTGACAAATAATACTGGAGCTCCCCACGGGGATACACTAGGACGAATGAATCCTCGATCAAGTAACTCTTGTAACTGAACCTTCAACTCTTTCAACTCAGCTGGGGCAATCTGTAAGGTGCCTCATATATATAGGAGCTGTACCTGGAAGTAAGTTAATACAGAACTTGATTTCTCGGTCAGGAGGCATAGCATACTCAGAAGAAAATACATCTGAAAATTCTTTAACAATAGGCACATCCTCAATATCAGGAACCCTTTTAGTAGTATCAAGAACACTAGCCAAATACCCCGCACAACCACGGTTCAACAACTTTCTAGCCTTCACATAAGAAATAATACGAATCTCTCTACCCTATGGAACAGTTTCAAACGTAAATTTAGGAACATTAGGGATAGAAAATATGACAACCTTTTTAGCACAATCAACAGACGCATGATATTTACCCAACCAATCCATACCCAAGATAATATCAAAATCTTGTAATGGTAAGATAACTAAATCAGCAGGTAAAACATGCTCACGTAGATGCACATCACAAGAATGCAACACCTCATTGGTCACCAAACACTCCCCTATAGGAGTAGACACCTCTAACACATAAGGTAGAGATTCAGAAGACAAATGCAATCGAGAAGCAAAATGCACAGACACATAAGAATGCGATGAGCCAGGGTCTATAAGTGTACGTGCTCTCAAACTAGACACAAAAACAATACCTCCTATCACATTAGAGGAATCTGAAGCCTGTTGTTGAGAAATGGCAAAGACACGACCTTGCACCTTAGGCTTTCCTAAAGAATCCCTCTTCTGGCCCTAAGAAGACCCAACTGCACTTCTCGATGCCTGTACCTTAAATCTAGGACAATCCCTCTGAAAATGACCCAACTGACCACAATTCAAACATTTGCCCTGCTTCTTCCAACATCTTTCTTCTGAATGCCCCTCTTTCTGACAATACTTACAAACTCCTCTGTTCTGACTCCCTGAAGTGTTACTTTGATTTCTATTACCTGACTGTCTTTGAGAAGACTTGAATTGTGAAGATCCACCTTGATTTCCCCTATTATCACCACGTTGTTGTTGTTGCCTACCTTGCCTCCTTGCACCTAACAAATCCATTTTCTTCTTGTGTTCCTCAATATCATGCTCCACCTGGTAAGCTCGATCAACTGCATCTTGAAAATCTTGCAACTTGTGGGATACTAGTTGAGTTCTAATCACAGTTTTCAAACCCTTCACAAACCTCGTAGCCTTTCTCTCCTCAGTTGCCACTAAGTGAATACAATACCTAGACAACTCTGAAAATTTAGCTGAATACTGAGCCACTGACATAGAGCCTTGTTCCAAGTTAAGAAACTCCATTTCCTTCCTGTCTTGATCTACCTGGGGAATGAAGTGTTCTTTAAACTTTCCCAAAAAATTCTCCCAAGTATAGGGTACATGAGACTCATCCCATTTAGTTTTCAAAGCTTTCCACCAATGCTCGGCATCTCCATTCAGCTTATAAGTAGCAAACCTGACTTGATCTTCCTCAGAACATATCAAAGCATCAAAGATCTTTTCCATTGATTCAATCCACCTTTTTGTCTTAGATACATCAGGCTCTCCATCATAGCCCATGGGTTCCATCTTCAAGAATTGTGCCAACCCATCTCTTGGTGGTGCATGTTCCCTCTCTTGCCTCTGATCATTAATTGTTTTCATTGCAGCCTCAAACATGCCTTAGAACATTATTCGAGCCTCTTCTCTGACCTTATCTTGCCCTGAAGGCCCAGACTGATCACCCTCGGTTCCAACCATTTTCAATGAATACCTACATAGAACACTCAACGTTACTCACTCTATACTCTACTACCCTCCTAGGTCATTTAGTCATTCTAGACCATCTACAACCTAGCTCTGATACAACTGTCGCGTCCCAGACCCGTGGTCCTACTTGGCCCCACGCTCGGGACACGAGTGGAAGACGTTATAAAACACTTTTGAAATTTTTTCGAAATATACTTCCATAAAGTTTAACAAAATCACACTTGAAGTTCAAAGACTTCATTTAACTTTAAACAAACTTTATAACTAACTTTCACAACGAAAGTACTTAGCCCGAAGGCTTACAAACTTTTATACAAATGTACATACACCAACATTATCCAAAATAGGTGTTACAATAGGCAGTACGGGTACTCTACCCAAAAGGTTTTACATTTACATAATATAACCTTAACAAAACAAGTCCCAACTCTTACCACTCCAACGTCCTCCCGTGCCAAAGTTTCCTATCCCCTGGACTCGCCTTTATCTAAACCAGTAAACAAATAAGGGGTGAGAATGAATCTCAGTAAGCTACTAAATTGCAACTACGCTTCATGCTAAAATGATAAGCATAAAGAACAATATCATAAGCATCACATAGCACATAGTATGATAGGTAAAACCCACTCATATACCACAATATCACAAATGCCACACTCAGGTGGATACCAAGCCAAGGTTTACCCAATAAACATAACTGTCTGAGAATACCATCTGAGAAAACTAACTAAGAAAACCATCTGAGCAACATAAATAGCTGAAGCCGGGATCCCGTAAACGAAACCATAACCATAAGAACCAAAGTAACAATGGGGGGAATATGATACAAAGTCATAACCCAAATGCTTACCCAAGGAAGCGATTCATCCCATCCAAGGCCAATCTGGACTGGGGAAATAGAAAAGGTAACAGCGGAAAACCTTATAGTGAACTTGGCTTGTATGCCACTATAATTCTCCTACTGCCTGACTCAAGGTACCAATGGAAAAACTTATAGTGAACTTAAGTTGTACCATTATAATTCTCCCACTGCCTGACACCACAACAAGTACCAGCTAGACTTTAAACACGAGTATAGTAATGAATACTTGCGTAAACAACAACCGGGGGCAATGATTCCAAAATAGGGAACCAAGCCAAACACATCACAAAGATGAACCAATCCAAACCACATCAAAAGATGTTAAACAATACCCCATGTAATACTTATTCACAATACATAACACATTTTTTCACAAAGGAACCAATTTCAAACACTAGGGTGTTCCACAACAACCCTCTAGGTACTCTAGGATATCGCCTAAGACCTAGACCTAGATTAAACTCTAAATCACTTGGATCAAAACAACTCAAACTTTCAGCAGCCCTGGGCGGTCGCCCACACCAGCCTGTGCGACCGCCTAAAATGCTCTGTCCCACGACCAAAACCTTTCAGATAGATGTGCGGCCGACCGCCTGCCCAACCCACTCGACAGGCCAAAATGCACTAAATTTTACTCCCTTCGTTTCACCGTCCCTAAAGTACTACACATTAACACTTGTAACTTTACTAAGGCTACAAAATTAGTCCCAAAACAACTCTAACACCACTTTAAACCCAACCAAACCAACATACCAAATACTCACTTTGTCCCAAAATTACAAGTATCACAAATAAATTCTTTTCACAATAATTTCACCACATATAGCATATACAACATATATATGACCATTTTAACATTAAAAGGGGAATTAGTAACTTACCTATTTCCGGAAAAGTATCGAGGAAATATGTTTTGTTTGGGCAGAAATGACCTACTCAACGCCCTAATCATTTTTATATAATTAGATTTTAAAACGGAGCAATAAATAAAAAGATATAAATCGAAATAGGTTGAACTTACCTTTTTCTTTTAACCCTATGAAGAACGAGAGAATTTGCTGAGTAAGTTAACACAGAGAAAGAGGGAGAAGAAGGATAAACATGTTATAAAAGTCTTTACCCCTTTTTATACTTTAGTTACTGGACTTCCATTTTTAACACTTAAGCCCCTAAAGTTATAATTTTACTAAGGACCCTAAAGTTTCAACTTAATCATTTAACTCCTTTAACCATTATTACTACTAACTAAGTAAATAGCACATTTAATCAAGTAAGATGTGCAAGTTATAAAATATAATGCAACACATAAAATGCACACATAATGTTAAATTAAAATCCTCAAAAATATAAAATAAATAGGGACGGGTTTTGGGGTCGTTACAATATGAGCCGCTTGGTCGCCCGCATTTGGGCCAACCCCTGCATTTCCTTTTCCAAGGGATCCTTATTTTCTCCCCCTTGGTTTCCATGCTCCGGTGGCACGAAATCACCGTGACACGTGAAATTTCCACCTCCGAAAAGCATTTCGTTGATCCAATCCGCTATGACTTCGATAATACAAATTCGAGTCTACAAAATCACCAAATGAAGTTTTCTCTCTCTAAAACTCACCTCTCTCTCTCTCTAACCCGACAATGGTGGAAGAAGAAGAAGAAGGAAGGAGGAAGAAGAAGGGATTCTGGCGCTGTGACCAAGAATCTGGTAAAACCAGAGACTTGGCCACACGGCCAAGGTTTCCCCATGCAATCTCAGCCGTCCAAATATTTAATCCTAGTGAACTGGATCTGGCCAATCAGCAGCCTTGGCCATGCGGCCATCTTTTCCTCCATAGGAAAAATGTCAATTTTACCCCTGGTTTATTCCTTGTTTGTTCATTTTAGGTACTCTTAACCTATTTTTGACCAAAACTCGTTATGTTCCTTTGTCGCAATTAACAGAAAGTATATTTCTTTATTGCGTGCACTCCGAACACTTGTTCAGGACCATCATGATTCACAGAGGCCCGTCTACCTCTATATCACGTGTGTTCTAGATCTGTCGCGATTAACAGAGGCCTGTCTACCTTTATATTGCGTAAGATCCGGCACTTGTTATTGCGATTGACAGAGGCTCGTCTATCTCTATATCGCGTGAGCTCCGGCTATTACCATTTTTATCTTGGGATTATTTAGACCCCGCCGCCTTTATATCTCGCACCATTATTGTTCGCATCTCCAAACTACGACCAGCTTGATTCCTCTGAGGATACGTAGGAAGCTTGAAAAGGTTCATCCACCCGACCGACGTGGTCATTTCTCATCCCCAGCAGATGTTTCCCTCGTAACTCGAAGTTATCCCCAGCGGAAGGCATTGATCCCCACCAGAGGACAATCGTTTACAATTTCCCCAATAGATTTGAACTACGTTTGGCTTAATTCCCCCGCGGATACGTAGGTCGCCTGCCAATGTTCAGCCATCCCATCACCCTTCATCTGTTTTGAAACTCATGTTTCAGAACGGATCCTTTTTTTATCGTCGACCCTCCATTGCCTTGCAAGAAGCGTCACCGAGGGGCTACTGTTAGTACCTGATCCGAAAATGAGTTTATTAGGGCTTTCCCAAATATACAAGGACTTTATAGGAATTAGAAACCTTGCAAAGACTTGTCCCGGATTCCCAAAATACATCTCATTCTTCTAGAACATCTTAAAAATGGCCAAAATAGGGTTTCCATAAACCAAATAAAATCCTAGCTTAACAATCACGTCAGCCAGGAATGATGGCCACGTGGCCACATTCGACCTTGGCCACGCGGCCACATTCGACCATGGCCTGGTGGCCATCTTTACCTGAGGAGATCTCAGCCATCTGATCCCTCCATCAGTTCACTATAAAAGGCCATTCCATTCTCTTGGTTAAAGGTCAGAATTTTGATCAAACTTAAGCTCCCAAAGTGACGAATTTGCTCTCTAATTAAGCGTTTCAAGCATCCAAGAACACCCTCAACAATCCAAAAAATATCAAGGTTTATTTCTTGCCAACATAGGTAAGTTTTCTAACTTTTTCTTCATGTTCTTGCCATGTTCTTAGTTTAGATTCATAATATTCACGTTCCTTGCATGTTTATTCATATGTTCATAATATGTTCTTCGCATGTTCTTCATGTTCATAGATTAAAACCTTATTTATGCCATATTTAGGGTTGCGATCTTCATGTTAACGTGTTATTTCATAGCCGATGATGATCTAGGGTTCATCAACCCGAACACGATCTAGGAACTATTTCTAAACCCTAATCTTTAGGTAATTCCCCCATCATTATGCATGATCCCGATTCTCTTGCCTATTCTAAATTCTTCTCGAACTACACTAACCTGAGCTTCTCACCTTGAGAGGAACGTAGGAAATCTTCGGATCCGGTCTCAAACACATCGAACACAACATACACTGCATCATGATAGAAAGACTGATCATTCGGGCGATAGGAGTGATAACGTTTAATATTCTTCTCTTGTCGTAATTTGACCCCCGAACCCATTAACA
Source organism: Campanula takesimana (assembly GCA_026119855.1). Classification (NCBI taxonomy): domain Eukaryota; kingdom Viridiplantae; phylum Streptophyta; class Magnoliopsida; order Asterales; family Campanulaceae; genus Campanula; species Campanula takesimana. The sequence goes on from JAOWBW010001580.1 coordinate 166,320, forward strand.
TGCTTTTTCAATGTTTTGGCTATAATTAAAACGGCGTGGCGACTCTCATAATTTTAAATGTCGTTATGAATATTCTCTTTGATAATAATAATAATTGCAAGATACTTCCCATGTGTCGCTTCATCGGAAAGGGGTATTCACACTCGTACAAGACATCTTGTGTTTGAATCAAAATTTGCCCTCCTGCAGCAGTTTGAATGTTCATTTCGGCCCCTAACTAACGGAGTCAGTCAGAAACTTAATGAAACATGCCAAACTTAACGAGTTTCGACCCAAATCAAAGGCGAGACACAAAAGTAGTGTGATTGTAAAAGAACGTTCAAAATGGGATGTCTACAGAATGCACCTATGTAACTGTTACAAGGTCATCTTTCATTCCATCAAAGATCAAGAATGCATCTTTAGTTCCTCTTCAAGTACATAAGGATTTTTTTTAACTAGTGACTTTCACCAGAGTCTGATTGGTATTATCTCATCATACTCCAAGTATATGAGACATCCGATCTTTGTACATCAATATGGCTTACATGATAGATCCAATTGTCGAAGCGTATGGAATCCTAATCATGTGCTCTTGCTCATTAGTCTTCCAGTAAGACTAAATCTTGTAAAGATTAATGCCATTAGACTTTTGGAAGTAACCTCTCCAATAGTCTTGCATAGTGAACTTTTGACTATCTTGTCTATATTAGTACTTTGACTTTAACCAATCAACCTCTTAGATTTATCTCCATAAATCTAAGTTCCAAGGATATAATAGGCTTTATCCAAGTCTTTCATTTAGAAAATCTTTCGAAATGAATTATATGTCAAACATATATATTAGACTAGGATTATTATTACGCTCACACTAAATTTATTGTAATCACAAGTCTCATCCTTGATGAATTCAAACTCTTTGAATACTACATCAAAATGAAATTTCACTCCAAGTAGTTTGCTTCAATCCATCTCATGAATTTCTGCAACTTGCATATTTTATTAGAATTTTATGGATCAAAACTTTTAGGTTGTATCAAACACATCCTAAAGTATGTTCCTGTTAAGGAATGCTGTTTTGACATCCATTTGTCATATTTCATATTCAAAATATGAGGTCATGACAATTAGAATTCTAATAACATTAAGCATGACTATGGGTGGTAAAGTTTCATCATAATCGATATTATGAATTAACTTTACTCAATTAGTCTTGCTTAATAGGTATGCAGCTTGCAACCCATGACTGTTTTCTCTAAGAAAACTCATTTTCTATCCTATGGTTTTTAAGCCTTAGGGTAGAACAATCAAGTTCGAAACTTGATTATGATACATGGATTGGGCCTTTAGATTTTATGACTCCAAGTCATTCATCTAAATCCGGGGCGGACTTTGAATCTTGATAGGTAATAGGTCAATCACTCGCAATGATATCTTCCTAATTACTTTCTATTACGAGAAATCAATATTTCTTGTTATAGACAGTATCCTATCATATATGCACATAACTTGTGTATACTTGAATGAATTTCCACAACTCTTTGTGAAACTTTGTTCAACTTCCATCTTAGGTTCTATGTCATTTTTTTGGGCCTCGAACTCTTCAAGATACATTTTACTCCTACTAGTTCTTTAGAGATAAACGATTTATCTAAAAAGTGCTATTTAGAGTAACAAAAGATTTGTACTCTTTAAAGGGTGTAAAATCAATATCATTAAGATATCCCATGAAAATACATTAATTAGATTTGGGTGTGTTTTTATCCAAGACAACACTTTTCTCAAAAGCATCACATCACAAATCTTTATGAAAGACAAACCAAGTTTCTTTCATCTCATATCTAATATGGTATTTGTAGAACCTCTTTAGATGATACTCAAATTAGTGTAAGCGCAGCTGTTTCTAGCACATAATCCAGAGGGTTTAATTAAAGATCAATTTGACTTTTCATGAGGTGAAAAATAGCAGTTTGCAGACAATCTGCAGATTTCAGTTTTTCTTATTCTGCAGACTTTCTGCTGAATTCTCATTGAGCTCATGGCTCAAATATTCATTACTTTGATCAGATCAGAGTACTCTAATACTTTTGCCCTGAATTATCAAAATCCTTTATAGAATTATTATTTTAATAAACTACATACATAAACATGTATTAATTCAAAAAATACTTCCTTTCACTACTATTAGTATAAGGTGTCTTGATCAATTTACAAGATTCACATATATCACATGATTCGAAATCATGCGAATTTAAAAGTCCGTCTCATGGAATTTTAGATATGTGTTTCTTATTATTTGATATAGACATCAATGCTTTTAAGAATGTAACGTTTACATCCTTAGATTCAGATTTCCATTATTTATGTTATACTCATTATTTTGTTCTTTTAAGATAAGGATATAAAATCCCATTATATGATTAACAATACAATAAAGCAAATCATATTTAATGGAACACTTTCTTATTCGGAATAAGAAATATCCATAATCGTCTAATGAAGAAACCAAAATAATATTTCTACTTAAAGTAGGAACATAACATCATTTGTTCAAAACAAATATGAACCTACTAGGTAAAGACACTTCGCAAGTTCTTATGATTAATGTTGCAACCTTTGCATCATTATTTCAACATAGGTTAATCTTTACCTTCCTTAAGTAGTCTTTCTATTTCTCAAGTCTTACACATTTTACAAATGTGGGATCTATATCCGGTATCCAATACCTAAGAACTTAGAAGTAGAACTTTAATATAAATACTTGAAGTGGTAGTCCTACTACCCTTCCTTTTGATCTTTTAACTCAAGTTGTAATTTCTTCTATGGTCAATCACATTGCTATGGGAGCAATTACATCCTTAGGATTTTAGGTTTAGCCACAAATATTTCCTTTAGGCTTGACAACTCTTGTCTTGCCTTTATCTTAAATCATTGTCCTTATTATCCTTTTAGAGTTTGAGAAGGTTTTCATTTGATATTAAGACTTAGCACTTTAAACATCAAATGTTGCTTATGAATTAATATCAAATCCGTTCGTTAGTTCCAAACTAACTTGATTACAAATCCATATAAGGTAATTAATATGTCTCTCTATGTTCAAAACATGAGAACTTATTAACATACCTTTCATTCATCAAATGAATGTTAGACTCTAATCAATCTCAAACTTTTCTTGCCTTTCTTGATTGTAGGAACGCTTCCTACATAATTGCTTATTGCATAAGCATTCATATGTTTCAGATACTTCTAAAGTTCTAAACACATGATATCAAGTCGTAGGACAGTTGACATCTATAGAATCATCCACATGTTTCTAATCAATGTCTTTGTCCATCCTTAAGGCATTAGGTTTCTTAGGAATAGGATTTATTAAGAATTCATAACTTCCGTTCTTGCTTTAGAACAATTCTTAAGCTCATGACTAGGTCAAGGAGGTTAATCTCATTCTCTTTAAGTGGGGTCAATCGCAGTAATTAAACATGATTATAGTTTAAGACAATATACAAAATATGAAATAAATATACACATATATTTCATACCATTATCATTTAGAGATATATATAATGTATTTCATAAATACTCCCACTAAATTATACACCTTCAAATACAACAATTGTATAATATAATTTAAGTGGACTAAGATCTAACTTAAATTTAATTTCAAGTCTGCTTTGGCGATACTGCTCAAAATTAAATTAATTAGGTTGATAACTCCTTATCAATCATATCATATATGACTCTTAGATCTTTTATGGGATTTGAACATCTTATGTCACAACATGTTTTAATCCCATCTTGTGCCTTAGGCCCAAAACTTTGTCTTTTGATAGCCTAATTAAGTCAAACCACTTTAAACGTATAAGAATTACTCTTTCCTCATATTGCTCATATCTGAATAGAATTAATGCACCTCGCTTTGGCAGAGTCCACATAAAACTACCCATGTACTCACAAGTGTTTTAAGCATGGATTGGCACATGACTTAAGTTTTAAGAAGGTTTATTTACATAGAGACATGCATCATATATTTAATTATGTCAAACATAATATAATATAGTCTTTGCATAAAGGATGTTAACTAATCAAATTAATTAACAGAAGCAAAATCTTGTGATTTAATTATGAAGCAACATAATGGGGACGTAATCTAAACTATCTGTAAACTATTTACAGATTGGATATTTCATTCGCATTCCCAGAAACAAGGTGTCACGACCCGAAATCTAGGCTCTATTTTATTAGTAATAAATAATTATTATTTATTTATTTGCTTATCTATATATTTAAATTATTATTTATTTAAATAATTATGTGTGCAATTTATGTGTTATAATAATCATGCCTAGCATTTTATTTAGGTCATTTGTGCTAGTGTAGTGTTGTTGGGTCTTAATTATTAGTGGGAAGTTTTTTATTTGAGTAGTGTAGGGGAGGGGCCCTAAATGCAACATTTTGAAATAATTTCCCTACTCCCTTCTCCTCCCTCACTTCTCCCTCACTCCTCACCATCATCTCCCAGCCAACTCTCTCTCTCTCCTCCATTTGGTAAGTTTTCTCTTCCTCTTCCTTCTCTCATCATTTTCTTCATCTTCCTCTCATAATATCTCATTTCTTAAAACTCGAAATGTGTTTAGATCGTCGATAGGATTGCGTAGAACCAAAAAGAATTGAATTCTGTCATCTTTGAGAATTTCCAAGTAAGTTACTTTTCCCCCCATTTTGATGTTAAAATGTTCATATCATACTTAGATAATGCTTGGGTTGTTATATTTGAAGTTTGGATGAGGTTGCAATTTATTTGGAATTTATTTGGGAATTATTTGGGTTTTTGGGTTAAAAATGGTGAATATGTGAATGTTGGGTTTAAATCTTGTTTTGGGTTGTTAGATGGTGTTGTTTAGGTTCCCTTGATGTTTAGATGTTGTTTTAGTACCTTGGAAACTAGTTTTAAAGCTTTGATTTTGAGTATTTAGTGAAGGTTTGTGTTTTGGTTCGAAATTGGTGAACCCAGCTCTGTTCTCCGACCCAGAAATCATCCGGGCGCCCGCCCATACGCCCTTGAGCACCCGCTTACTTGTGATGTTAATGAACCGTAGTTTCTGCCTCTCGAGAGCGCCCGCCTGGTCCTTTATGAGCGCCCGCCCGTACCCTTTCGGGTGACCGCCCGCCTCCGCCTAGGCGCCCCGCCTCCAATTCCTGGCACTTATTCTTTAATTGTTTTGAAGTAGATTATAACTTCAACCCCTATTTTGAGTAGTGTCCCCTTAGGCTTAAATGACCATTATGGAGTACTCTATTAATGATTTGGTTCCTTTGTGAATGTATGTGATATGGGATTTGATTAAATTATTATTTGGAAATGTGAAGCACTTTTATGATGCGCGTTTATTCAATTCATCTTTTGGTGATTAATTGGAATGATTCCCTACTTTGGAATCCTTAGTTGTTTGTTTGAGGTAGTATTTTATTACTTAGCATTTATTTGAAAGTCCAGCTGGTATTTTGTGTGTGTTTGGGCGATTCGAAACATTATGATGGCACGGCCAAGTCCATTGTGATGTTGACCATTGTTTTGCCCCATTATTACCCTCCTCCAGATTGGCCTTGGATGTGAGAAGAGCTAGCTCCTTTGTGTGCATTTTAGCTTTACTTGGAGCATGACTTTGTGGCATGTCTCCCGTCCCTTGTGACACTTCATTTGGTTATTGGTTCCGGTACCGGGGTTTTCTCTTCCGCTTTCATGCTATTATGAAGATGATGATTTGTTGATTATTGAAGCTGCGCTACGATCCTTTATTTGGATGTATCGGTTTGGAAAACCTTGGCTATATCCTTTGTTATGTGTTTATTTCCGCTGCTATCTGTTATGTGATAAATGCTATGTGCTATGTGATATTTATTATTGCTTATCGCTTCGTGCATCATAGCATGTCATGTAGTTGCATTAGTAACTTATTGAGATTTATCTCACCCCTTTTCTTTTATCTTTGTTTTTCCTTAACCCCCCCCCAGGTGCTAAGGATTACTCTCGCTGATCACGTCACTAGGAATTGTGTATTTTGTAACTTTGGTGTATAAGCTTATGGAGTTTATACTAGTTTTACTTTGTTGTTCAAGTTGATTTACAAAACCTTGTGTTATCACCTTTTGGTATCAAATGGAATTTTTAACTTCAGTATTTCATAGTTTTGGTTTTAAGTCGACGTCCAGATCGCGGTCTCGGGCCCGCGGGGTCCGGGGTCGCGACAGTTAGTATCAGAGCTATGGCATTAGCTCTAAGTATAAGTATAGGTGGATTAGTATGACCTAGGAGGGTAGTAGTGTGCGGAGTGAGTAACGGTTGATGTTTTATGCAGGTACTTGTTACAATGGTTCGTAGAAGGAGTGGTGAAGGTAGTACCGGTAATGCAAGTCAGAATGATACAAGGGAAGAAGCACGTGCCATGTTTCAAGGCATGTTCGAGGCGGCCATGAAGGCCATACATGATCAAGGTCCGAGGGTAGAACAAGCTCCACCCCGCTATGGATTGGAGCAATTTCTCAAACTGAAACCGGTTGAATTCAATGGGGAACCCGATGTTCGGAAAGCTGAATTATGGATTGAGTCGATGGAGAAGATTTATGATGTGTTTGGGTGCACGGATGAGGACAAGGTCCGGTTTGCGGCTTACAAACTTGTGGGAGCCGCCGAGCATTGGTGGAAGGGTGTTAAAGCTAGTTGGGATGATACTCACATGGTGTATGCGTGGGAGTTGTTTGTGCACAAATTCAAGGAGCATTTCATTTCGGTTGTTGATCAAAACCGAAAGGAGATCGAGCTACTCAACCTGGAGCAAGGTGTGTTGTCTATAGCACAATACTCGGCTAAGTTCATAGAATTAGCCCGGTATTGCGACTATTTGGTGAGGACTGAGGAACAAAAGGCTATGAGATTCATTCGGGGATTGAAGACCTCCATTCGTACTCAACTTATTGCCCAACGGATTGTGACTTTCCAAGATGCGGTGGACCGAGCCTACTTAATAGAGCAAGATATCGGGGAGCACAAAAGGAAAACCGAGGTTGTGGGTACGGGTAAACCGGGAAGCCATACTAAATCTCAACCTCAACACCGTTCCGAGAATCGAGGTAACTTTGGGGGACAATCTCAGTCCCGAGGGCAACCGATCCCAAGGAACCTGGGTACCACTTCCGGGAACCAAGGGAGCCAAATTAGGAGGCTTTGTTCGTATTGTCAAAAGGAAGGTCATTCTGAGGACCGGTGTTGGAAGAAGCAAGGAAGGTGCACCAATTGTGGGCAAATGGGCCACTTTGTAAAAGATTGCCCGAGAGGTAGAGGACAAGCATCCGGGTCAGGGGTTGGTACTAATCAGGGTCAGAAAAGGGATGCCGCAGGGAAGCCCAAAGTTCAAGGAAAGATATATGCCATGAATCAACAACAGGCGACCGATGATCCATCCGTTATTGGAGGTATTGTTTCTGTGTCTAATGTGAGCGCACGAGCGTTAGTAGATCCAGGATCATCTCATTCATACATTTCTGTGCAATTTGCTTCCATGTTAAATGCTGCATTCGAGTCTTTACCGTACTTGCTAGAGGTGTCGACCCCTATAGGAGAATGCTTGATTTCTGATCGAGTCTTTCGTGCATGTGATGTGGTTATTTGTGGTCGAGTCCTTTGTGCGGATTTGGTAGTTCTTCCTATCCAAGACTTTGATGTCATTTTGGGTATGGATTGGTTGAGCAAGTTTCATGCTTCCGTTGATTGCCGTAAGAAAAATGTTACTTTTTCTATTCCCGATGTGCCTAAATTTGTGTTTGAGGCTAGTCCTCTGAGTAGAAAGGTTCGCTTAATTTCTTATATGAAAGCGAGAAAATTATTGCATAGTGGTTGTGAGGGGTATTTGGCTAGTGTTCTTGATACTAGGAAGGAATCCCCTAGTTTGGATAGTGTTCGGGTAGTTCGGGAATTTCCTGATGTTTTCTCTACCGAGTATGATATGCCTCCCGATCGTGAGATTGAGTTTTGTATAGACCTTTTGCCGGGTACGGCTCCAATTTGTGCGGAAGAAAGACGGTTCCTTGAGATTGTGCATCGATTACCGGAAGTTGAATCAGGTCACGGTGAAGAACAAGTATCCTCTACCGCACATTGATGATTTGTTTGATCAGCTTCAAGGGTCCGTGGTTTTCTCTAAACTTGATTTGAGGAGTGGGTACCATCAGTTGAAGGTTCGATCGGAGGATATTCCGAAGACTGCTTTTCGCACTCGTTATGGTCATTATGAGTTTTTGGTTATGCCGTTTGGGTTGACTAACGCGCCTGCAGTATTTATGGATTTGATGAACCGAGTTTTCCATCCCTATCTTGATTCGTTCGTGGTAGTCTTCATCGACGACATTCTTGTTTATTCAAAATCTCGAGAGGAGCATGAACAACACTTGAGGACAGTTTTATCCGTTCTTGCGAGGGAGAAATTATTTGCGAAGTTCAGTAAATTCGAATTTTGGCTCGAGAAGGTGTCATTTTTGGGTCATGTGATTTCTAAAGATGGGATTTCGGTGGATCCTTCAAAGATTGAAGCCATAGTGGATTGGAAGAGACCCGAATCAGTGACAGAGATTAGAAGCTTTCTTGGTTTAGCCGGGTATTACAGAAGATTTATTGAGGGGTTTTCGAGGATTGCTACTCCGATGACTCAGTTGACCCGGAAGAATGTTCCGTTGGTGTGGACCGAGAAATGTGACAAGAGTTTCGAGGAATTGAAGAAGAGGTTGACTACCGCACCGATCTTGACTTTGCCTAATGGGAGCAATGGCCTAGTGATTTATAGTGATGCTTCGAAAGAGGGTTTGGGTTGTGTGTTGATGCAGAATGGGAAAGTAATTCCGTATGTTTCGAGGAAGTTGACCCCTAGTGAACAGAATTACCCCACTCATGATATGGAGTTGGCGGCGATAGTCTTTGCATTGCACAAATGGAAGAACTACCTTTATGGAGCGAAGTTTGAGATTTTTACCGATCACAAGAGTTTGAAGTACCTTTTCTCCCAGAAAGAGTTGAACAACCGACAGCACCGATGGATGGAATTGTTGAAGGATTATGATTGCACGATTTCTTATCATCCGGGGAAGGCGAATGTGGTAGCCGATGCGATTAGTAGAAAGTCTTATGTGGCTTCGATGATAGTCCGTGAATGGAAAATGCTTGAGGATGTTCGAGATTGGTCTCCTCGTGAATCGAGACATGGGGCTATTTTTGCGAATATGAGAGTATCTCTGACCCTAATTCAGAGAATAAGGAAGCTCAGAAAGAAGATCCCGAGTTGGTGAAGATAATGGGTAAATTGAAAGAAAAGAACTTCGAGGATTTTTCATTGAGTTCGAGTGGAGTTTTGACGTTCCGTAGTCGTTTGTGCGTACCCGATGTTGGTGGAATAAAGAGGCAAGTTTTAGATGAGGGCCACAAATCGAGGTATACTATTCATCCGGGTAGTACGAAGATGTATCAGGATTTGAAGCAACAATTTTGGTGGATTAATATGAAAAGGGAGATAGCCAAGTATGTATCGAGGTGTTTAACTTGTCAGCAGGTCAAAGCCGAGCATCAGAGACCCGCGGGATTACTTCAGCCGTTAGAGATTCCCGAGTGGAAATGGGAGCATGTGACTATGGATTGCGTTACGGGACTACCTCGTACCCGTAGGAAGTATGACAGTGTTTGGGTAATAGTGGATAGATTGACCAAGAGTGCCCATTTCTTGCCTATTGACATCAGATATTCGATGGAAAAGCTTGCGACCCTTTATATCGTCGAGATTGTGAGATTGCATGGGGTTCCGGTTAGCATTGTGTCAGATCGAGACCCGAGGTTTACTTCTAGATTCTGGAAGGCGTTTCAGGAAACTTTGGGTACAGACTTGCGATTCAGCACGGCTTTTCATCCTCAGACCGATGGTCAATCCGAGAGGACTATTCAGATTTTGGAGGATATGTTGCGAGCGTGTTCGATAGACTTTTCTGATTCTTGGGATTCGCACCTACCGTTAGTGGAGTTCTCTTACAACAACAGTTATCAGGCTAGTATCGAGATGGCACCGTTTGAGGCCTTGTATGGAAGGAAATGTAGAACGCCTATTTGTTGGGACGAGGTCGGTGAAGCGAAGATTGTGGGTATTGATTTGCTTCGGGATTCGGTTAAGAAAGTCAAAGTTATCCGGGATCGATTGAAAACAGCCCAGAGTCGACATAAGAGCTATGCAGATAACCGAAGGCGAGATCTTAGTTTTCAGACCGATGATTTGGTATTCTTGAAAGTGTCTCCGAAGGTGGGTAATCGTAGGTTTGGGAAGAAAGGCAAATTGGCTCCGAGGTTTATTGGCCCGTTTGAGATTTTGGGAAAGGTTGGACTTCTAGTGTATCGTCTTGCGTTACCGTCATCCTTAGACCGATTTCACAACGTTTTCCACGTTTCTATGCTTCGGAAGTACGTTCATGATCCATCTCACGCGTTACCGAGGGTACCGGAGGATATTGAGCCCGATATGACTTATGAGGAACGACCGGTTCGGATCTTAGATTCTAAAGTCCAAGAGTTGAGGAACAAAAGTGTTGCGTTGGTTCGAGTTCTTTGGAGGAATCATGATATCGAGGAGTCGACTTGGGAGCTCCGAGATGAGATCGAGAGGAAATTTCCGTGGCTTTTTGTTTAAGGTGAGTCTCGTTAAAATTCGGGTCGAATTTTCTTTAAGGGGGAGTGAATGTCACGACCCGAAATCTAGGCTCTATTTTATTAGTAATAAATAATTATTATTTATTTATTTGCTTATCTATATATTTAAATTATTATTTGTTTAAATAATTATGTGTGCAATTTATGTGTTATAATAATCATGCCTAGCATTTTATTTGGGTAATTTGTGCTAGTGTAGTATTGTTGGGTCTTAATTATTAGTGGGAAGTTATTTATTTGAGTAGTGTAGGGGAGGGGCCCTAAGTGCAACATTTTGAAATAATTTCCCTACTCCCTTCTCCTCCCTCACTTCTCCCTCACTCCTCACCATCATCTCCCAGCCAACTCTCTCTCTCTCCTCCATTTGGTAAGTTTTCTCTTCCTCTTCCTTCTCTCATCATTTTCTTCATCTTCCTCTCATAATCTCTCATTTCTTAAAACTCGAAATGTGTTTAGATCGTCGATAGGATCGCGTAGAACCAAAAAAAATTGAATTCCGTCATCTTTGAGAATTTCCAAGTAAGTTAATTTTCCCCCATTTTGATGTTAAAATGTTCATACCATACTTATATAATGCTTGGGTTGTTATATTTGAAGTTTGGATGAGGTTGCAATTTATTTGGAATTTATTTGGGAATTATTTGGGTTTTTGGGTTAAAAATGGTGAATATGTGAATGTTGGGTTTAAATCTTGTTTTGGGTTGTTAGATGGTGTTGTTTAGGTTCCCTTGATGTTTAGATGTTGTTTTAGTACCTTGGAAACTAGTTTGAAAGCTTTGATTTTGAGTATTTAGTGAAGGTTTGTGTTTTGTTTCGAAATTGGTGAACCCAGCTCTGTTCTCCGACCCAGAAATCATCCGGGCGCCCGCCCATACGCCCTTGAGCGCCCGCTTACTTGTGATGTTAATGAACCGTAGTTTCTGCCTCTTGGGAGCGCCCACCTGGTCCTTTATGAGCGCCCGCCCGTACCCTTTCGGGTGACCGCCCGCCTCCGCCTAGGCGCCCGCCCGCCTCCAATTCCTGGCACTTATTCTTTAATTGTTTTGAAGTAGATTATAACTTCAACCCCTATTTTGAGTAGTGTCCCCTTAGGCTTAAATGACCATTATGGAGTACCATATTAATGATTTGGTTCCTTTGTGAATGTATGTGATATGGGATTTGATTAAATTATTATTTGGAAATGTGAAGCACTTTTATGATGCGCGTTTATTCAATTCATCTTTTGGTGATTAATTGGAATGATTCCCTACTTTGTAATCCTTAGTTGTTTGTTTGAGCTAGTATTTTATTACTTAGCATTTATTTGAAAGTCCAGCTGGTATTTTGTGTGTGTTTGGGCGATGCGAAACATTATGATGGCACGGCCAAGTCCATTGTGATGTTGACCATTGTTTTGCCCCATTATTACCCTCCTCCAGATTGGCCTTGGATGTGAGAAGAGCTAGCTCCTTTGTGTGCATTTTAGCTTTACTTGGAGCATGACTTTGTGGCATGTCTCCCGTCCCTTGTGACACTTCATTTGGTTATTGGTTCCGGTACCGGGGTTTTCTCTTCGGCTTTCATGCTATTATGAAGATGATGATTTGTTGATTATTGAAGCTGCGCAGCGATCCTTTATTTGGATGTATAGGTTTGGAAAACCTTGGCTATATCCTTTGTTATGTGTTTATTTCCGCTGCTATCCGTTATGTGATAAATGCTATGTGCTATGTGATATTTATTATTGCTTATCGCTTCGTGCATCATAGCATGTCATGTAGTTGCATTAGTAACTTATTGAGATTTATCTCACCCCTTTTCTTTTATCTTTGTTTTTCCTTAACCCCCCCCCCCAGGTGCTAAGGATTAGTCTCGCTGATCACGAGAAAGAGGACGTCGAGTGTGGATACATTCTTTTGGGGAAAGTTGTTATAGGTTGGTTTACATTATATCAATGTGTAACCTTTTGGGGATATTTGTACCAAACATTGACGTCACTAGGAATTGTGTATTTCGTAACTTTGGTGTATAAGCTTATGGAGTTTATACTAGTTTTACTTTGTTGTTCAAGTTGATTTACAAAACCTTGTGTTATCACCTTTTGGTATCAAATGGAATTTTTAACTTCAGTATTTCATAGTTTTGGTTTTAAGTCGACGTCCAGATCGCGGTCTCGGGCCCGCGGGGTCCGGGGTCGCGACACAAAGCTTAAGCCTGCATTGGTCCATGCAATGAATTAATCCAAATTTAGTTTCATTCTCTTGCAAACAATTTGTACTTTGCTCATAGGGATAAATTATGAAACCTTTTTTTTCCGCAGAACATCTATAAATTGAGAGCACAAAACGTACGGTCGAAACTAAGCCAAAAGGCATCCACATTCCCGTACTAAGATCAAGAAACCAAGTAACTTCTCTATACGGTCGAAACTAAGCCAAACGACATCCACATTCCATGTAGATTGGTCACTTGTTTCAAGACCTTTTCATTGTCTCTTAATCTCATAGATTACAGCAATCCTAAACTCTTTAGAATTCTGATTTCTGCAATTCTTTTCTGGATTTTCGATTAAAAACTGTTTCAGGAAACACGGTTTCGAAAACCAGCCGTCTGAAAAAAGTTTCGGTTTTCAGATTTGAATTCTGTAAACAATTTACAGAACAATCTGGACACCAGAAAACATCACAAAATTCTGGAAAATTGGGCAGCGTACGCCTAAAGGCCAGCCGTACGGTGGCCTATTCCAATTTCTCCAGAATTCCAGTTTTTCAGAAATTCGATCAATCCAATATCGTGTTCACGCATAATCAGATTATAATAATACGAAATTACAGATTACGAATTTAAATAGATCTAATCAATATCATGAATAAACAATTTATAGCATATACAAATTAGATCTAAATTATCAATACACATAATCCAATTATTTATTGATAACCCAAACATGCAATTATTCATATAGATCAAATCAATATAATAATCACATAATCCCCTTCTAATCATGCTCATGAATTTCATACCGCATGTAAATCAAACATGATGTATTAAAATAACCAACGATGAACGGGGATATGATACCACTGTTGGGTTTTGATCCATCATGCGTAGCAGAATAAAACATGTAAATCAAACACCCATGAGCCCGGATCCATGCATGTTGATTAAATTAAATACAAGATGAAAGAAACATACCCTTGAAGATCGAATCCATGAACATGGACTTTAAGGTGCTAACGCAAACACCCTCTATCGGTATCCACACGTTGAACGGATATCAATAACACCTTCTTGATTTGAATTGCTAGACCCAAGGCTTGATGAAGAAACGATTTCTTCGTTGAATTATTTTGCTACATTGATTATTGTATTTTGATGATCATGGATCACAAAATAAATAATCCTACCTCTCTATAATTTATTGTTTCTAAAATAATTGTTATTGATTTCCAAAAACAACATTAGAGGTTGTCAAACCCGGCTGCATATCTTATATGAGGGTCTGACCAAATTCCGTTTAGGATCGGGATTCCTTGTCGTACAAGAAATCAGAACATACTGACCAGTCCCGGCAAAGCAGCCGTACGGCTACTACAGAGCCGTACGGGATTCACCAATCCATACGGTGGCTTGTCCAGATATCCCTGATTTTTAGCTTTTTAACAATCCGTTCTATTCTGTGTGACCCAATAGGATTATACTATGTTGGCAACGAGTCTAAACCATTCAGAACCCGTAAGTCATAAGCGGACTCTAGCAAACTATTATGACTACCCAATTAGTATAACTTTGAAAGTCCAAAGTAACTTTATAGAACATATAACAATCCCTTTGTCACGCGATATCATATTGGACATAAGTCATGGTCCACGTCAACTTATGTTGTCCAATGCTTTTTCGATCCCGAGTAGATTGATATGAGGAAATAACATTGAACAAATCAATTCATTTGGGTACGGCCACACGCTATCATCATTCTAACTCATCGAGTGGCCAAACAGATATATCTCTTGAGAGAGGGACAAATCCCATCTTGACTTATCATTCTTCCCTACAAGAATCCGATTATGCCAATTGTAGCCTTTATAACCACCCGGTTAACGGTAGCGTTTGAGTACGTCAAACATAATGTTCATCATGTGGAAGACCATAATAATCTCAGGCCTAAGGATTCAAATGGTATGACTATTATGAGATTTAATTATGACATTTGACCATGACATAAATCTCATAACGGGTTTATCCAGTACTTGTTCTCCAACATGTACCCACAAGTTTAATCTGCATCCTATGCACCATAATCATCAAATGATTATCCATTAAACTCATGCTAGATCTTCATAAGTGCTAGGGACAATTATAATTATAATAAACATGCCAAAGATATAATAATCGGGTTTGTTATCTCTTATAACAATGAAGCTATGATGTAACGCATAGGCATTTCTCAAGGGCCTAGGGCATAATATCCAACATTGGGGACTTCTAGGACTTCTTTGTTGAACCTATTCACATTATATTTAAGAGTTTCGTTGGGTTGCTGAGTGATTCGGTAGTGGTCGCTGGTGAGCTTCTCAAACTGTCTGCTGCAAGAGAACTGGTTATAGAACATGTTGACAAGTTGAGCAAATGAGCTTATTGTTGGATATTATGCCCTAGGCCCTTGAGAAAGGCCTATGCTTTACCTCATAGCTTCATTGTTATAGAGATAACAAACCCTATTATTATATCTTTTGCATTTTTATTATAATAATCATTGTCCCTAGCACTTATGAAGAGCTAGCATGAGTTTAATGGATAATCATATGATGATTATGCTGCATAGGATGCGGATTAAACTTGTGGATACTTGTTGGAGAACAAGGTACTGGATAGATCCGTTATGAGATTTATGTCATGGTCAAATGTCATAATTAAATCTCATAATAGTCATACCATTTGAATCCTTAGACCTGAGATTATCATGGTCTTCCACATGATGAACATTATGTTTTACGTAATCAAACGCTACCCTTAACCAGGTCGTTATTAAGATTACGATTGGCATAATCGGATTCTTGTAGGGAAGAATGATAAGTCAAGATGGGATTTGTCCCTCTCTCAAGAGAGATATCTGCTTGGCCTCTCGATGAGCGATATTGATGATAGTGTACGGCCATACCCAAATGAATTGATGTGTTCAATATCATTTGCTCATATCAATCTACTCGGGATCGAGAAAGCATTGGACAACATAAGTTGACGTGGACCATGACTTATGTCCAATATGATATCGCTTGACAAAGGGATTGTGATATGTTCTATAAGGTAACTTTGGACTTTCAAAGTTATACTAATTGGGTAGTCATAATGGCTTGCTAGAGTCCGCCTATGACTTACAGGTTCTGAATGGTTCGGACTCGTTTCCAACTTGGTATAATCCGATTGGGTCACACACAATAGAACAGATTGGAAAAAGGCAAAAATCTGGGAAATCAGGTCTGACAGTCGTACGGCTATGTGACCACCGTACGGCTTCATAGGAGCCGTACGGTTCCTTCCCCATAACTGGTCAGTTTGTTTGGTTTTCTTGTATGACAAGGAATCCAGATCCCAAGCAAAATTACGTCAGACCTTCATATAAGATATGCAGCCGGGTTTGACAGCCTCCAATGTTGATTTTGGAAATCAATAAAAATTGTTTTAGAAACAATAAAATATAAAGAGGTATGATTATTTATTTTGACATTGAGAATCATCAAAATACAATAATCAGTGGATCAAAATAATTCTGATGAAGAAATCGTTTCTTCACCAAGCTTTGGATATAGCAATCAATCAAGAAACTGTTCTTGAGTCCTTCCGTTCGACGTGTGGATACTGATAGAGGGTGTTCGCTTTTCAACACCTTAAAGTATGTGTTCATGGATTCGATCTTCAAGGGTATGTTTCTTTCATCTTGTATTTAATTTAATCAACATTCACAGATCCGGGCTCATGGGTGTTTGATCTTATATTTTATTCCGCTGCGCATGATGCATCAAAAACCAACAGTGGTATCAGAGCCCCGTTCATCGTTGATTATTTTAATACATCATGTTTAAATTATTTAATTAGTTTATCTGAATTTTGCATGATGATAAAGATGAATGTGTGATATGAATTTTATATGCGATATGAAATTCATGAGCATGATTAGATGGGGATTATGTGATTATTATATTGATTTGATCCATATGAATAATTGCATGTTTGAGATATCAATAAATAATTGGATTATGTGTATTGATAATTTGAATCTAATTTGTATATGTAATAAATTGTTTATTCATAATATTGATTAGATCTAGTTAAATTCGTAATCTGTAAATTCATGATAGTTTAATCTGATTAATGCATGAACACGATATTGGGATTGATCGAATTTTAAAATTCTGGAAATCTGGGAAAACTGGGAGAAGGTACCTTACGGCTCCAAAGACGGCTTACGCCTGATGGACCGCCGTACGGCTCCCTTGAAGTTTTCTGGTTTTTTGATTTTTCTGTAAATCGTTTACAGAATTCGAATCAAAAATCGAATCTGGTTTCAGATGGCTGATTTTTGAAACCGTGTTTCCTGAAATATGATTTAATCCAGAAAGTTGTAAAATCAGAATTCTAAAGAGTTTAGGATTGTTGTAATCTATGAGATTAAGAGATAATGAAAAGGTCTCTTAATTATGAGATTAAGAGACAATGAAAATATCATCAATCTCACTCATCGAGTGGCCAAGCAGATATCTTTCTTGAAAGAGGGACAAATCCCATCTTGACTTATCATTCTTCCCTACAAGAATCCGATTATGCCAATCGTAGCCTTTATAACCACCCGGTTAAGGGTAGCGTTTGAGTACGTCAAACATAATGTTCATCATGTGGAAGACCATGGTAATCTCAGGTCTAAGGATTCAAATGGTATGACTATTATAAGATTTAATTATGACATTTGACCATGACATAAATCTTATAACGTGTCTGTCCAGTACCTTGTTCTCCAACAAGTACCCACAAGTTTAATCCGCATCCTATGCCCCATAATCATCATATGATTATCCATTAAACTCATGCTAGCTCTTTATAAGTGCAAGGGACAATGATTATTATAATAAACATGCAAAAGATACAATAATTGAGTTTGTTATCTCTATAACAATTAAGCTATGATGTAACACATAGGCCTTTCTGAAGGGCTTAGGGCATAATATCCAACAATCTCCCATTTGCACTAGGCCCAATCAATGTGTATCCAATACACATTGAGCTAGTTATGATCTCCATCATTATTGCAAGCAAGCTTATGTAAGATGATTATCCTTGTTATCATCATATGGTATTTTGCATATTTTGACATCTCCCATCTTTGACGATTTCTCGAATAAGATAGAAACATCTGATTATATGTTTAGATAAGATATTAGTCCCTTGGCTTTTGCAATAACGATTATTGTCACAATGAAGGTCCATTAAATTAGTGATACTAGAAATGGTTTCTAGTTTGCTAAATAATATCTTGATCCTAACAATTTTCTAGTTGTATCCCATGACACTAGATACTCAACCTTTTGTAGAATAGTAATGGTGTATTTAGAACTCTTCTAACACCATTATTAAACGTAAAAGTGTATTTATACTACGATAATTATCTTTGTTGGTTTGTAATAATGCATCTTTGTAACCATTACAAGATCATCTTATATTCCATCAAAGATTAAGAATGCATCATTTAGTTCTTTTCAAGTACATAAGGATGTTTCTTATCTAGTGACTTCCACTAGGATCTGATTGTTATCATTTCATCATACTCCAAGTATATGAGACATCCAATCTTAGTACATTAACATGGCTCACATGATAGATCCAATTGCCAAAGCATATGGAATCCTAATCATGTAGTCTTGCTCATTAGTCTTCCAATAAGACTAAATCTTGTCCAGAGTAATCCCATTAGACATTTGCAAGTAACCTTTCTAAGAGTCTTGCTTATTGAACTTTTCATATTGTATCTGTATTAGTACTTTGACTTCAACCAATCAACCTTTTAGATTTATCTCCATAAATCAGTCCAAGGATATAGGCGGCTTTATCCAAGTCTTTCATTTGGAAGCTCTTTCAAAATGAATTATATGTCAACCACATATTTATAAGACTAGGATTGTTATTACGCTCCCACTAATTTATTGTAATCACAAGTTTCATCTTTGATGCATTCAAACTCTTTGAATACTACATCAAAATGAAAATTTCACTCCAAGTAGTTTGCTTCAATCCATCTCATGGATTTCTGCAACTTGCATATTGCATTAGAATTTTATGGATTAAAAAAACTTTTAGGCTGTATGAAACACATCCTAAAGTATGTTCCTGTTAAGGAAAACTGTTTTGACATCCATTTGTCATATTTCATATTCAAAATATGAGGTCACGACAATTTCAATTCTAATAACCTTAAGCACGATTATAGACGAAAAAGTTTCATCATAATCGATATTATGAATTAACTTTAGTCAATTAGTCGTGCTTTAATGATATGCACTTTACAATCCATGTCCGTTTTCTCCAACAAAACTTATTTTCTACCTTATGATTTTTAAACATTCGGATAGACCAATCAAGTTCCAAACTTGATTATCATACATGGATTATATCTTAGATTCATGACTCCAAGTCATTGATCTAAAATCCGGAGTGGACATTTGCATCTTGATAGGTGATAGGTCAATTGTTCGCAAGGATATCTTCCTGTATTTCTTGTTATTGATTGTATCCTATCATATATGCAAATAACTTGTGTATACTTGAACAAATTTCAACAACTCCTTGTGAAACTTTGTTCAACTTCCATCTTAGGTTCTATGTCATTTTCTGGGTCTTGAACTCTTCGAGATACATTTGACTCCCACTAGTTCTTTAGAGATAAACCATTTTATCTAGAAAGTGCTATTTTTTAGTAACAAACGATTTGTACTCTAAAGGGCGTAAAATTAATATCATTAAGATATCACATGAAAATACATTAACTAGATTTAGGTGTGATTTTGTCCAAGATAATACTTTTCGCAAAAGTTCACATCATAAATCTTCATGAAAGACAAACTAGGTTTTCTTTCATTCCATATCTAATATGGTATCAGTCGAACCTCTTTAGATGAAACTCAAATTAGTGTAAGCTTAGCTGTTTTCAGCATAAAATCCAGAAGGTTAATTGAAGATCAATTTGACTTATCATGAGGCAAAAACTGTAGTTTGCAGACAATCTGTAAACTTCTGTAATAGGAGCCGTACGGCTCATCCCTAGGCGTACACCTAGTTTGCAGCCGTACGGTTCTTGTTTCCAGATTCTGTTTTTCTTATTCTGCAGAATTCTCGTAAAGTCCATGGTTCAAATATTCATTACTTTGATCAGATCAGAGAACACTAATACTTTTGCCATGAGTTATCGAAATCCTTTCTAGCATTGTTACTTTAATGAACTACATACATCAATATGTATTAGTCCAAAAGAGTATTTCCTTATTACTACTATTAGTAAAAGGTGTCTTGATCAATTTCTAAGATTCACATATATCACATGACTCAAATCATGTGAATTTAAAAGTCCGTTCCATGGAATTTTAGATATGCGTTTCTTAACATTTGATCAAGACTTCAATCCTTTAAGAATATAACGCTTACATCCTTAGATTCAGATTTCCATTATTTATGTCATGCTTATTATTTTGTTCTTCCAAGATAAGGATATAAGGTCTCATTATATGATTAACAATACAATAAAGTGAATCATATTTAATGGAGCACCTTCTTATTCAAAATAAAAATATCCATTATCTTTCAATGAAGAAACCAAAATAATATTTCTACTTAAAGAAGGAACATAACACCATTTGTTCAAAACAAATATGAACCTACTAGGTAAAGACACTTCGCAAGTTCCTATGATTAATGTTGCAACCTTTGCATCATTATTAACACATATGTTAATATTTACCTTCCTTAAGTAGTCTTTCAATTTCTAAAGTCTTACACATTTATACAAATGTGTGATCCATATCCGGTTTCTAATACCCAAGAGATTAGAAGTAGAAAGATAAACATAAATACTTGAAGCGGTAGTCCTACTACCCTTCGTTTTGATCTTTTAATTCAAATTGCAATTTCTCCAATGGTCAATCTTATTACCATGGTAGCAATTACATCCTTTGGATTTTAGGTTTTAGTCACAAATATTTTCTTTAAGCTTGACAACTATTGTCTTGCCTTTATCTTAAATTCTTGTCCTTATTAACCTTTAGAGTTTGAGAAGGTTTCCATTTGATATTAAGACTAGCATTTTAAACATCAAATGTCGCTTGTGAATTAATATCAAATACGCTGTCAGTTCCAAACTAACTTGATAACCAAGCCTATTAAGGTGATCAATATGTCTCTTCACGTTCAAAACACAAGAGCTTATTAATATATACCTTTCAGTCATCACATGAATGTTAGGCTCTAATCAATCTCAAACTTTTCTTGTCTTTCTTGCTTGTATGAGCGCTTCCTACATCTCATTGCTTATCCCATAAGCATCCATATGTTTCAGATACTTCTCAAGTTATAAACATGTGGTAGCAAGTCCTAAGACAATTAGCATCTATAGAATCATCAACATGTTTCTAATCAATGTCTTTGTCCGTCTTTAAGGCATTAAGTTTCTTAGGAATATGATTTATTAAGAATTCATAACTTCCGTTCTTGCTTTAGAACAATTCTTAAGCTCATGACTAGGTCAAGGAAGTTAATCTTATTGTCTTTAAGTGGGGTCTATCGCAGTAATTAATCATGATTATACTTTAAGATATTCTATAAACTATTCATACCATTATCATTTAGAGATATTTAATGTATTTCATAAATACTCCCACTAAATTATACACCTTCAAGTACAATAATTGTATAATATAATTTATGAGGGCTAAGATCCAACTTTAATTTAATTTCAAATCCGCTTTGACGATACTGCTCAAAATTAAATTAATTATGTAGATAAATCCTTATCAATCATATCATATAAGACTCTTAGATCCTTTATGAGATTCTTTGGACATTTAATGTCACAAACATGTTTTAATCTCATCTTGTACCTTAGGCTCAAAACATTATCTTTTGATAGAATAATTAAGTCAAACCACTTTAAACGTATAGGAGCCATTCTTTCACTCATCATCCTTATACAAGTATAGAATTAATGCACCTCGCTTTGGCAGATCCCACATAAAACTACCCGTGTACTCACATGTGTTTTAATCGTGGGTTGGCACATCACTTAAAATTTTGAGAAGGTTATTTACATCGAGACATGCATCATATATTTAATTATGTCAAACATAATATAATATAGTCTTTGCATAATGTATGTTAAAGAATCAAGTTAATTAACAGAAGCAAAATCTTGTGATTTAATTATCAAGCAATATTATGGGGACGGAATCTAAATTTTCTGTAAACAATTTACAGATTGGATATTTCATCCGTGTGTCCAGAAACAAGGCGTTAGCCTGCCATTGGCCCTTACGATGAATCAATCCAAATTTAGTTTCCTTCTCTGCAAACAATTTTCACTTTGTTCATAGGGATAAATTCTGAAACTTTTGAATCCGCAGAACATCTATAAATTGAAAGCAGAAAACGCACGGTCGAAACTAAGCTATAATGCAACCACAATCCCGTACTAAGATCAAAAACCAAGTAATTATTCCACACGGCCGATACTAAGCCAAAAAGCAACCACAATTCCGTGTAGAAAAGTAACTTGTTTCAAGATCATTCATTGTCTCATCAATTTCATAGACTACAGCAATCCTGAACTCTTCAGAATTCTGATTTCTGCAATTTTCTGGATTAAATCATATTTCAGGAAACACGGTTTCGAAAACCTGCCATCTGAAACCAGATTCGGTTCTTGATTCGAATTCCGTAAATGATTTACAAAACAATCAGAAAATCAGAAAACAAAACTAATATGCCTAGAAACCCAAGGGGGCCGTACGGCTGCATAGGAGCCGTACGACTCCTAAGGCGTCGTACGGTGCCCTATTCCAGATTCCTAGATTTCCCTAATTTTTAAATTTGATCGATCCCAATATCGTGTTCATGCATTAATCAGATTAAAGAACCACGAATTTACAGACTACGAATTTAAATAGATCTAATCAATATCATGAATAAATAATTTATTACATATAGAAATTAGATCTAAATTATCAATACACATAATCCAATTATTTATTGCTAACCCTAACTTGCAATTATTCATATGATCACATCAATATAATAATCACATAATCCCCATCTAATCATGCTCATAAACCCCAATCACATATTCATCTTATTATCATGCAAATCATATAATCAAATTAAACAATTTAAACATGATATATTAAGATAATCAACGATGAACGGGGCTCTGATACCACTGTTGGGTTTTGATGCATCATGCGCAGCGGAATAATAACATAAGATCAAATACCCATGAGCCCGGATCCGTCCATGTTGATTAAATTAAATACAAGATTAAAGAAACATACCCTTGAAGATCGAATCCATGAACACGGACTTTAAGGTGCTAAAGCAAACACCCTCTATCAGTATCCACACGTCGAATGGACTCAAGAACACCTTCTTGATTGATTGCTAGATTCAAGACTTGATGAAGAAACGATTTCTTCGTAGGAATTATTTTTCTTCTTTGATTATTGAGTTTTGATGATTCCAAATATCAAAACTAATAATCCTACCTCTCTATATTTTATTGTTTCTAAAACAATGTGTTATGATTTCTAAAATCAACATTAGAGGCTGTCAAACCCGACACCATATATTTATATGAGGGTTTGACATAATTCTATTGGGACTCGGGTTTCCTTCTGTAAGAAGAAAACTGAACAATATGTCCTGCCCCGTAAGGGTAGCCGTACGGCTCTCAAGGAGCCGTACGCCTCCTTTAGAGCCGTACGGTCAGCAGTTCAAAATTCCCAGATTTTAGCATTTTCAATCCGTTCTATTGGAATGTCAACAAGTGCGATAGATGGCACAAAGTGCGACTGGTTGTAATATGTTGGTGAGACTTGCTGAACAGGAGTAGTGACACCGGGAACGTTCATGACCATATCTCTTAATTCTTGAAGTTGTTTTGCGATGTAGTTACCTGCAAAAGGGTTAGTAGCACGAGCAGTATTATCAACAATATAATCTGAATTGATGTTACCAAAGGGATTAGTTTTGTCAGCGAAAGATGTCATAACGGTGCTATTGGTGAAGGTGGCTCCTTCTGGTGACATTCCAATATAATTCAGAATGAATTCATTGAAGACCTGTGAACTGCCCCCAAGATCGAAATTGAGAACTTTGGGGCGAATCGGGGAGACAACATCCATCATGTCCGTCAATAACTTATGTTCCTTCTGCATCTTCACCAAGGCGTCATCCATCAGAGATCGGGGTGAAAATGGTTCGGTTTAGCTCGGTTTGGGGTAATTTAGAAACCAAATCGCTATACATCGGTTTGGAGAAATCCCAAATCGAGCTGAACCACAAAATAGTCTAAGCCGAGCTGAGCTGAACCATCACGGTTCGGCTTGGATCGGTTTGAACCACGGTCTGATTTTACGGTTTAAATCGTGGCTTAAACCGCGGTTTGAACCACAACTCTTACACCATACTATACCACTTAGCACTAGCAAGGACTGTAATCTTAAGTTACAGTGCAAAACTAAACAAAGTTTGCCTTTTAAATTACAAAATTTACATGGTAAGTTGGGGAGATGGAACTACAAGAACCTAATTAGTAAATGGTGTCAACCCCAAATGCTTCTTCAGTATAATGTTTTAATTGCAATTGCAGAGAAGTATTGACGTGTTTCAAAACATGAGAGATGGATGCCTTCCAATGCATTTACAACTACACCATTCCTCGTAGTCTTCACCAAGAGACTCATGCTCCCAGGTGATACTTTTCATTCGAACTTTGTGATAGTTATACAAATTGCTTTTTTGTTGCAAATTATCGTCCAATTAACAAGGTTGACTAGAGACCTAGAACAACGCCAGAATCATTAGTTCCTCTTGTGCATATCACTGGGTATAATGTATAAACACATGTGAAATATCATACTGGAATAGACCACAATCACTAAATTTAATCAATGGTCCATATAAAAACCATATAAGGGATCTATGGTTCAGCTAGCTCGGCTCCACGGTTCAGCTCTACGGTTCGGCTCGTGGTTCAGCTCGAAACGGTTTGGCTCGGTTTGGCTCGGTTCGGCTTGAAGGGTCAGACCATGAGCCGAACCGAACCGTGTGGTTTATCAATTTTCGAAACCGCATAAGTTTAAAAAAACCGAGCTAAACCGCACGGTTTGGCTCGGCTCGGTTCCGAACCGCGGTTTGAGCCGAACCATTTCCACCCCTAATCAGAGAGGTGTTGTTTTGTTGTCTGTCAAGATGATTCTTCATCTAGATGAGCATGTTCTTAATGTCAGCATCAGGATTCAGAGACAACTGCTTCTTACCGGTTCCTGAAGGTGATGACATCGTGGGACTGGTAGCTGACGTCTTATTGAGATTGATTCCCCCAGGCGGAATCTTCATGCTTCATGTTGTGACGATGGCTTTGCCGGAGGTCGAGCTCATAGGTTGGGTATACATGGTTGTTTGAACATAACCCAAATAATTAAAAAACCAAGGGCCCCTCGGTGGGCGCCAAATTGTTTTGGTGAATAAAACAATGAAATCCAAAAATAGAGAAAAAGTGAATGTGTGAATCGGATTTTGATTATGCTAAGGAGGGTGCCATGGAATATAATTAAAAGGGTTATGAAAATAATGAGAATGACTCGGTCATGTAATGAAGAAAACCTTTGAGATGAACGTCTCTCCGGCACAAAACCTCGGGAGGTAATTATGAGAACCTACCTTCCCAAACGGTTGTATTGATTTATGAGTATTTACAAAAGTTAGAGCTATGGAGAATTACAGTAGGGGGAGAGGTGAACGTGTTTTTGTGTGTTTTTGTGTTCTCCAAGGCCCTATTTATACAAAAGAAGATAGAACAAATATAACTAAAAATCCCTATTTTTTGGGGATATGATTCTCCTAACAAACTAAGCTTGACTTGGTCTCTTTATCCGTTGAAGTGAGTCTTTGGAGCACGTTTTTACCCTTTAAATGAGCCATAACCAACTGTCTTACAATCTCGGGATTCTATCTTCATTAACAAGCGTTCTTGACCAAGTCTTCTTATCCGTTGAGGTGAGTTCATAATGCACGTTTAAATCACTTATTTTTATCCTATAAAAAATATGTTAGTTACTCACAGTAAAATAATAATATTATTTTACCTATTCTGCAGGGATCAAGATGTCTGCATGTCGGCTATATTCAAGATGTCGACATCCGAGATTTTACCCACAACAATTCTCTCACCTAATAATACAATTGTATTTCAAGATTGAAAAATATTCCATCATTATGAGGGACTGCGCTTCATTCTCAAAGAATTAACTAACGTACTCCCTCCGTCCCATAATAAATTAGGTTCATTTAGTTATCCTAATAAAAATTTAAAATTTTTTATTAATAGTATTTATAATGATGTATCAATAACAAGTTTTATAATTTTATTAGGATAATTAAAGTAACCTAAAATTATTGCTCAAAAATCCTTCGTACTAACGTACAAAGTGCGACATTTATTCCGGGACGGGAGTAATTTACAATGACTTATGGTCCCATTAACAGAGTATAAACTCAGTAAGTTTTTTCACAGACTCCTTCTAGTTCATTGAAACCATCGCCTTTCATGTCCTCATCTTGCATCCAATTCTTACAACAAAGGACAAAAGACATCAAAAATCTAAAAGGGCGAAGACACTTTAAATACTCACTATTGTAGGTAAAATCTCAGACGTCGACATCCTGAAGTTAACCAACATACAGTCATCTTGATCCCTACAAAATAGGTAAAATAATATTATTTACTTTGTGACTAATATATTTTACAGGCAGAACACATGTGACCAAAAACGTGCGCTATGGACTCTCTTCAAACGGATAAGAAGACTGGGTCAAGATCGTTCATTAAGGATCCCGAGATCTTAGGAGTTTTAGTTAGGCTAAAATAATACTTATCTCTTTTTCTATTATTTAAAGGACCTTGGAGGAACACTTTACACACACATATTCACACGAAAAACTTTGTAATCCTCCATTGTTCACGCCCTTGTAATCAAAGAGAAAAGTCAATACAACCGTTCGAGAAGTTAGGTGCTCATAAACACCTCCCGAGGTTTTTTGCCGGTCAGGTAGTTGTATCAAGGGTCTTCCTCGTTACACAAACGTGTCAATCATCTTTGTTTCAATTCAATTTATTATACTCCATTGCACCCTCCTCAAAATTAAATCAAAAGCATTACCTTTTTGATTTAACTATTTCTTTCATTGTTTTTGGCCAAAAGAATTTGGCGCCCAACAAGGGGCCCTTGGTTTTTTAATCGATTGAATTATCACCATGTCTACTCAACCTATGACATCTGTCTCCGGCAAAGTTATCGTCACAACCAGCAGTGTGAACACTCCGCATGGGGGCATCACTCTTAACAAATCGGCAACCAGCAGTCCTACAATGCCACCACCAGGAACTGGTAAGAAGCAGTCATCTCTATCACAAGATGCTGACATCAAGAATATGCTCATCCAGATGAATAATCAGCTGGATAGACAACAAAACAACACCTCTTTGATGGATGACGCCTTGGTGAAGATGCAGAAAGAACAGAAGCTATTAACGGATAGAATGGATGCTATCTCCCCGATTCGTCCCAGAGTCATCAATTTCGATTTTAGGGGAAGTTCGCAGGTCTTCAATGAATTCATTCCAATGGCTTCGGCGGCTCATATCGGAATAGCGACATCTCCCATGACGACGACATCTCCAGTAATGTCAACACCATTTGCTTCTGGTATCTTCGACTTACCCATGGAGAGAAATACCATTGTTCCGCGTTCTACACATAACATCTTTGGAATATCACCAGAAGGAACAACCTTCACAAATAGTACCATTGTGAAATCTTCCGCCGAAAACACTAATCCCTTTGGTATCATCAATTCAGATTAAGTTTTTGATAATACTATTCACATCACTAACCCTTTTGCAGGTAACTACATTGCGAAGCAGTCTCAGGAATTAAGAGATATGGTCATGAATGTGCCTGGTGTCTCTCCTCCCATCCAGCAAGTCTCAGCAACATGTTACAATCAGTCACGCTTTGTACTAGCCATTGCACATGTCGACATCCCCAAAGGATTTAACGTTCCAACCATGAAGTTGTATGATGGAAGCACTGATCCTGAGGAACATGTCACCCACTACCAGGAAAAGATGGAAATCGTACGAATACTTCTACAATTCAGGGAAGCATGCTTATGTAGGGGATTTGGTTTGACATTGGTTGGACCGGCTTTGAAATGGCTAATCCGACAGCCACCTGGCTCCATTGCATCGTTCGCCCAGCTTGTCAACATGTTTTACAACCAATTCTCTTGCAGCAGACAGTTCGAAAATCTCACTAGTGATTTCTATCGTATTACTCAACAGCCCAACGAAAGTCTGAAGGATTATGTGAACAGGTTCAACAAAGAGGTTCTAGAAGTTCCCAACCTAGACATGTCGACGGCTATGGAAGCATTCAAAATGGGACTAAAGAAAGATTCCCCATACTACAGGGAATTGGTAATGACCCCTTGTAAAGAAGATGGATGAAGTTAGAAACGGAAATTTTGAGGTTCATCAGGCTGGAAGAGGACGAATTACAACAATCCAAACTTTCCGGCAAGGAGTCAACATACGACAATCCAGATCGGAAGATAGAAACATCTCATCAGAAGCAGAGCATATCCAAGCCTTACTACAGAAACGAACACAATAAGATGCATTGTATAGAAGATGAAGATGAAGATGAAGATGATGTTGAATGTCTAAAGATTTCTGACTATTGTTTTTCTTTTGATGTTTTAGGTATCCTGTGCGCAATGAACAATCTAGGTGACAAAGCAAGATGGCCCAGAAAGAACGACAAACCATCAGGGTGGAAGGACAAGTCTAAATGGTGTGCTTACCACAAAGATTTCAGACACCTTACTGAGGATTGCATCGCCTTAAGGAAGGAATTTAGCTATTTGCTATCCAAAGGATACCTCAAAGAACTCCTGAACCACCGGAAGAACAAAACGGAGAACAAGGAACCTGTTCCAGCGAGACCTCCATCTCCTCCACCAACCACTAAGGTAATCAATGTTATTAGTGGTGGTTCTGATATTTGTGGTACTTCTTATTATGCAGCCAAGAGACATGCTAAGGAGTCTAAAGATGAAAAGCCTGGAAGACGAGAAAAGACGTCCTAGTTAACTACTTAGGGCGTCATCACCTTCGAAGAAGACTACAGAGACAACATCCTGGATCCACATCATGACGCATTGGTCATCGCCTTACAAATTGCAAACTGCAAAGTTAGACGCATCTTGGTAGACGGAGGCAGCTCAGTCAATCTTATTATGCTGAGTGCCTTGAGAGAAATGAACTCCCAGAATCGGACATTGTAAAGAAAACTTCAGTTCTTGTGAGCTTTAGTGGGGAAACCAAGGATATAGTGGGAGAAATAAAACTCCCAGTGAATGTTGAAGGTGTTAACTCAATGGAGAGGTTTTGTGTAATTGATTGTGCAACGTGTTACAATGTTATCTTGGGAAGACCTTGGATTCATGCAATGAAGGCAGTTCCCTCAACCTACCATCAGTGCGTAAAGATGCCCACTCCTTGGGGAGTTATTAAGATCTACAGTGACCAGCAAATGGCGAAAGAATGTTACAAGACATCCATGAAGGCGTCGACATCTCCAAGACAAGCATAGCAATTACAGAATAAAGCACGGGAGGCCTTGGAAGCAAGGGAGCATGATGTGAAGGAAGTAATTTTGGATCCCTCAAATCCAGACCTCAAGGTGTTAGTTGGCCAAGATGTACCAGCATAAATTGAAGAGGAGTTAATAAATCTCCTGAAGAACAGAATCAAGAGATTTGACTGGAAACACAAAGATTTACAGGAATAAGTAAGGATGTTATCACTCATAAGCTCAACATCGACCCATCTTTCAAACCCGTGCATCAGAAAAGTAGGAAGTTCGCACACGAAAGGAACTTAATCATTCAAGAAGAAGTATAGAGACTCCTCAAGGCAAAGATGATCCGCGAAGTAGAATATCCAAGATTGTTAGCAAATGTGGTAGTGGTGGAAAAAAGAAACGGTGAATGGAGAGTTTGCGTCGACTTCACAGACTTAAACAAAGCATGTCCGAAAGAGCCTTTTCCTCTGCCTCACATTGATACTCTGGTAGACGCTACTTCGGGCCATGAAATCTTGACCTTATGGATGCATATTTAGGATTCCAGCAGATTCAGATGGATCCAACCGATCAAGAAGACACCACCTTTATCACACCGACAGGTATATATTGTTATATTGCAATGACATTTGGACTAAGAAATGCAGGTACCACGTACCAGAGACTAGTCAACATGATGTTCAAGGATCAGATTGGGGACACCATGGAAGTATACATCGACGACATGGTAGTGAAATCAAAGAAAGCTAGGGACACGTAAGAGATCTGACTCAAGTCTTCGACATCTTAGACACCTTCAACATGAAGCTGAACCCACCAAAATGCAATTCGGAATGAGGTCTAGAAAATTTCTCGGATACATGGTGACACAAAGGGGAATAGAAGCCAGTCCAGAGCAAATCAGAGCCACCATCAACCTGATGTCACCTCAATCCATCAAAGATGTGCAAAGATTAACAGGCAAAGTAGCGGCTCTAAACAGGTTCATTTCCAATTCCTCAAATAGGTGTAAGCCATTCTACGACATCCTGAAAAAGAATAGAAAATTCGAGTGGACAGAACAACATGAACTGGTGTTTCAAGATTTAAAGCACTATTTGTCGACACCTCCACTGTCGACACCTCCACTTTCGACACCTCCACTGTCGACACCTCCACTGTCGACACCTCCACTGTCGACACCTCCACTGCTTACCAAGCCACTAGAAGGTGAACCCTATACGTATACCTGGGAGTATCAGAGAATGCAGTCAGTGCAATCTTAGTCCAGGAACAAGATGGTGTCCAACAGCCGATCTACTATGTAAGTAAGACATCATTAGACGCAGAAACCAGGTACTCACATCTAGAAAAATTAATTCTCGCTTTAATTACAACTTCTGTTAAATTAAGGCATTATTTTGAAACTCATATTATTCATATTTACACTAACTATCCAATTAAGAATGTTATGAGAAAACTAGAGATGTCAGGAAGAATGGCTAAATGGTCCGTCCAACTTAGCACTTACGACATCAGGTATGAACCAAGAACTGTAATAAAATCACAAGCCCTTGCAGATTTTGTGGCAGACTTCAGTCCAAGTATGCAGCCAGAAGTAGAATTGGAGGTTCAGCAACTTCAAGATGGCGACATCTTACCCAAGTGGATGCTATACACGGATGGTGCATCAAACATGAGGGGGACAGGTCTAGGAATTGTCCTGAAATCGCCACAAGGGGACATCATACCCCAGGCTGTCAGTTGTGATTTTAAAGCTACAAACAACGAGGCAGAATATGAAGCCCTGATTGTAGGCTTAACCGTGGCGCTGGATCTCAACATCAAGGCAATACAGGTATACAGTGATTCACTGTTATTAGTTAACCATTTCTATGTCTCCTATGGAGCAAAGAATGCCAAGATGACATCATACTTGGGGATTGTAAAAATCTTGGTGAGCAAATTTCAAATATTCTCCTTGAATCAAATACCATGAGAAGGAAATTCTCAGGCCGATGCCTTAGCCAATCTTAGGCCATCTTTCAAAAGCCTATCTCAGATCAACATACCAATAATTCATGTCAACATCCCAACTGTGGAAAGATTAGAACCTTCAGCATAGATGACGACATCCCGGAAAGTCAGACAGGACATCTTGGACCACTCCAATAATAAAATATCTTCAAGATGGCATCATCCCTCCAGAATAAAGGAATGCTAAAGCATTCAGGGTAAGGATTTCTAGATATGTGTTAGTAGATAATGTGATGTTTAAAAAAAATTTTGCAGGTCCATACTTAAGGTGTCTAGAACCTGATAAAGCTAATGAAGTTCTTAAGGAGTTGCATGAAGGATTGTGTGGTAATCATTCTGGGGGCAGAAGCTTGTGCACTAAAGCGTTAAGAATGAGTTACTTTTGGCCTCATGCGTCAAGATGCTACTGACTAAGCCAAGAAATGTGATTCATGCCAGAGACACAGCGACATCTTGCATCAACCTGCAGAAATGTTGCATCCTATCCTATCCCCATGGCCATTCATGACTTGGGGTATGGATATTGTTGGAAAATTACCCAAAGCACCAGGAGGAAAAGTTTTCTTACTAGCAATGACAAATTACTTCTCAAAGTGGGTTGAAGCGGAGGCCTACGTCCAAGTCCGTGACAAGGAAGTGATCTATTTCATAAAAAAGAACATATTCAGCAGATTTGGCATTCCCTCCGAGATTATATGTGACAATGGTTCCCAGTTTATTAGTAGAAAGACACACCAGGAGGAAAAGTTTTCTTATTAGCAATGACAAATTACTTCTCAAAGTGGGTTGAAGCGGAGGCCTACGTCCATGTCTGTGACAAGGAAGTGATCTATTTCATAAAAAAAGAACATATTCAGCAGATTTGGTATTCCCTCCGAGATTATATGTGACAATGGTTCCCAGTTTATTAGTAGAAAGACACAGAACTTTCTTACAATATGGGGAGTAAGATGGTGACATCTTCACCGGTACATCCTCAAGCTAATGGACAAGTGGAGTCAAGTAATAAAATTATCATCAACAACTTGAAGAAGATGCTAGATCAGAAGAAAGGAAGATGGGCCGAAGAGCTACCATTTGTTTTATGGGCAGATAGAACCACACCCAAAAACGCTACTAATCAAACACCTTACTCTCTGGTGTTCGGAGCAGAGCCGTCATCCCAGCAGAAGTCGTCGTCCCTGCCGCCAGATATGGGTTGTCGACATCTGACCAAAACGATGCCAACTTAACCTATAATTTGGACACCATCGATGAGTTAAGAGATTTGGCAAGAATTAGGATATCTTATCAGCAAAGAATTGCCAAGTCCTATAACAAGAACGTCAGGTTACGCAAGTTTCAAGTGGGAGATTTGGTGCTTCGAAAAAGTCTTCCAAAACATAAGGGAACTCAATGCTGGCAAGCTAGCTCCTAAGTGGGAAGGCCCGTATTTGATAGATAGCGAAGCTGGGAAAGGATCCTATAGACTATCTACGTTGGATGGACAAATGCTCCCAAGAAGCTGGAATATCGTGCATCTCAAACAATATTTCATGTAAACAAACACCCTCATTAAGGTAATAATGCAGGTAGGGCTGTTATGCGAACCGAGCTGGCTCGAGCTCGGCTCGCTCGGCTCATGAAAGCTCGAGCTCGAGTGACCTCGAGGTGTAGCTCTAGTTGAGCTCGAACAGATTGTCAAGCTCGTTTTTGTTATTGAGCCGACCGTGTTCGGCTCGTTTAGCTCGTTAAAAGCTCGAGTTCGGCTCGATAACCTCATTAAAATTGAATTTTTGTTTTCGAACGGCTCGAACTCGACTCGATAAGCTCCTTAAGACCATATTTTTCTTAAAAAATTGTCTAAGCTCGAGCTCGGCTCGTTAAAACTCGAGTTCGATATCGACTCGAGTTGTTCATGAGCAGCTCGCGAGCTCGATTCGACTCGAGTTCGAACAAGCAAGTGGGATCGAGCTCGATAAAAGCTCGAGCTCGATAAGTTATAAACAAGCTCGAGCTCGACACCCCAAAGCTCGACTCCCCAAAGCTCGACTCGACTCGGCTCGTTTACAGCCCTAAATGCAGGTATGAAATCCCTTTTTTTTAAGTTCATTTCATCTCTATTCCATTTAGTAATGTTATTTTTTACAAGTTTATTTCCATAAAAGTGATATCAATTAAGATGTCACATACTTATAACATGTCGTCGTTTTGCAAGATTTTAACACGTTGAATAAAACTTCGAGATCTTACGAAGACAAACGTTTTGAGACTGACCATCTCATCTTAAGTTTAACGTACACAATCCCTTCTAAGGTTTAAAGAAATCACTTTCTTTCATTTAAATTAAGGTTTAAACACCTCGCCTGGAGCGCACGACGTCAACCTTGGTCGAGGTGTGGGATGGGCCCGTATATTTTGTATATACGAATTACCCATTTCCACTCAATCAAAGTGTTTGACCGAGAGGTATTTCAAATGGTTATGACACTTACGTGTCATCTAAAGTTCAAAAGGTTTTATGGAATTAACATGTCAACAAAATGAAATGCATGGATTACGACATCTTAAGCAAGAAGTCAACATCCAAAAATATGTTCATATTTCTAGATTACCATTCCAAAATACCTAGAAACGTTCAAAACACCCAAACATAGTTTAATCTACCTAGAACAATTACCAAACCATAAGTGTTGATGACAAGCCCCAAGTCCCGGGATTCCCTAATAGAATCTCGAACCTGGTGCGCGTAACTAACAAGAAACAAGAAACTAGCGGGAAACAGGAACAATACCTGTTAAAAACAAAACTGACATGATATATATACTCAAGAGTAGGGAGCTAAGATAGCTCACAACGAGTTCTAGACCAAGAAAATTAAAACCAAAATGGTTACATACAGCAGAAGACATGCCTAGCAAATAAGCTGGCATCAAGAACTGACTAGAGACAACAAGTACTACACGAGTCTACCCCAAAACAAGCCCAGAGTTTAATAACTCATACAACCTCGTCCTTACCAATGTGTAAGAGGACACTAGTCTCAAACAAGGACATCCTGTGGAGTACGTTCCCAGCTATGTCGAGCCTCACTGCGTACTATCCCCTGCTTTCCTGGGGGGGCGGGAACAAATAAAGGGTGAGATAAATCTCAGTAAGCTATTAATATGCAACTACATGACATGTTATCATGCAATTCAAGTAGATACTCAAGTAATCATATATCAAGTATCATCAAGTAACAAGTATAGGAGAGGCTAAGCCCACTCAACAAGTAATCAAGCTCAAGATATGATCAGGTAACAAGTAGTCAAGTAGTGTGAGAGGCTAGACCAACTCACCAAGATGCAAATAGGAATATCACGTATCATTACCTGAATCCTTCCTTATTTCTCCCAAGAATACCAAGAATACCATTGTTGTCGATGCTTGTATAGCTGAGGACAACCACGATCAAGATCAAGAGACTGCTATTGCAGTATATAAGAAGACCCGGTAACCAGTGTCATTCCCAAGAACAAGATTCACGAGGTGTTCACGAGTTAGCATTCACTTAAGTCAGGTTTATTGCTCCAACCAAGGAAGCTATGCCCTTACTATGGCCGGTAGTAAGAGGTCAAGCGCAAATACATAGGGACCCGATTGTCAGTTAAGCCCCAGCTCTCACGACAAGCGTGAACCTATATATTTCCGAACAAGCAAGGAGAACCAGGTGGACTCACACAAGAATGCACAAATAGATGTTTACTTGAACTACGAGAATAGAACTAAGTCCCATATTAGTGGACCAGTCTTTATGCACCATGTAATCATGTATCATGTGCTAAAAAGAATATGCACCATGTAATCATGTATCATGTGCTCACGAGAATATGCACCATGTAATCATGTATCATGTGCTCACGAGAATACAAGTACACGTACGCAATCATTGCGAAGACAAATCAATCTAATCAATGGCACGTAGAGTGTCCATATGACACGGTCAATCCAAGTTAGAGTCTATTATTAACAGACCTCAAACAAGTAGTAGGGTATATCATTCTATATCACTTTGTCACATGCCAAGTTTGCACGTACATATTCATATCACGTTTAACACATTAAAGTGTCTATCACGATACCCTTACTATCAAATAGAGCCCAATACCTTAGACTCTAAACACGTAGTAGAATAGGTCACATCATACCTAGTCACAGTCATATCTCACGTAGATGTATCGTTAGTAATCGAATACATTTTCCAACACATATTGTGTTCTGAAGTTATTCTTATTAACTTAAAGCGTAGTATTCACGATTATATGAATTATCTTCATATTACACTAGTCCCTAATATACTTTTAGGAACCCATTTCAAGACAAGATATCTTCTTTATTCTTTATATACTTC
This sequence comes from Campanula takesimana, assembly GCA_026119855.1. Classification (NCBI taxonomy): domain Eukaryota; kingdom Viridiplantae; phylum Streptophyta; class Magnoliopsida; order Asterales; family Campanulaceae; genus Campanula; species Campanula takesimana. Next base: position 202,357 of record JAOWBW010001580.1, read on the forward strand.
ATTGAGTATATACACGATTAAAAACCAATCTCTAGAACTTTAGTGTTTGTTCATAACACTTACAATACACACGTATTAAATTCAAGTATGTAGTAGAGTTAATCATTCTCTATCTAGTTCCATATTCCAACTCTTTTGGTTATTCATACCATGTATCAAGTAATCAAGAATCCACATTCTATCAAGTAACTATATGAAAGATTTGCATATACACATCAAGAATCTTTCAAGTTTATTACCATACACATATATTGTTGTCAAGGCACGTACAAGATTTTATAATCTTATATTCAAGTCTTAATCCAATTATTTGGATGTTCAAGTCATGTACAAGATTTTATTGTCTTATACTTCAAGTTACTGTCTCAACTTAAGACATTCAAGACATTCAGGACATTCAGGACATTCAATACATATACAAGATTTTATCATCTTATATCCAAGTTCTCAATCCATTTCTTTGGATGGTTAAACATGTACAAGAGTTAATTATCTTATACTTCAAGTTCAAGCTTGGAAGATGAATTATACATCTTTCACGTACTATTTTCCAAATCCTTTTCTTAGGACATTCAAGCTCAAGACATTAGTTGGTGCCCCTAAGGTACACAAACATTAACTTCAAGACACATAAAAGAGTTACTACTCTTATACTCAAGTTATCATTTAATTATGATTCAAGTCCACATTTCATTTGATCACAAAGGGACTATTTTTCAATACTAGAGTGTTCTACTACACTCATCTAGGCTATCTAGGGTAGTACCCTAAACCTAGACCAAGAATACTTCGAGTTCAAATTAAGTAAATGAGCTATACAACTCATACTTACAAGTTCATAACCCCCTACATAGGATATTCGAGCTCAAGACACTAATTTGGTGCTCTCAAGGTGCACAAACATAGGTTCCAAGACAAGCATAACACATAAGTGCTTGTTCATAGCACTTTCAATACATATAAAAGAGTTCTTCCTTTTATACTCAAGTTTTCATTTTAATTTAATGAGTAATCATATTCAAGACTCACTTCTGATGCCCCTAAGGTCTCACAACACTTGCTAGGACATCTTATCTTAAGGCTATATACCTTAACAAAGGATAAGCTTTCAATTTAATTTAGATTTAAAACACTTTGGTTGAAACAGGGGACCAGGCGGGCGCTCAAGGAGGACCGGGCGGGCGCTCATCCAAGGCTTTTTAAAAACCAAAACTTCTGGCCAAATGGGCGGCCGCTTGGTCACTAAGTGGGCGGGCGCCTGGTCAAAATTTCCAGCAAACTCAATTTCTTTCCCAGGCTTAGAATTCTCCGTCCCCAAGCGTAGGAGTATAATTTTTTATCAATATATTATCAAACCCAGGAGTATAATAACAAGCTTAAATCACTCATTTCAATTATACTTTCTTATTTCAACAGAGACTTTTATACTTACAAATTCTCCGTCTCAAATGTAGGAGTATACTTTTACTAACCCCTAGGCAATACCCAAGACACTATTTCAAGCTCAATTCATTTCTTTTACCGTCCCATAAATAATAGCATAATTTCCTTTTATTCCAATTTAATATTTCACCGTCCCCAAAAGTATAAGTACAATTTTATAATATACTAATATACCCATTTAGGGATACTTCCATTCATTTCCCCGTACCACAAATAATGGTACAATTTTTCTAATAATATTTAAATCAAGTTACTATTTTACCGTCTCACGAATAGGAGTATAATTTTCCTACTAATCTTTTGACAAACCCAGGAGTATACTTTTTCAAGTTTCACAAACCCAGGAGTATACTTTTTCAAGTTTCCTTCATACGCATACGTATATTTATACTCCCTTCGTCCCAAAATTACAAGTATCACAAAAATTGCTCAAAACACAATTTTAACAAGAACAAGTAGCGGGAATAACATATATGCATGTTATTACAAGTAAGGGGAAGTCAATAGCTTACCTAGTCCGAAATCAAGTTGACCCAAATTAATTTATGATCGGCCTGGAACGCTCTATTCAACGCCACAAATATTTATCTGGGACCAGAATCACGAACGGATGGATAATTAAGCTCGAGGAGTCGAGAATAGGGTAAAACTGAACTCCCTTCTATGAAACAGAGGAAAGTACGAGAATGATTTGGGTAAAATGCTTTCTGAGAAGAAGGCAACCCAAGATATACTTGCAACTATCCAAGAATTGCAACTAGGCCCCTCAAGTTCTAACTTTGACAAAAAGGCCCCTAAACTTTCAACTTTGACATTTAACCACCTTAATTTTCTAAAGTAGTTAAATAATTAACTCAAATAAAATAACATATAATTATGCTAGTTAAGAATTTAACAAACAAGTCAAGAATTTAACAAATAAGTCAAATATTTAACGAGATTAAGGATGGGCGTTACATCCTCCCCACCTTAAAGAAAATTCGTCCTCGAATTTTACTGATCAAGATTATAACATATATAATCAACAAATAGAACTCAAGAGCAATCAAGAATATACACATATACTTACAAATATTTCATGCAATCAAGATGTATCAATTATAGCATCGAAACACATAAAGTCAAGCAGACTCGATTAGTCAATCCACTATATTGGTGAAACTTGACATATCCACTAAAATAATAGAACTGGTCATATCCTCCAGATCACTGTAATACTAGTCAAATCCACTAGGCAATCTCAAATACTGAAGTCGTGGTCATCCATCATTTCAATATTAAAAATTGACTTCACGTTTATCAATCCATCGAAAAGGTGTAACTCTCGGTGTCAAATAATTAACGATAGAGCTGCCTTCGAAATTCATTAATGAATCTCTAACAAGATCAAGAAAATCTCAAGAACATGCGTACCTTGGTTGTTTCCACTTATAGGTCAACAAAGATGGTTACTTCAGGTATCCCCTTCAAGGCAATATATCCTCTATCAAGAAATTTCTCAAGTTGAATCTTCAACTCTTTTAACTCAATCGAGGTCAAGAACATTAATCCAGATGTCAGCACTGTATTCGCACTGTAACAACTCAAGATAATCCAAGTTTCTCATCAAGTAACAGGTATTACTCAGTAGATTATAGCTGAGATTTCATCAAGAATGGATACATCCATCTAGTTTAGTGTAGAAATTCCACTTTCAATCACATAGGTTAAATACCCAGTACAATCTCGATAACACTGTTCGAACTTTCAATGCAAAACATGAATATTATACATAATTATATCATGCTTATAAAAATAGTCAAGCATACTAGCATAGAACTATTCACCATTTATTGTGGAAAACAAGAATGGCATAACATATAGAAAGCCAAATCATAACACGTAAGAGCCAAGCCATAACACGTATCACATCAATGTCCCATCTAGGTAACATGACCAAGTTAACATAGAACGTATAGGGTGTTATCACCCACACTTCTATCAAGCTCTTATACATAACGATATCAAGCATGTAGTCTCTTACTAGAGAATACACTTCCACGTAATTCACGAGATAAGGACAAGCATGCATATAAGCACGAAACAATGTCCACTAGACAAGATAGATACGCCTAAGTCTTTAAAGACTCGCGCTCTCGATTCTCAAACCATCTAATCCAATTGGATCAACACTATCAACACCAGTCCTATGCCTGCTATAACAACAAGTAACGAAGCACTCGGCGTCGAAAACACACCCAAGACTAACCCACGAATGCCGTAGACCCTATCCAGGCTTAGAGCTAAACCATAGCTTTGATACCAAACTGACACGCCCCAAGTCCCGGGATTCCCTAATAGAATCTCGAACCTGGTGCGTGTAACTAACAAGAAACAAGAAACTAACGGGAAACATGAACAATACCTGTTAAAAACAAAACTGACATGATATATATACTCAAGAGTAGGGAGCTAAGATAGCTCACAACGAGTTCTAGACCAAGAAAATTAAAACCAAAATGGTTACATACAGCGGAAGACATGCCTAGCAAATAAGCTGGCATCAAGAACTGACTAGAGACAACAAGTACTACACGAGTCTACCCCAAAACAAGCCCAGAGTTTAATAACTCATACAACCTCGTCCTTACCAATGTGTAACAGGACACTAGTCTCAAACAAGGACATCCTGTGGAGTACGTTCCCAGCTATGTCGAGCCTCACTGTGTACTATCCCCTGCTTTCCTGGGGGGGGGGGGAACAAATAAAGGGTGAGATAAATCTCAGTAAGCTATTAACATGCAACTACGTGACATGTTATCATGCAATTCAAGTAGATACTCAAGTAATCATATATCAAGTATCATCAAGTAACAAGTATAGGAGAGGCTAAGCCCACTCAACAAGTAATCAAGCTCAAGATATGATCAGGTAACAAGTAGTCAAGTAGTGTGAGAGGCTAGACCAACTCACCAAGATGCACATAGGCCTATCACGTATCATTACCTGAATCCTTCCTTTCTCCTAAGAATACCAAGAATACCATTGTTGTCGATGCTTGTATAGCTGAGGACAACCACAATCAAGATCAAGAGACTGCTATTGCAGTATATAAGAAGACCCGGTAACCAGTGTCATTCCCAAGAACAAGATTCACGAGGTGTTCACGAGTTAGCATTCACTTAAGTCAGGCTTATTGGTCCAACCAAGGAAGCTATGCCCTTACTATGGCCGGTAGTAAGGGGTCAAGCGCAAATACATAGGGACCCGATTGTCACTTAAGCCCCAGCTCTCGCGACAAGCGTGAACCTATATATTTCCGAACAAGCAAGGAGAACCAGCTGGACTCACACAAGAATGCACAAGTAGATGTTTACTTGAACTACGAGAATAGAACTAAGTCCCATATTAGTGGACCAGTCTTTATGCACCATGTAATCATGTATCATGTGCTCACGAGAATATGCACCATGTAATCATGTATCATGTGCTCACGAGAATACAAGTACACGTACGCAATCATTGCGAAGACAAATCAATCTAATCAATGGCAGAGTGTCCATATGACACGGTCAATCCAAGTTAGAGTCTATTAATAACAGACCTAAAACAAGTAGTAGGGTATATCATTCTATATGACTTTGTCACATGCCAAGTTTGCACGTACATATTCATATCACGTTTAACACATTAAAGTGTCTATCACGATACCCTTACTATCAAATAGAGCCCAATACCTTAGACTCTAAACACGTAGTAGAATAGGTCACATCATACCTAGTCACAGTCATATCTCACGTAGATGTATCGTTAGTAATCGAATACATTTTCCAACACATATTGTGTTCTGAAGTTATTCTTATTAACTTAAAGCGTAGTATTCACGATTATATGAATTATCTTCATATTACACTAGTCCCTAATATACTTTTAGGAACCCATTTCAAGACAAGATATCTTCTTTATTCTTTATATACTTCATTGAGTATATACACGATTAAAAACCAATCTCTAGAACTTTAGTGTTTGTTCATAACACTTACAATACACATGTATTAAATTCAAGTATGTAGTAGAGTTAATCATTCTCTATCTAGTTCCATATTCCAACTCTTTTGGTTATTCATACCATGTATCAAGTAATCAAGAATCCACATTCTATCAAGTAACTATATGAAAGATTTGCATATACACATCAAGGATCTTTCAAGTTTATTACCATACACATATATTTTGTGTCAAGGCACGTACAAGATTTTATAATCTTATATTCAAGTCTTAATCCAATTATTTGGATGTTCAAGTCATGTACAAGATTTTATTGTCTTATACTTCAAGTTACTGTCTCAACTTAAGACATTCAAGACATTCAAGACATTCAGGACATTCAATACATACACAAGATTTTATCATGTTATATCCAAGTTCTCAATCCATTTCTTTGGATGGTTAAACATGTACAAGAGTTAATTATCTTATACTTCAAGTTCAAGCTAGGAAGATGAATTATACATCTTTCACGTACTATTTTCCAAATCATTTTCTTAGGACATTCAAGCTCAAGACATTAGTTGGTGCCCCTAAGGTACACAAACATTAACTTCAAGACACATAAAAGAGTTACTACTCTTATACTCAAGTTATCATTTAATTATGATTCAAGTCCACATTTCATTTGATCACAAAGGGACTATTTTTCAATACTAGAGTGTTCTACTACACTCATCTAGGCTATCTAGGGTAGTACCCTAAACCTAGACCAAGAATACTTCGAGTTCAAATTAAGTAAATGAGCTATACAACTCATACTTACAAGTTCATAACCCCCTACATAGGATATTCGAGCTCAAGACACTAATTTGGTGCTCTCAAGGTGCACAAACATAGGTTCCAAGACAAGCATAACACATAAGTGCTTGTTCATAGCACTTTCAATACATATAAAAGAGTTCTTCCTTTTATACTCAAGTTTTCATTTTAATTTAATGAGTAATCATATTCAAGACTCACTTCTGATGCCCCTAAGGTCTCACAACACTTGCTAGGACATCTTATCTTAAGGCTATATACCTTAACAAAGGATAAGCTTTCAATTTAATTTAGATTTAAAACACTTTGGTTGAAACAGGGGACCAGGCGGGCGCTCAAGGAGGACCGGGCGGGCGCTCATCCAAGGCTTTTTAAAAACCAAAACTTCTGGCCAAATGGGCGGCCGCTTGGTCACTAAGTGGGCGGGCGCCTGGTCAAAATTTCCAGCAAACTCAATTTCTTTCCCAGGCTTAGAATTCTCCGTCCCCAAGCGTAGGAGTATAATTTTTATCAATATATTATCAAACCCAGGAGTATAATAACAAGCTTAAATCACTCATTTCAATTATACTTTCTTATTTCAACAGAGACTTTTATACTTACAAATTCTCCGTCTCAAATGTAGGAGTATACTTTTACTAACCCCTAGGCAATACCCAAGACACTATTTCAAGCTCAATTCATTTCTTTTACCGTCCCATAAATAATAGCATAATTTCCTTTATTCCAATTTAATATTTCACCGTCCCCAAAAGTATAAGTACAATTTTATAATATACTAATATACCCATTTAGGGATACTTCCATTCATTTCCCCGTACCACAAATAATGGTACAATTTTTCTAATAATATTTAAATCAAGTTACTATTTTACCGTCTCACGAATAGGAGTATAATTTTCCTACTAATCTTTTGACAAACCCAGGAGTATACTTTTTCAAGTTTCACAAACCCAGGAGTATACTTTTTCAAGTTTCCTTCATACGCATACGTATATTTATACTCCCTTCGTCCCAAATTACAAGTATCACAAAAATTGCTCAAAACACAATTTTAACAAGAACAAGTAGCGGGAATAACATATATGCATGTTATTACAAGTAAGGGGAAGTCAATAGCTTACCTAGTCCGAAATCAAGTTGACCCAAATTAATTTATGATCGGCCTGGAACGCTCTATTCAACGCCACAAATATTTATCTGGGACCAGAATCACGAACGGATGGATAATTAAGCTCGAGGAGTCGAGAATAGGGTAAAACTGAACTCCCTTCTATGAAACAGAGGAAAGTACGAGAATGATTTGGGTAAAATGCTTTCTGAGAAGAAGGCAACCCAAGATATACTTGCAACTATCCAAGAATTGCAACTAGGCCCCTCAAGTTCTAACTTTGACAAAAAGGCCCCTAAACTTTCAACTTTGACATTTAACCACCTTAATTTTCTAAAGTAGTTAAATAATTAACTCAAATAAAATAACATATAATTATGCTAGTTAAGAATTTAACAAACAAGTCAAGAATTTAACAAATAAGTCAAATATTTAACGAGATTAAGGATGGCGTTACATCCTCCCCACCTTAAAGAAAATTCGTCCTCGAATTTTACTGATCAAGATTATAACATATATAATCAACAAATAGAACTCAAGAGCAATCAAGAATATACACATATACTTACAAATATTTCATGCAATCAAGATGTATCAATTATAGCATCGAAACACATAAAGTCAAGCAGACTCGATTAGTCAATCCACTATATTGGTGAAACTTGACATATCCACTAAAATAATAGAACTGGTCATATCCTCCAGATCACTGTAATACTAGTCAAATCCACTAGGCAATCTCAAATACTGAAGTCGTGGTCATCCATCATTTCAATATTAAAAATTGACTTCACGTTTATCAATCCATCGAAAAGGTGTAACTCTCGGTGTCAAATAATTAACGATAGAGCTGCCTTCGAAATTCATTAATGAATCTCTAACAAGATCAAGAAAATCTCAAGAACATGCGTACCTTGGTTGTTTCCACTTATAGGTCAACAAAGATGGTTACTTCAGGTATCCCCTTCAAGGCAATATATCCTCTATCAAGAAATTTCTCAAGTTGAATCTTCAACTCTTTTAACTCAATCGAGGTCAAGAACATTAATCCAGATGTCAGCACTGTATTCGCACTGTAACAACTCAAGATAATCCAAGTTTCTCATCAAGTAACAGGTATTACTCAGTAGATTATAGCTGAGATTTCATCAAGAATGGATACATCCATCTAGTTTAGTGTAGAAATTCCACTTTCAATCACATAGGTTAAATACCCAGTACAATCTCGATAACACTGTTCGAACTTTCAATGCAAAACATGAATATTATACATAATTATATCATGCTTATAAAAATAGTCAAGCATACTAGCATAGAACTATTCACCATTTATTGTGGAAAACAAGAATGGCATAACATATAGAAAGCCAAATCATAACACGTAAGAGCCAAGCCATAACACGTATCACATCAATGTCCCATCTAGGTAACATGACCAAGTTAACATAGAACGTATAGGGTGTTATCACCCACACTTCTATCAAGCTCTTATACATAACGATATCAAGCATGTAGTCTCTTACTAGAGAATACACTTCCACGTAATTCACGAGATAAGGACAAGCATGCATATAAGCACGAAACAATGTCCACTAGACAAGATAGATACGCCTAAGTCTTTAAAGACTCGCGCTCTCGATTCTCAAACCATCTAATCCAATTGGATCAACACTATCAACACCAGTCCTATGCCTGCTATAACAACAAGTAACGAAGCACTCGGCGTCGAAAACACACCCAAGACTAACCCACGAATGCCGTAGACCCTATCCAGGCTTAGAGCTAAACCATAGCTTTGATACCAAACTGACACGCCCCAAGTCCCGGGATTCCCTAATAGAATCTCGAACCTGGTGCGTGTAACTAACAAGAAACAAGAAACTAACGGGAAACATGAACAATACCTGTTAAAAACAAAACTGACATGATATATATACTCAAGAGTAGGGAGCTAAGATAGCTCACAACGAGTTCTAGACCAAGAAAATTAAAACCAAAATGGTTACATACAGCGGAAGACATGCCTAGCAAATAAGCTGGCATCAAGAACTGACTAGAGACAACAAGTACTACACGAGTCTACCCCAAAACAAGCCCAGAGTTTAATAACTCATACAACCTCGTCCTTACCAATGTGTAACAGGACACTAGTCTCAAACAAGGACATCCTGTGGAGTACGTTCCCAGCTATGTCGAGCCTCACTGTGTACTATCCCCTGCTTTCCTGGGGGGGGGGGAACAAATAAAGGGTGAGATAAATCTCAGTAAGCTATTAACATGCAACTACGTGACATGTTATCATGCAATTCAAGTAGATACTCAAGTAATCATATATCAAGTATCATCAAGTAACAAGTATAGGAGAGGCTAAGCCCACTCAACAAGTAATCAAGCTCAAGATATGATCAGGTAACAAGTAGTCAAGTAGTGTGAGAGGCTAGACCAACTCACCAAGATGCACATAGGCCTATCACGTATCATTACCTGAATCCTTCCTTTCTCCTAAGAATACCAAGAATACCATTGTTGTCGATGCTTGTATAGCTGAGGACAACCACAATCAAGATCAAGAGACTGCTATTGCAGTATATAAGAAGACCCGGTAACCAGTGTCATTCCCAAGAACAAGATTCACGAGGTGTTCACGAGTTAGCATTCACTTAAGTCAGGCTTATTGGTCCAACCAAGGAAGCTATGCCCTTACTATGGCCGGTAGTAAGGGGTCAAGCGCAAATACATAGGGACCCGATTGTCACTTAAGCCCCAGCTCTCGCGACAAGCGTGAACCTATATATTTCGAACAAGCAAGGAGAACCAGCTGGACTCACACAAGAATGCACAAGTAGATGTTTACTTGAACTACGAGAATAGAACTAAGTCCCATATTAGTGGACCAGTCTTTATGCACCATGTAATCATGTATCATGTGCTCACGAGAATATGCACCATGTAATCATGTATCATGTGCTCACGAGAATACAAGTACACGTACGCAATCATTGCGAAGACAAATCAATCTAATCAATGGCAGAGTGTCCATATGACACGGTCAATCCAAGTTAGAGTCTATTAATAACAGACCTAAAACAAGTAGTAGGGTATATCATTCTATATGACTTTGTCACATGCCAAGTTTGCACGTACATATTCATATCACGTTTAACACATTAAAGTGTCTATCACGATACCCTTACTATCAAATAGAGCCCAATACCTTAGACTCTAAACACGTAGTAGAATAGGTCACATCATACCTAGTCACAGTCATATCTCACGTAGATGTATCGTTAGTAATCGAATACATTTTCCAACACATATTATGTTCTGAAGTTATTCTTATTAACTTAAAGCGTAGTATTCACGATTATATGAATTATCTTCATATTACACTAGTCCCTAATATACTTTTAGGAACCCATTTCAAGACAAGATATCTTCTTTATTCTTTATATACTTCATTGAGTATATACACGATTAAAAACCAATCTCTAGAACTTTAGTGTTTGTTCATAACACTTACAATACACATGTATTAAATTCAAGTATGTAGTAGAGTTAATCATTCTCTATCTAGTTCCATATTCCAACTCTTTTGGTTATTCATACCATGTATCAAGTAATCAAGAATCCACATTCTATCAAGTAACTATATGAAAGATTTGCATATACACATCAAGGATCTTTCAAGTTTATTACCATACACATATATTTGTGTCAAGGCACGTACAAGATTTTATAATCTTATATTCAAGTCTTAATCCAATTATTTGGATGTTCAAGTCATGTACAAGATTTTATTGTCTTATACTTCAAGTTACTGTCTCAACTTAAGACATTCAAGACATTCAAGACATTCAGGACATTCAATACATACACAAGATTTTATCATGTTATATCCAAGTTCTCAATCCATTTCTTTGGATGGTTAAACATGTACAAGAGTTAATTATCTTATACTTCAAGTTCAAGCTAGGAAGATGAATTATACATCTTTCACGTACTATTTTCCAAATCATTTTCTTAGGACATTCAAGCTCAAGACATTAGTTGGTGCCCCTAAGGTACACAAACATTAACTTCAAGACACATAAAAGAGTTACTACTCTTATACTCAAGTTATCATTTAATTATGATTCAAGTCCACATTTCATTTGATCACAAAGGGACTATTTTTCAATACTAGAGTGTTCTACTACACTCATCTAGGCTATCTAGGGTAGTACCCTAAACCTAGACCAAGAATACTTCGAGTTCAAATTAAGTAAATGAGCTATACAACTCATACTTACAAGTTCATAACCCCCTACATAGGATATTCGAGCTCAAGACACTAATTTGGTGCTCTCAAGGTGCACAAACATAGGTTCCAAGACAAGCATAACACATAAGTGCTTGTTCATAGCACTTTCAATACATATAAAGAGTTCTTCCTTTTATACTCAAGTTTTCATTTTAATTTAATGAGTAATCATATTCAAGACTCACTTCTGATGCCCCTAAGGTCTCACAACACTTGCTAGGACATCTTATCTTAAGGCTATATACCTTAACAAAGGATAAGCTTTCAATTTAATTTAGATTTAAAACACTTTGGTTGAAACAGGGGACCAGGCGGGCGCTCAAGGAGGACCGGGCGGGCGCTCATCCAAGGCTTTTTAAAAACCAAAACTTCTGGCCAAATGGGCGGCCGCTTGGTCACTAAGTGGGCGGGCGCCTGGTCAAAATTTCCAGCAAACTCAATTTCTTTCCCAGGCTTAGAATTCTCCGTCCCCAAGCGTAGGAGTATAATTTTTATCAATATATTATCAAACCCAGGAGTATAATAACAAGCTTAAATCACTCATTTCAATTATACTTTCTTATTTCAACAGAGACTTTTATACTTACAAATTCTCCGTCCCAAATGTAGGAGTATACTTTTACTAACCCCTAGGCAATACCCAAGACACTATTTCAAGCTCAATTCATTTCTTTTACCGTCCCATAAATAATAGCATAATTTCCTTTTATTCCAATTTAATATTTCACCGTCCCCAAAAGTATAAGTACAATTTTATAATATACTAATATACCCATTAGGGATACTTCCATTCATTTCCCCGTACCACAAATAATGGTACAATTTTTCTAATAATATTTAAATCAAGTTACTATTTTACCGTCTCACGAATAGGAGTATAATTTTCCTACTAATCTTTTGACAAACCCAGGAGTATACTTTTTCAAGTTTCCTTCATACGCATACGCAGTATATTTATACTCCCTTCGTCCCAAAATTACAAGTATCACAAAAATTGCTCAAAACACAATTTTAACAAGAACAAGTAGCGGGAATAACATATATGCATGTTATTACAAGTAAGGGGAAGTCAATAGCTTACCTAGTCCGAAATCAAGTTGACCCAAATTAATTTATGATCGGCCTGGAACGCTCTATTCAACGCCACGAATATTTATCCGGGACCAGAATCACGAACGGAGGGATAATTAAGCTCGATGAGTCGAGAATAGGGTAAAACTGAACTCCCTTCTACGAAACAGAGGAAAGTACGAGAATGATTTGGGTAAAATGCTTTCTGAGAAGAAGGCAACCCAAGATATACTTGCAACTATCCAAGAATTGCAACTAGGCCCCTCAAGTTCTAACTTTGACAAAAAGGCCCCTAAACTTTCAACTTTGACATTTAACCACCTTAATTTTCTAAAGTAGTTAAATAATTAACTCAAATAAAATAGCATATAATTATGCTAGTCAAGAATTTAACAAACAAGTCAAGAATTTAACAAATAAGTCAAATATTTAACGAGATTAAGGATGGGCGTTACAGTTGAACCAACCCAACACTTAGAAGTAAAATTTTTTTGGCCCTTATGGACCACTACAAACCAAAATAAAAACCAAAAGATTGTTTTACAAATTCCCAGGGACGTAACCCACAAATACCAAACCAAAATAAAACGGTCGTACTTGGCTATCGCCCCTGTTGCTTCTTCTTCCTTCTGACCTTCATTCCTCGAACCCGATGACACCTCACCTGCATCCAATGCTTCTCCAGAAATATTCTTAAGGATGGCACGTTGCTGCTCTAAGTCCCACTAAACGTGCTTACCATTCAGAAATTCTTCCATCATTAGGATCTTGTTCTCCACAATACTTTTTGCAGCAGACTCCATGAGAGCTGTCTTCTGCTCCTCCAATTCTTGCACATAAACATCCTGAATTGATGACATCCCCTTCATAAAACTTTCCACCTCTTTGCTCAGATCCTCAACCTTGTTTTCCAAACCACCCTTTTCTTCTTTGTGCTGCTTCTTGAGGTGCATTATCTCCAACAAAAACTTCCTAGTCTCCTCTTCCAGAACATTCACTCGAGTCTCCATACTCCCAAAAGCCTATGAAAACAGAAAAGAATGATTATTTAATAGAAAAAGTTAGAAATTCCTAAAAATAAATCAACTAACTTGCATCAGAAGCTACAGCCAAAAACTTCTTGATATCCTCCACACTCATCTCTTCAAAAGCTCCCACCTCCATGACCTCTATACTCTCCGTATTCCTCTTCTTAAGCCTAGACCCAACAGACGTTCCTTACTCTACCTCTTTCTTCGGCATCACAGGTGGTTTAAGGGATGGAGCTTTTCCAACAATGTTTTGCAGATCCTTTAGAGAAAACCCTTGAGCAGACTTAGACACTGTAAAGGAATTTTTTTTTTTTGATAAACTCCTTAAACAATATATAACTATAGATATGGAGAAACATACCTGTCGACATCTCTATAGAAGTTGACTCCTTGCTGATGCTGACTTTTTCTTGATTATAACCACTGAAAGCTCCGATCTCTGTAAGTTTGAACGTCCTATCTTCAGCAGAAAGCCTCAACAGTTTCTCTACTTTGGACCTTGTATCCACATCTGCTGGAAATAACTCTCCCCACTTGATATCTGCGAAACAAAAGAAGAAAATTACAAATTCAGTCAAGATATTAAAAAAAAATGATGCTATAAACTAAAGGAAATACCTCCCCTGTTCCATTTTGTCGGAAAATCTTCATCACTACCCAAATATTCCTTCTCCACAAAGAAGTATCTTCCCTTCCAACCTCTGTCATTCACGGAGATTTTCAAAAACAGAGACTCCATCCCAGTCTTCGTCTTAAAGAGATACCGTTTAGATCCGAAAGATTGCAAATCATAAACCAAAGCCAGTTCTTTCAACCCTATTCCTAAATTATGCTATCTATTTACCCTCAAGACAGAAGCGAAAATTGGCCAAACAATGGGCATTTGTCACGACCCGAAAACTAGGCTCTATTTTATTAGTAATAAATAATTGTTATTTATTTATTTTCTTATTTATTTATTTAAATTATTATTTATTTAAATATTTATGTGTGCACTTTATGTGTCATAATAAATTGTGCCTAGCATTTTATTTGGGTCATTTATGCTAGTGTAGAAGTGTTGGGTCTTAATTATTAGTAGGGAGTGCAAGTATTTGTGTGTAGTGTGGGAGAAGGGGCCTAAGTGTAAGTTTATGAAAAAGGTTTAACTACTCCTTCTACTCATCTTCTCCCTCACTCTTTCCCATTCCCAGCCACTTCTCTCTCTCTCTTCCATAGAAAAGGTAAGTTTTTCTCTCTACCTTCTCTCTTCATTTCCTCCATCATCCTCCCATAATCTCTCATTTCTTGAAACGTGAAATGTGTTTAGATCGTCGATAGGATCGCGTAGAATCAAGAATATTCGAATTCCGTCAACTTTCATTATTTTCAAGTAAGTTACTTTTCCCCCATTTTGATGCTAAAATGTTCATATCATGTTTATATGATGTTTGGTGTGTTATATTTGAAGTTTAATTGAGTTTTGAATTTATTGAGAATTTATTTTGGGTTTTGATCAAAAATGGTGAAATCTTGAATGTTGGGTTTGATTCTTGATTTTGGTTGATTAAATGTTGTTTAGGAGTCCTTTTAGACTTATTAGTTGTTTTGGTACATTAGTATGTGAGTTGGAATGTTGGATTTTGAGTGGAAATGTGTTTTGGGTTTGAAAATGGAAGAACCCATGTTGTTCTTCCCGATTTCTGGAAATTCAGAAGCTTGGGCGGCCGCACAAATATGCCTGGGCGACCGCACAACATTCTGAAAGCTTTTGTTCTTGTTTTGAAGGATTTTGGGCGACCGCACATACCCTTTTGGGCGGCCGCACAGTCCTCTGGAAGTTTACAATTGCTAAAATTTTGTAATTGAAGAATGCGTTTTGATCCAAATCTTGGGTGTCCCCCTAGTCGACCTTAGTGATCATTGTAGTACACTCTAGTGATAGAATTGGGTCCTTTGTGATCAAGTTTGTGTTTGAAATTAATTAAGTGTTAATTGGGACTTTGGAACATCTTTTGAGGTATTGTTGGTTTGACTTATCTTTGTGATGATCATTTGTGATCAAGTTTGTATTTGAGCATCTTGTGATGGGTTCGTGATTGTTCCAATCGGATTGATGTTGGATAAGACTTGGTCTAGGTTTTAGGTGATATCCTATAGAACCTAGAGGGTGGTTTTGGAACACTAAAATGTAGGGTTTAGTCCGGTCGTGATCATGTTCTAATAAGGGTAATCTTTTGGATTCGTTTGGGGTGTTTAGAGTTGGTTCGTTATGGACGGAGGTAAAGCATGAATTGGCGATTGGTTACTTACGGTTTGATAAATCTTAAGGTGTATTCATTCTGATTTCCTACTTTGGAATTCCAGGTGTAAGAGATGGTTGAGTTCATGGTTCTAGTATATCTTTATGAGTAAATGTCTAGGGTCATTTTGGTATAGTAATTGTGCTAATTGTGAGCGACCGTTTGGGTTGTGCTCTTTATGATTAACTTGTGGGTATCATAGTTAGGAGGTTTTTGGGTACGTGCCTTGTCTTGGAATCATCTTGTTTTGACGTTTATCGTTGTTGTGCTCTTTTATGAGAAACTTCTTGTGTTCGTTGTTGTTGAACTCTTTATGAGTAATCGTTTGCATCTTTATGGTGATTAATTGGTGTGGTTCCCTACTTTGGAATCCTTTGTTGTTTATCGTGCTAGTATTTTATTACTTAGCCTTTACTTGAAAGTCCAGCTGGTATTTTGTGTGTGTTTGGGCGATGCGAAACATTATGATGGCACAGCCAAGTCCATTGTGATTGTTGACCATTGTTTTGCCCCCTTATTACCCTCCTCCAGATTGGCCTTGGATGTGAGAAGAGCTAGCTCCTTTGTGTGCATTTTAGCTTTACTTGGAGCATGACTTTGTGGCATGTCTCCCGTCCTTTGTGACACTTCATTCGGTTATTGGTTCCGGTACCGGGTTTCTCTTCGGCTTTCATGCTACTACGAAGATGGTTTGTTGATCGATGGGTTGATCGGCCGCTTCTGACCGGGGATTTCTCTTCAGCTTTCAGGCTATTATGAAGATGATGAATTGTGGATTATGGAAGCTGCGCAGCGACCTTTATTTGGTTCTTCAGTTGGGTGAAACCTTGGCTATGTATCCACTTATGAGTGTTTATTTCAGCTTTATGTGTTGCATGATGAGCTGGTCGTTATTTCCAACCGGTATGGGACGGTTGGCGATAGGGAGCCTCTCATTTGTTGTTATATGTTTATTTATATGATTGATTATTGGATATTACTGTTTGACAGCATGTCACTTATTATTCCGCTGCTATCTGTCTTATGTTAATTGCTGTCGGTCATTGCATATTAGCATGTCATGTAGTTGCATTAGTAACTTACTGAGATTTTATCTCACCCCGTTTATTTCCATCTTTGTTTTCCTTAACCCCCCCCCCAGGAGGAAAAGGATTAGGATTCGCGGATCGAGGAGGACGTCGAGAGGATTGAGATTTTGGGGCAGGTTGTTATGGATCGGTTTACATTATTTAAATGTATAACCTTTTGGGGATAGTTTTACCATTATTGACGTCATTAAGAATTGTATATTTTATTCTTTTTGGTATAAGCTGTGGAGCTTATGTTAGATGCACTTTGTTGATTTAAACTTGGATTTGTAAAACCTCGTGTTATCATCTTTTGGTTCAAAATGGAAATTTTAACTTCTATATTTTAGAGTTTTGGTTTTAAGTCGACGTCCAGATCGCGGTCCCCGGGGCCCGCGGGGTTCGGGGTCGCGACAGTTGGTATCAGAGCCATGGTTTGGCTCTAAGTATAAGTCTAGGTGGACTAGTATGACCTAGGAGGGTAGTTGTGTTCGGAGTGAGTAACGGTTGATGTTTTATGCAGGTAATTGTTCTCAATGGCTAGAAGAGCTAGTGAAGACATCAGTGGGACTCAGAATCTTAATGGTCTAAGGGATGAAAACCGTACAGTATTTCAGGGCAGGTTTGAGGAGGTCGTGAAATCAATTCGTGACCAAGGGCCGAGAGAGGATCATGTAGCACCTCCGCGATATGGGTTGGAGAAGTTCTTGAAGTTGAAACCAAGTGAGTACGACGGTGAGCCGGATGTGAAGAAAGCCGAGCTATGGATAGAATCGATGGAGAAAATCTACGATGCCTTTGGTTGCACTGATGAGGATAGGGTTCTGTTTGCAGCTTATAAGCTCGTGGGGACTGCGGAACATTGGTGGAAGGCACTGAAGACCAGTTGGGATGCGACTCTTATACCATATCCTTGGGAGTGGTTCGTGAGGAAATTCAAGGACCATTTTATCTCTCTAGTGGATCAAAACCGGAAGGAGATCGAGTTCCTCAGCTTATAGCACAGCGGATTCAGACTTTTCAGGATGCAGTGGATCGAGCCTACTTGATTGAGCAGGATATTGGGGAACACAAAAGGAAGACTGAGATGGTTAACCCGGGTAAGCAAGGAGGGCAGAGTAAGTCACAACAGCAACATTCGGATAACAGAGGTAATTCTGGAGTGCAAACTCGATTCAGAAGGCAACTTCAAGGGCAACCAACAGTAGGAAATCAAGGTTCTAATAAGGGGACACGAAATGGGAAAGTCTGCAGCTACTGTCAGAGGAAAGGACACTCAGAAGACAAGTGTTGGAAGAAGCAAGGAAAATGTGTGAAGTGTGGTCAGTTGGGACACTTCGTTAAAAATTGTCCGAGGTTTAGAGTTCAGTCATCGGGGACAGGAACTGGAATACCACAGGGTCAGAAGAGGGATGCTTCGGGGAAGCCCAAGGTTTCGGGTAGAGTATTTGCAATCAATCAGCACTCACCAGGTAACGGATAATTTCAGGAGGTATTATTTTGCGTCGTGAGAGCGAGCGCGTGCATTTTAGGATCATCGCATTTATGTGTTTCTGTGCATTTAGTTGCATTTATTTCTTCTGAGTCTTTGACTTATGTGTTGTAGGTGTCTACTCCTATGGAGGAGTTTAGGGTATCTGATGAAGTCTTATGTGCTTATGATGTGCTTAAGTATGGTTATGTCTTACCTGCTAAATTAGCCATGTTGCTATTACAAGATTTTGATGTTACTCTTGCTTTAGTCGATTGTTGTAGGAAGATGGTTATATTCTCCATTCCTGATTTCTTAAAAAAAAAAATTTTTTTGAGACCGTTCCTTTGCGTAGAGCTATTCCTAATTTTTTTTTTTTTATTTATTGAAGTCCGAGTATTTAGTTTCGGCCAATTGTTGGGTGTAATTATCATTGTAAGGTTTCTACTTTCTTCTAAATAGTACCTAGTGTTTGAGGAGAAGCTTGGGTTAAATTGAGTTGTTATGGTACAAGGTTGTAATGCTAATTTTTAGATCAATATCCATATTGTATCGGTTGAGTTATAGGAGTTGAGGATTCAATGAGGATCTCTTGAGGAAAATTTTGGTCACTTTTAGTGCATCTCCGTGAATGTATCGGAATGGATTAGCATGGAGAGGTGTACGATTTGTTATGGATGATGAGTTTGTGGTAGGAGTTATGATCATTAATGGTGGTAAGCGTGTTAAGTTAGAAAGGACTAAGTACATTTTGGGAGAGTAATAATTTCTCGATCTATGTTAAAGGCATTTTGAAATTTTGGTTAGATAGTGGTTCTATGGTTCTAAATCCCTTCTTGGTGGCGTTTCCCGAATTGAATCAAGAGTATGTGAAGGAAGTGGAGTATCAATACTTGGGCATACTATAGAATACTACGATTTGGTATTTGGTCAGTTGGAACGTTGCTAGCTAATTGGTTTACTATGATGGTAGTACTATTGAGCCTAAGTATCATTACGTTAATAAATGTATGCGTGAAAGACTAACTTGGGTTAGTTATTGAGGATTTGAGATTTGTAGATTTCCTTGGGTATATGAGCACAGATTATTAACAAAAAGGGAAGTTAGAGGAAATCCCTTGAAGATAAAATTTAGATCATTTTCGGACTGTTGCGTATTCGTAATTATTTTAGGCTTTCAAGGATTGGAGTTTTATGATGATGATATTATGGCGTAGATTTAAGTGAACATTTTGTATTAAAATTTTGGGTTTATATTATGCCTCTAGTTTAAGGTGCTACCTAGAGCGAGAGCACTATAATGGGAACCCTTAGAGATATAGCCTTTGGTGAATATTATGGGGATGAAATTTTTTAATTTTTTTGCCTTTCATATTTTAAAAGCTGATTAAGCTCGAGATGGTAATGTTTTGAAATTCTGGGGAATAATACTAAGTATGCGATTTACAAATGGAAGTACCTTTGCGGTGTAGTTAAGCCTGTGAATAAGGCGAGCTTGAGATACCTCGAGAATTATGTGTGGAATTAATTTGGATTCTTCGATTTTAGTACGGATTTTGATTAGTAATGAAGATAATAATAGAACGATTCGGTTCATGAGGTAGTGTTATCGTAAGCATCATTTGAGGTTACCTTGTAGTGGGTTAGATTGGACAATTGAGGAATTTGAGAAATGGCGGAACTATCGTATCCGTAGCTATTTGGTCTTTCGGGTAAGTCTCGTTAAAATTCGGGTCGAATTTTCTTTAAGGGGGAGTGAATGTCACGACCCGAAAACTAGGCTCTATTTTATTAGTAATAAATAATTGTTATTTATTTATTTGCTTATTTATTTATTTAAATTATTATTTATTTAAATATTTATGTGTGCACTTTATGTGTCATAATAAATTGTGCCTAGCATTTTATTTGGGTCATTTGTGCTAGTGTAGAAGTGTTGGGTCTTAATTATTAGTAGGGAGTGCAAGTATTTGTGTGTAGTGTGGGAGAAGGGGCCTAAGTGTAAGTTTATGAAAAAGGTTTAACTACTCCTTCTACTCATCTTCTCCCTCACTCTTTCCCATTCCCAGCCACTTCTCTCTCTCTCTTCCATAGAAAAGGTAAGTTTTTCTCTCTACCTTCTCTCTTCATTTCCTCCATCTTCCTCCCATAATCTCTCATTTCTTGAAACGTGAAATGTGTTTAGATCGTCGATAGGATCGCGTAGAATCAAGAATATTCGAATTCCGTCAACTTTCATTATTTTCAAGTAAGTTACTTTTCCCCCATTTTGATGCTAAAATGTTCATATCATGTTTATATGATGTTTGGTGTGTTATATTTGAAGTTTAATTGAGTTTTGAATTTATTGAGAATTTATTTTGGGTTTTGATCAAAAATGGTGAAATCTTGAATGTTGGGTTTGATTCTTGATTTTGGTTGATTAAATGTTGTTTAGGAGTCCTTTTAGACTTATTAGTTGTTTTGGTACATTAGTATGTGAGTTGGAATGTTGGATTTTGAGTGGAAATGTGTTTTGGGTTTGAAAATGGAAGAACCCATGTTGTTCTTCCCGATTTCTGGAAATTCAGAAGCTTGGGCGGCCGCACAAATATGCCTGGGCGACCGCACAACATTCTGAAAGCTTTTGTTCTTGTTTTGAAGGATTTTGGGCGACCGCACATACCCTTTTGGGCGGCCGCACAGTCCTCTGGAAGTTTACAATTGCTAAAATTTTGTAATTGAAGAATGCGTTTTGATCCAAATCTTGGGTGTCCCCCTAGTCGACCTTAGTGATCATTGTAGTACACTCTAGTGATAGAATTGGGTCCTTTGTGATCAAGTTTGTGTTTGAAATTAATTAAGTGTTAATTGGGACTTTGGAACATCTTTTGAGGTATTGTTGGTTTGACTTATCTTTGTGATGATCATTGTGATCAAGTTTGTATTTGAGCATCTTGTGATGGGTTCGTGATTGTTCCAATCGGATTGATGTTGGATAAGACTTGGTCTAGGTTTTAGGTGATATCCTATAGCACCTAGAGGGTGGTTTTGGAACACTAAAATGTAGGGTTTAGTCCGGTCGTGATCATGTTCTAATAAGGGTAATCTTTTGGATTCGTTTGGGGTGTTTAGAGTTGGTTCGTTATGGACGGAGGTAAAGCATGAATTGGCGATTGGTTACTTACGGTTTGATAAATCTTAAGGTGTATTCATTCTGATTTCCTACTTTGGAATTCCAGGTGTAAGAGATGGTTGAGTTCATGGTTCTAGTATATCTCTATGAGTAAATGTCTAGGGTCATTTTGGTATAGTAATTGTGCTAATTGTGAGCGACCGTTTGGGTTGTGCTCTTTATGATTAACTTGTGGGTATCATAGTTAGGAGGTTTTTGGGTACGTGCCTTGTCTTGGAATCATCTTGTTTTGACGTTTATCGTTGTTGTGCTCTTTTATGAGAAACTTCTTGTGTTCGTTGTTGTTGAACTCTTTATGAGTAATCGTTTGCATCTTTATGGTGATTAATTGGTGTGGTTCCCTACTTTGGAATCCTTTGTTGTTTATCGTGCTAGTATTTTATTACTTAGCCTTTACTTGAAAGTCCAGCTGGTATTTTGTGTGTGTTTGGGCGATGCGAAACATTATGATGGCACAGCCAAGTCCATTGTGATTGTTGACCATTGTTTTGCCCCCTTATTACCCTCCTCCAGATTGGCCTTTGATGTGAGAAGAGCTAGCTCCTTTGTGTGCATTTTAGCTTTACTTGGAGCATGACTTTGTGGCATGTCTCCCGTCCTTTGTGACACTTCATTCGGTTATTGGTTCCGGTACCGGGTTTCTCTTCGGCTTTCATGCTACTACGAAGATGGTTTGTTGATCGATGGGTTGATCGGCCGCTTCTGACCGGGGATTTCTCTTCAGCTTTCAGGCTATTATGAAGATGATGAATTGTGGATTATGGAAGCTGCGCAGCGACCTTTATTTGGTTCTTCAGTTGGGTGAAACCTTGGCTATGTATCCACTTATGAGTGTTTATTTCAGCTTTATGTGTTGCATGATGAGCTGGTCGTTATTTCTAACCGGTATGGGACGGTTGGCGATAGGGAGCCTCTCATTTGTTGTTATATGTTTATTTATATGATTGATTATTGGATGTTACTGTTTGACAGCATGTCACTTATTATTCCGCTGCTATCTGTCTTATGTTAATTGCTGTCGGTCATTGCATATTAGCATGTCATGTAGTTGCATTAGTAACTTACTGAGATTTTATCTCACCCCGTTTATTTCCATCTTTGTTTTCCTTAACCCCCCCCAGGAGGAAAAGGATTAGGATTCGCGGATCGAGGAGGACGTCGAGAGGATTGAGATTTTGGGGCAGGTTGTTATGGATCGGTTTACATTATTTAAATGTATAACCTTTTGGGGATAGTTTTACCATTATTGACGTCATTAAGAATTGTATATTTTATTCTTTTTGGTATAAGCTGTGGAGCTTATGTTAGATGCACTTTGTTGATTTAAACTTGGATTTGTAAAACCTCGTGTTATCATCTTTTGGTTCAAAATGGAAATTTTAACTTCTATATTTTAGAGTTTTGGTTTTAAGTCGACGTCCAGATCGCGGTCCCCGGGGCCCGCGGGGTTCGGGGTCGCGACAGCATTAACTGAACAAAGGAAAAATTGGTCTTACGAAAGAACTCAGAAACTAGAGGGGGGAAAGGGGAAAGAAAATGCAAGAGAAAAAGGATATTCATAAAAAGCAATCCATTTCGCAGACACAAAATCAACCTTAACTGAGACGTCAAAAGGGCGAAAACGGGTGGTTGCAGGAAAGCATTTATGACCTTTTAAAAGCTCGATTTGGACATTGTTGAAGATACACACCCCCTCGTCTGGATTTGCTAGTAAACCACCCTCGCACTCAAAATCACTCGATCCATTTGGGCTTAGGGAAATTCCAGGTGTAAACTCGCCTTTGGACTTTGAGGATTTCCACTTTGTCTTCCCATAGGTGAAGAATAGAAAGAAAAATAAAGAAAATTACCTCTGTCTTGGCCACCGGTGAAATGAAGAAGAAAAGATAAAAGAAATTGAAGAAAAGAAGCACTATAAAAACCCTAACCACCCTCTATCCTCGAAAAAAACCTTCCATTCATTACCTAGGGACTTTACTACTCTAACGCGTTTAATCAACCGTCAGAATTCAAAGTGTGGTGAAGATAAAGAAACTTACCCTTTTCATTTTCTTAAAGGATAAGTTTGGGGGCAATTGTTGTGAGTAAAATCTCAGACGTCGACATCCTGAAGTTAACCAACATGCAGTCATCTTGATCCCTA
Source organism: Campanula takesimana (assembly GCA_026119855.1). Taxonomy (NCBI): domain Eukaryota; kingdom Viridiplantae; phylum Streptophyta; class Magnoliopsida; order Asterales; family Campanulaceae; genus Campanula; species Campanula takesimana. The sequence goes on from JAOWBW010001580.1 coordinate 226,239, forward strand.
CAAAATAGATAAAATAATATTATTTACTTTGTGACTAATTTATTTTACAGGGCAGAACACATGTGAACAAAAACGTGCGCTATGGACTCTCTTCAAACGGATAAGAAGACTGGGTCAAGGTCGTTCATTAAGGATCCCGAGATCTTAAGAGTTTTAGTTAGGCTAAAATAATACTTATCTTTTTTTCTATTATTTAAAGGACCTTGGAGGAACACTTCACACACACATATTCACACGAAAAACTCTGTAATCCTCCATTGTTCACGCTCTTGTAATCAAAGAGAAAAATCAATACAACCGTTCGAGAAGGTAGGTGCTCATAAACACCTCCCGAGGTTTTATGCCGGCGAGATAGTTGTCTCAAGGGCTTTCCTCGTTACACAAACATGTCAATCATCTTTGTTTCAATTCAATTGATTATACTCCATTGCACCCTCCTCAAAATTAATTCAAAAACATTGCCTTTTTGATTTAGCTATTTCTTTCATTGTTTTTTGCCAAAACACTCACCAGCACACAATATTTGAACACATTAAGCAAACACAAAAAGCAAGCATAAAAGGATACAAGAGCTAAATAAAGATTCAAAGAGTCAAAAATAATAAAAATTAAGCAACAAAGAAGGCTATGAGGATGGTGAAGAGTGATGAAGAAAACCTTGGAAATCGCCGCACCTGCACAGTAGTGGTTGGTGAGGTTGCAGAAGCACGGTGTGTGAAGAGGAGGAGAAGAGATGCAGCTGCACTTACATTGGATTGTCCTACAACTGTCAAAAGAAGTTCAAAATTTCGTGGGGTTAGCAAACATAGATGGACTGGCTGATTTGAAGCACATTTGTGGGATAAACTTTCTTGGAATGTCACACAGAAGAAAAAAGGAAAACAAGGTAGGTAAATTTCTCTCTTTTCGGCATTTTATATTTTATTTTATCTTCTATCAGGGTCTATTATTGAGATGGGGCCTAATTTTTTCTTTATTTCTTTTCTGTTGTTCATTCGTACTCCGGAATGCTATGTTGGGACAAGCAGTTTATCTTGGTGAGTAATTCTTGCTAAAGCGAAAAAAAAAAAATTAAAAAAAAATGTTATTTTCTGTCACTAGACTAGAATTGAAAATTTACAAACTATCTTTCAGGAGCATATGATGAAGAAGAATCTGCAGCAAGAGCATATGACCTAGCTGCAGTTAAGTATTGGGGGCAATCAACTTTCACAAATTCTCTGGTAAAATTCTTACCTGCATTATGTTAGTATTTCCTTGGTGGTTAGGGGGGGAGGAGAAAAAACATTAGCTCAATGGGAACCAAAGATTCTCATTGATAACATTGATTTTCGTGTAGGTTTCTGATTATGGAAAAGAAATAGAGATAATGCAGACTGTAACCAAAGAAGAATACCTAGCCACACTTAGAAGGTAATGATATGAACAATGGAGTATATAAATTTATTGCATACTGATACTTGGTGATCACATCATAACTCAAGAATGCTCAACCTTTTTGTACAGAAAGAGCAGCGACTTCTCAATAGGGGTATCAAAATACAGAGGAGTAGCAAGGTGCATTTTGCAATTCATAAAAATAAAAATTAATCCAAACTCATGTACGTTTAAATACATGGTTCTAAATATTGATTTGACGAAAAATATTGCACGCACCATCACAGTGGAAGATGGGAAGCAAGAATAGTTAGAGTTTTCGGCAACAAGTATCTCTACCTTGGAACTTAGGCTCCGTTTGCTTCACGGAAAATGACTTCCGGAAAATGATTTCCTGGAAAATGTTTTCCGGAAAAGGAAACCGTTTTCCGGAAAATGTTTTCTCTTGGAAAATGTTTTCCGGAAAAGGAAACCGTTTTCCAGAAAATGTTTTCTCTTGTTTGGTAAATCTTAAGAAATGCTTTCCGAAAAACATTTTCCGGTATTTTTCGAGAAGTTTGTGAAAAAATAATTTTAAATATGGGTGGGTTGGGTAGGCAGGGGGTAGAGGAGTTTTAAAAAATATAATATGAGTAAAAAAAAAAATTTAGGGGGGGGTAGGGGGTGGGTGGGTGGGTGGGGTGGGGTAGGCAGGGGAGTTAAAAATAATAATGAGTAAAAAAAAATTTTTTTTTTTTTTGAGGGGGGGGGGGGGGTAGGGGTGGGTGGGGTAGGCAGGGGGCAGGGGAGTTAAAAATAATAATGAGTAAAAAAAAATTTTTTTTTTTTTGGGGGGGGGGTGTAGGGGGTTGGGTGGGTGGGGTAGGGGGTTGGGTGGGTGGGGTGAGGGCGTGCTAGGAGTTTTCCAGAAAACAACTTCCTTAGGTGAAATCCGGAAGTTGTTTTCCTTAGGAAACAAGCCTAATTTCCATTGACCGGAAAATGTTTTCCGTTGACTTCATTTTCCGTGGTTTTACCAAACACCGGAAAATGGGGAAAGTTTTCCCCATTTTCCGGTGTTTGGTAAACCACGGAAAACATTTTCCGGAAAACGTTTTCCGGACATTTTCCGTGAAACAAACGGAGCCTTACAGTAAGTCGCTCATTCCCAGGTTGAGGTCATGTTAGACTTCATCTCAAACCTAACAAGAGTAAGACCCAGTCAAACTTTGACAAGTTGAAATTGGGTTGGTTATTTAACAATACACTTTCAGCAAACCACCATATTCTTCCGTGGCTGAAGATGAAAACTATACGACTAAATGAGAAAAAAGGAAGTAAAATGAATCTATAAAACCAAAGTATTAATACTAATAAAACTTTACAAACTATAATTATTGCTTACCAGAGGTCCAGAGGATTCTCGTGCGTATAGGCACGCAAGAAGAGGCAGCTCGAGCATATGATATTGCAGCAGAGGGATTAACGCAGTCACGCTGTGACCAACTTGGACTTGAGTACTTACATCAGATGGTTAAAGCCAGGAACTGAAGCTGAAACTACTACAGATTAACCACCGACCACAGATAGGCAGTGAAGATGAGTATGGGGAAACCTTATGATGGCACGGACAATAATTTCTATCAAATAGACATCATGCTATTGAGCTGCATAGAGAGTTCCAACTTCAACTACAAATGTTAAGGAAATTCACTTGGAATAACTTTATAAATGAGGGCTCTCGCTTTTCTTAATTTCAGCTCGTAAATAAGTTTACTCCACAAATTACAGAATTGGGTCAATCTGCCCTCTTTGATCTTGTTATTTTTTTGTCGTAATTAGTAATTCTGGCTTTCTTCTCTTAGTCACCAAAACATAATTACAACCCAGTGCGACCCAAGGGATGGAGCTGAACAATATTTTACCCATGGTCTCTACCAGGTTAGGACTATAAAATACCAGTATGTGAAACAGAAAGACTTGTAGGTAAAAGCTTCTCATCTTAATAACATAATTATAGCCCTGATTAGGGATGGCCAACGCCGGTTCCGATTCGGCTTTTATGTGAACCTTAACCGGCCCTTGGTTACACCGGATCCGGTTCCGGTTGTCACAATCCGGTTCCGGTCCGGTTCCGCGGTTTTTTTGTGTTTTTTTTTTTATCATACAATAATGAACAAACAACTTAAAAATTATTTCATACGTTATTTTTTTTTTTTAAAAAAAAAAAACTAAGTCAACATTATATTGAAAAACAAACATAGAAAAAAATAAAATAAATGATAGTATATAAAAGAAAAAAGGGACGGTACGCTTTAAATTTTATTAATTAAAGACAAATTTACAATGAGGGGGACAACCAATTTTTATTATTTTCATTCACTGAATTTGGCTAAAAAAATCAGTCAAAACACAACTTTTCTTGTCAACCTTCCATTAGTAACGGTTAATTCTGATGAAACTGTTAGAAATCTAATGATTTTAATGGTTTTTTAACGGTTTTACTGACGGTTCAGACGGTTCCGGTTCACTGTTTGGTTGGGCGGTTCGGAACCGCCGGTTCACGGTTTTTTGGGGGGTTGAACCTTAACCGGCCCTTATCCAAAACGGTTCCGGTTCCGGTTTTTGTGGCGGTTCATGGCGGTTACGGTTTTTTCGGTTCCGGTTCCGGGCCGGTTCGACGGTTCCAGTCCGGTTTGGCCATCCCTAGCCCTGATCAACTGGAAATAAATATGTAGGTAGCACTGTGGCACCATAAGAGGCATCGAATCATCAAGGCAGAATAAAAAGAGAAAGTGGAAAAAGAAGATGTGCTGTTATAAGAAAGTTGCAGATAACTCATTATTCAATAAAGAATTTGGAACTTCCATTCCTGAAGGAAGCCAAACTAAGTTTGTGGTAAACTCCAACAACAGCCCAACTCAATCTGAACATTCTGGAACAAGTCAAGTTTTATAGCAAGGTATACTACCTTGCATGAATCCTTGTTTGCTGTTGATATCAAGCAATGCTAACAAGTACATAGTGTAGTAGATCATGATTTCATTATTCAAACCCACGACCGACAGATTACAGAATTTCAAAAAGTTTAGGCCCATATAACACCAACCAAATTCAACTTGCTCATAGTTACCAACAGTGAGGTTAAAAGTTTTTGCTAAGCTCATTCTCTCTTTAATATGGGCAATGCTTAACAACACAATTGAGGCCGCATGGTGGAGGGGGGTGTTCTATCTGAAGATGCAACAAATGATCTATGAAATTTCCCGAAAGAAAAATCGTAGAATATCAGAATATAGCAAAATCCTTACAAATGTATTAAAGGGGAAAAAACTTACAGACAGATGCCAAGCTAGTTTAAACTGCTATTGCTATGGACTATTGCAACTTCTCGCCAATAAAGTAATGTTGTATCAATTCAAATGGTACAACGTCTAGCTCTTGAATCCCTAAAACTGCTTTCTTTTGTTACTGAATAATTTGTCCCTTTGTGAATAAGCATACAATAGCGCAAAGCATATTCCAGCAGACATCGAAAACGATGCCCAGGGAAACGGAGGATCGTTAAAGCAAACAAGGGATGCCTCAATCTCTTGGGATGCATGATAAACAAGAGAGTGAATAGCGTAGAGATCGTGATCAGAAGACCTTAAGAAATACAAAGCCATCTCAAAATCAAAATGCGACAATGCAGAAATCGCTTTGTCCAGCTTGTACTTGAACAAGTTCCACCTCTGCAGAAACTCAGCATGCTGATTCCGTTTAATAAGCTTTCTGTCCCCACCATGAGCAGATATTGATTCAAGAACATCAATAGCACTTGTAATACTGTAATTCAAAGATGTCAAGAGAACATTCCTCCTCGCTGCATCCTTTTGTACAAATGACAAAGAAGCAACCTCTGAAAATGGGCCAAATGGTGTCTGTCCGGTACTCCACGTATAGTCAACTAGAGTACTATTGTGCCTTGGGCTCCACATCAAATGGGTTGGCGAGACGCCCCACATACTCTGTAAAATGGATCCCACAAGCGGTCTCTCAAGTTCACGGGTCTGTGTAAACACGTGTCGACCATTACAACTATAGTCACTCACAGTTTGTGTATTCTTTGTCCTAACCGCAACAACCATATCCTTAAAAGCAACAGACTGGTGATACCGATCAAGTAACAATATCGTGTTTACATCCAAATCAAAAACATAAACTGGAAGAACCCTCCCAAAATCTTCCTCAGGGAGCTTTGCCAACTTCCTAATCTCCTCTGTTGATTCCGACAATGTCTGGTGCAAACGCTTAGAATCCAAGTACTCACTTACAATCAATGTGTAATTGTCAAACAAGTACCTAGAGGTGTACGAAGTAGTCGATCTTGAAATGGCAAAAGAACATAAAGAGCACTCGGCCACATTCACGTCATAAGTTTTAAAACTCAAAGACTGATCACCCAACAATAACCCACCATCATTAACCTCATCCATGAATGTCCTCTCTATCGCTTTAAAATCTAATCCATTCGAGTCCTTGTTATCCGAACTATGTATATGTATAAGTTGAACAATCAACGAATTCTCGAAAGGAACAGGAATTCTCAACGAGGGAACAAGAAGTACCTGATAAGCACTCCATGTTAATGAAGCCAAGTCAGCAAGTAAGGCTTTCTGGGATTTTGGTGAGCCGTGCAATGCTGCTAGAGGATGAAATTCTCCCCTTGGCAGAACCCCATCACCGGATAATGCAGGCCCGTAGTCAACGGGACCGGCATTCAAGTCAATCCACAAATACCGATCTTTACCGGTCCAAACACTGCCCAAACACTTGGTAAAAGCAGGGGAGGATTCACCGTGGCCGTAATTATAGGCGTAGGGCTTAGATTGGGATCCCAAATTGAGTAAATAAATGTAAACTCCATGAAGGGGTTTCTCTTTCTCGAAGTCTTGTTTGATGATTTGGTCAACAACGGAGTACGGGATGGAGACTAGAGGCGATCGGAGAGAAGTGGTGGTGTCGGAGAGTTTCGATTTTAGGGTTTCGAAAAGTTGTGAGGAGAGTGATGGCGACGAGAGAGAAACATCGAGGTGGAGGGAGTGAGAGATAGAGAGATCATGGAGGTTTTGTTGGAAGGGAGTAATGACATGGAAGTGGTCGGAGGAGATGGCGGCGGTGATGAAGGATTGGAGGATAGAAGGGGCGGAGGATGGGAAGGATCCGATGAGTTTGACAGTGATAGGGATGGATAGTTGGAGGGAGAGGAGGGAAGAGGTGGAAGGAGATCGGAGTGTGGAGGAAAGGGAGTTTTTCAGGTGGGAGGAAAGAAAGAGGTAGGAGTCGTTGGTGGCCTGAGGATCGAGCCGAGATTGTTGGGATAGGAACGAATCAAGGCCTAGAATTGGGGCGGCGATCGTGGTGGTGGTGGAAAAGAGGAGGAGGAAGAGGGCGGCGGTGACGGCAGCGGTGGTCATTGCAGGAAGAGGGAGATAGGGGATTCGGGATAGGAGAGATGCCAGTGAAGTGTGGGAAAATGGAGTTGACAGTCTAATTCTACTGCTCAAAGTAATAAGGCAACGGGTACTTGCTATGTAGGTATCGAAATCAAAGAGCGCTACTATTCATACCTGCAAAATTGATTAATGAACCCGCAATATTAAATTTACTCTAGTCTAAACAATTATCCACTAAACACTATATACACCACCTCTTTTCTCATTTTACCCTTTTATACCCCCTTTAAAATTAACAAAACACACACCCACACTACTCAATCAGGAAAGATTGAGAAGTCACGGGTATGGAACCGCTGCACCGAGATTCGGTGCACCGCTGCACCGATGTGAAAGTTGCACAACGTATTGTAAAACGTTTTCTTACACAATGTTTTTGTGCACTACATAACGTAAAAACGATCGAAAAAGTGTTAGTTCCTGAAAAACGTTTAACATTTGCAAGTAACATTTTACATTAGGTAGAAGACGTTTTACAAAACGTTGTACAATTTTCACATCGGCGCAGCGGTGCACCTAACGTGTTGGTGCAGCGGTTCGAAATCCGAGAAGTCACAACCAAACAGTCTATTCGCCTCTGTGGCTTCATCTTGCTTGAATTGGGTTCCCATTTCCTCATAAGGAGGCAGTGATTCATGATCACCCAAGGCCTCATGAGTATACTTTCTGGTAATCATTCATGAAATCAAATTTAATAAGGATATAACCCTCACCAACATTCAAGAGTTCAAAACCCTATTCAGGACTCCGTAGATTAAGTAATCTGCTATGGAGCATTTTACTCCCAATTGACCTACTCAATAAGCGAAGTAATTACGGAATTCCGCTATCTTCTGTGAATATCTTCATTTGAATCTCTATTACATGTTTGCTCAACAATTTACACAGCAATTTCAGAAACCATGTTTTCCGATGGGGTATGGAAATTTTAGGGTTCTCACTAGCGGACCCGGATTCGTCTTCGATTTTCCCCAACCTCTATTAATGAGAATATTACAGTCAACACACATTGTGTTAACTGTTGTCACACTACAACAACACGGCAAGAGTTAAATCACCAAGTCCAACACTTGAGAAATGTTACTGAGTTGAAGACAAAAGACAAATGGAGTTAATTTATATATGAAGGGTATATTGTAAATAGTCTTGTTTTGTTTGTTACAGTTAGTTAGTTTGTTATGGATCTGTTAGAGGTAGTTAGAAAGAGGGTGTAGTTTAGTGAAGGATAAGCTGTAGTATAAAAGGATGGTTGCTGTACATATTTTTCATTCATTCAATCAATACAAAAATTCCCACAATATCTCTCTTCATTTTCTCTCTCTTCTTCATGTTTATTGCTTCAATGGAGTTCTATTCCATTTTCAAGATGGTATCAGAGCTACCGATTCGGTAGCCTGATTGTCCATACTTGCTTCCGCTCGCAATCTAGGGTTCGGATTTTGCTGAATCTTCTCCGATCATCTTCGGATTTGCCGAATCTTCTCCGATCGTCTTCTACTCAGAAAATCATGAATTGTGGAATTCATCTTCGATCATTATCAAACAGGTCTTTCATCATCTAAATTGCGTAGATGATCCTACTTCTACACAATTGATTCGGTATATCTCTGTTATCTCTTTCTTCAACATTGATATCTGTTGTTCTTCATTAATCCAACAATTTTTCTTTGAAATCTCGAATCCTTCTCTCATTTTGATAAGTTCCTTTGATTAATCTTTGATAAAATCATTTTCTTCATTAATTTTGTTTCTTCTGAGTCTTATAATCATGACTAATGATAATGAGACTGAATCTCTCCAAAATTCTGGTTCTGACCGACAATCAATTATTGAGATTCCTCTTGAATCCAACATGAATCCTTTGTTTTTCCACAACAATGACAATCCTTCACTTTGCTTGGTCTCAAAAAGGCTCATAGGTTCAGATAACTATAGTTCATGGCGTAGATCAATGCAAATTGCACTTTCAGCTAAAAATAAACTTTGTATTGTTGATGGCACATATATTGAACCTCCTAGTGGCACTCAATTGCATTCACTTTGGATGAGAGCAAATGATATGTGATATCTTGGATCCTTAACTCTGTTAGTGAAGAAATTGGAAATAGCCTTAGCTATGTCTCTACAGCAAAGACTATCTGGACTCAATTGCACCATACATTTTCAACCATTGATGGACATCGGATATTTCAGATTGAAAAGGATTTACACAGATTAGAACAGGGAAACACTTCTGCGGAAATTTATTATCACAAACTCAAAGGTTTTTGGGATGAAAATTTTGCTCTGGACACTATGAATGTTTGTAAATGTCCATGTATTTGTGGAGTGGATAAAGAGAATGCACAAAGAAATGAGAGAAAACAGTTAATGCAATTTCTTATGGGGTTGAGTGATTGCTTCATACCTGTCAGAGGTCAAATTCTCAGGATGGTTCCATTACCCAATCTTGACCAAGCCTTCAATATGGTCAAATTGGAAGAAACATTGAGCCATAGATATGTTCCCAATCCATCAAAAACTCTAGCTTTGAATGCAAGCAGAACTCCAAGCCCTTTTGTTCCTTCATCCTCTCAGTTCAATTCATCATCCCAGTCCAACATATTCAATTTTGGTAAAGGCACTTATACCAAAACTCCATTCAAGAAGGGCATTATGTGAAATTATTGCCACAGAGAAGGACATACTAAGGATGAGTGCTTCAAATTATATGGATTCCCCCCTGGACACCCCTTATACAACAAAGAATATACATCAAGGGCAAAGACTGGAAGTTCTTATGGAAGAGGCACAACAACTAGCAATGTCAACAACTTCAATGGAGGGACTGCTCAACATAAAGGCATGAATGTAATAGAATCTCCTAAGCATGAAGAATCTGACAAGCCTGCTGGACAGCCTCTAAGCTTGCAACAACTCCAACATCAAATAAATCAGATGAATCAGACCATGTTGATACTGCAAAGAGAGAGAGGATCTCCTGAGGAACATCTGGCAGCTCATGTATCAACTGGTATGCAGGACAATATTACAGGTATGATTTCTTCAAATCATGTTTCTATGGCATTTTCCTCTTATGATCTGAATAGCTAGATTTTAGACTCAGGTGCCACAGACCATATTTGCAGATATTTTTTAACCATAGTAGATGATTTTTTAACCATAGTAGATGATTTTTCCAGATTCACGTGGACTTTTCTCATGGCCACCAAACTTCAAGTTTTTTTTACTCTAAAACACTTTGTTGCCTATGTCCAAACTCAATTCAATTCTTCCATCAAATATTTCAGAACTGACAATGGCACTGAATTTTTCAACAAAGAAGTCACTTCTTTTCTGGCTTCTTTAGGCATTATTCATGAGAGCTCTTGTGTTAAAACCCTACAACAAAATGGTGTAGTAGAGAGAAAACACCAACAATTACTCAATTTGTCTAGAGCTCTACGATTCCGAAGTGGTTTGCCCATTTCCTTTTGGGGACACTGTCTTCTCACAGCCACTCATATCAATAATCTGCTACCTACTAGTGCTGTTCAGTTCAAAATTCCCTACCAATTGTTATATAATCAAATCCCTTTATTGGTCCCAGAGGGCAACAAGGGTATAGAACCGCTAGAGGGGGGGGGTGAATAGCGGTTCGAAACTTTTTCGAAAATACCCTTAAAATCAACCGAGTACTTATCAGTTTGGCCAACTGCGGTTCAAAGCACAAGAACCGAACTGATAAAATGCACAGCGGAGATTGCGGTTTGGCCAAATATGTTGGTTAAAGAGTTGGGAGGTTTGACTCGGGTTGAGAAAACACTATGATGCAACAGAATAGTTAAACTTAAAGTTTAAAGGAAAACACAATTCATCTTTCAAGTCATTTCGTATATGGAAACAAGTTCAAGACCACAAACAAGAAAGATAAATATCAAGACAGAAAATAAAGATCCAATACACAAATTGAAGAGGTTCGTTCTTAAATGAACTACGTCCTCTATCTAGATGGTTAGTCTAGGATTTTCTAATAGCTATGAGACTTGTATTAATTTAGAGGAGGTTTTACAAAATGAATCTAAACTCTAAACAATAAGTCTAACCTAAGCTATAATAACAACCGGTGTTTTCGAAGTATATAATCTATGTGATCATATAAATCGGGTGTGTGTGTGAAAAGAAATCAAATGCTCTAAGTATCTAAATGATGGTTGAGCAAATGGAATTCTTTCGGTGTAAAGGCTAAGTATGAACGGTTGTTAGGCTTGAAGCTTTGATGAAGAACTGGGTTTGCAATGGAGATGGTTTGAAGATATGAATATCTGGGTTTAAATCTACAAAGCAAACTTGAATACTTGGGAATGAATCTCTTGAAGCTCAGCAACCTTCATTGTTGAATAATGGAGGCTATTTATAGGCAGAGCACCCTTGTGACCGTTGGGTAAAGATTTGAATCAAATCTGAAGGGTACAGTGCTGTCGAAATCCCATTGGTTGAGCTGTCATTTTCGTCCTTGGTTTTGTCTTGTAGTTCTAGGTAGTTGTTCCACCACTACCTGACATTTTTCCTTTGTTGCAGAAAGGACTAACGGTAAACAATTCAAACTGATAGAAAAACCGACATTCCTTGCAGAAACTCCAAGTTAACTTAGAGTTATTTTGACATTACATAACAACATCCTTTTTACGGTTAAAAAGGGAATGTTTGTCTAAGGAATAAATGACATATCTTTAATTCTTCAATAACTGCTCTGCGGTTTCACCAAGCATAGGGGCGGTTTGAAGAATGATCTTGATGGGCGGTTTCATCAAACATGCAAACTGCAGTGTGATGAAAACTGAAGGGCTCCATGCTGGCGGTCTCAAGATGACGGCTTGAAGCACGAAACCGCTAAAGATACAACCGAACTATACTCAGCATAGACAATCAAAAATCTAGAAATGGACTTATCTAAAAATTGAAGTAGAACTTCATTACATGCGGTCCTAAAGTCCATAAAAAGACACGTGGCATAGATCAATCAAAATTAAGGTGGGTGTACTAACAATGAATCCTAACAATCTCCCCCTATTTGATTGATGCCATTACCACACTATGATAATAGCAAAACATTGTACTTGGTAAGAACATGTCAGAAATAAATTTCATGAAATTGCATGTCCCAAGTCAATGCACACACTATGCTAGATCATAGATTTCTAATCTATCAAAAACAAAGGAAATGAAGAAAAGATAGAAAAGAAATACATTCAGATGCATATAAGATGATATGATTTTGAGGATCAGAAATGCATGTTTAAACTGAATGTTTAAAACATAATGCACTTAAAAGTATTTTCATGATGAATGTAGTGCATGAGGTTTTAAGAAATACAAGCATTGTTTCACAAACAAGCAGTTTGAATAAACAAAGTTTTGGAAACAGAATGCTATGCAGTCATTCTCATTATAATTCAATCATAAAGGATAGTAACTTACAAAGTATGAATTACAAGAGACATCAACAAGAAAGACTACGAAATGAAATCTTGTCTACTTCATCTGCAACAGAACCCCTTGCAGCAGCAGCATCATCTGCGGTTTGGTTCTGAACGGTTTGAGCGTCTTGAGCAGCTTGTTCTTCTGCAACTTGAGCATCAACAGCAGGGGTGGTTTGATCAACATTTCTAGAACCGGATCCACAGGTGGTTTCAAAAAACAAAGTCAGCTGCACGAAGCCGAACTTCAGTCGGTTCACCAATCTTTAATTCAATTGCAGTGGCTTGCTTGACAAGTTTCCCGGTTCTATGCAGGATAAGTTCTGAAGAATAAAGTGCATGCTGGGCCAGAATGTCAAGTTTCTCAACAACAGATTGAAGTGATGCATCAACGGCTTGAAACTTTAAGTTGCAAAGATCATTGTTGGTTCTGACAAGATCTTGAAGAGCCAGTTGATTTTCCAAAATTAAGTTCAGTCTCTCATCTAGCTGTTGTTGTCTTGACCTATCATCAAATCTCTCAGTCACTCTCTCCCCCTTAATGGCATCAAGATCAGATTGTAAAGTGAGGAGATGAGTGTCAAACCGAGAAGTGGCGGTTTGCTGATGAACTTGAATATTCCCAACCGCATCTATTAAATCAGCGGTTGTAGCATGAAGAGGTAGAATTGGATAGGAAGGAATTGAAGAGGGCGGTTCATCAGAAGGAGTGTAGTCAGGAATGTGCTCATCACTAGAAGTATCACCATCAGAAATTTGGATGGCATCATCAGACTGATGGGATGAAGAAGGCATTTTGGCTTTACCTTTCAAGAGAATGTGTGCCTCTTCTAAAGTTTGACCCATAGAAACCCTAATGGCGGTTTCAAGTTCTATGGGATCAAAAGGAAGGAAAAAACGATAAGGAATAATTTCAGTTTGAGGAGGAGAAGGAGGAGGAGGAGGAGAAGGAAGAGCAACATATCTCATATATTCATCATAGAGAAAGATGGAAGGGGAAGGCACAAGGAATAATCTATAGAGATTGGGAATGCAGAGACAATTAAAGAATAGAAAGAATTGGGAGGCTAGAGTGGGATCCATGAGTACCTGATAGGCAATCTCTCCCATCAATTGTTCTGCAACTGAAAGAATCATCTTCTCAACTGCGGCTTCCATCTCATCCTTGGGAAAAATAGCATAAGGATTAGGGCGGCCAGCCTTCAAGAATCTGTCTTCGGCTTTGGAGGCGACACGAGCATGGGCTCCAGCCCTTCTTTCCCTAGAGGTTTCAGTCTTGAACCGCTTCAAGTAGGAAGCTAGTTCAGCAGCACTTTTCCTTTTCCTAGTCTTCGGTTTAATGAATGAAATCGATGGCGGAGCAGATGGAGAAACTGAAGACTGAGCCATTGGTTGGACCGACCTAGAAACCGAAGGTTGAGCAGATGAAATAACTGGTGAAGGTTGAACCGCTGTAGCATATGGTAAGTCTGGAGATGAAGATGGAGTATGTTCTGGTGAATCAAAATCCAGCTTTCTTTTAAGTGAAGGAGGAGAGACCTCAACCAACATTGGGTCAATACCTGCCTTTTCTCATCTCAGCTCTTTCTCTTAGCTCTTTTGAAAATGCACCTTCAAGTGGTGAATGATCCCTTTTGTAGTCAGCCTCACTAAAGTCTACAGCTCCTGGTGGCCTTGACTGCCAATGTTCCACATAATCACTTTTCTCACCAACTTTCTCTTCTTCTTGGCGGTTGAACCTCAAGAACTTCATCATCTTGCTCAGGTTCACCAAGTGCCTCAGACATATCAGTCTTCTCAGGCAATGTTACAGCCTCAAACTCATCGGTTTGCTCAGGCTGAACCGCAATGGTAGACACATCGGTTTGATCAACAAGAACCGCAGCCTCAGACATTTCGGTCTGCTCAGGCTCGGTTTGAGAGGATGGTTTGAGGTTTGGGAAGGCTTTGAAAATTTCAGCCAACTGTTCTTCAGAGAATTGAACAGAGGGCGGTTTAGAAGTTGAAGGTTTAGGAGGAGAGGAGATATGAAGGAAAAGATGAGGTGAAGGGATGAGTTCAGGAATGGATTTAGCTTTGGCAGCTTTGAGAGAACTGTCATCCATGGCAAAGTTGATGGATTTCTCCACATTTTGATGTACTGGAGAGAGAGGTTTAATTTGAGGTTTGGGAATTGAGGGTTTAGAAGTGATGGGTTTGGAAAGGGTAGGAGAAAGTCTGATGGGGGGAAAAGAGGTTGAAGAAGATGAAGGTTTTGATGACGGTTTGGATAATGGTTTAGGAGGCGGTTTGGATAAGTCTGATTTTGTAATAACAGAAGGGATTTGAGCAGTTCCCTTTCTCTTCCTTGGAGCAGCGGTTTCCTTGGGACGAGCCGCAGGAATAGACCGAACTGCAGGCTCCCCCTCAACCGCAGACTCCCCCTCAGCCTGTACCGCGGTCTGAGCTAACTGACTTAACCCCAGTCGGTTTAAAGTAGCAGTTTGACCTTCATTCCTTAGCATCGTAGCATGGGCCTGATCAGCAATGGCACCAGCATACGGTTTCCCAGATTTGTTGAGCCGAGCCTCAGGAAATAGTCCACGTTCGGCTTCAGGAAGAGGGTCCTCATTCCAAACTGTTTGAGCATACCGCCATCCAAATGCGGTTCTGAAGGCATCAAGTTTTGATAATCCAAAGATAGATTTTTCAATTGGATTCAACCAATAGTCCTTGTTTTCAGCAGAGAACTTGAAAATGTCAGTATCTTGATGCAGAAACTTAGTCAGCAACCTGCAATGAGTTCTGACCTTGGATTTTCCAGCGGCTTTAGCAGCATGGAGGCGGTTTAGAGCATTTATGATCTCCTTCATCACAACCTTGGGCCAGTGCAGTTTCTTCCCTTTAAGAATGGCCACACAGTAAGCATACTGTTGTTCACTTGTAAAGTTGTTGTGGTTTCCATTCTTGCACATGACTCCAGAATCCACCAATTCACATAGATGAGCCATCACCTCTCCAAAGTCCTTTTTGGAGGAATTCTTGGTGGAGAAAGAATTAACTCCAATCAACTCCATTGTAATATTGCTTAGAAGTTCCGGTTTTATCCCATAACTCCAGAGTTCTCAAGACCAGCTAGAACTGCGATCTTGGAAGCGGTTAGGATCACTTCTTTGCCACAGACGGTGGACTTGATAGCATCTTCAAATTTCATATCTCCGGATTCCAGATCCCTTATTGGTTCTCCTCTTACATCTAGTAAGGCAGCCTTTGTGGAGATCCCATTCTCAAAAAATTCGGCGCAGATAATTGTAACAAACTGCGGTTCATCCATAAGAAACAGAGGGAGCAGCTTTGCATCATTCAGCAGTTTGAGGAGCTTCCTTCCAACTGCATCTTGTTTAATTTCATCCTCTAGTATCCTAGAACCGGGAACAAAGTTTGAGGGATCCTGAAAAGTTTTCTAAGTTAGAGATAGCTTAAAGAATGATAGTTTGAATCCTTAAGCAAACCGTGGTTTGATTAAGTCCTACAAACTATAACAAGGAATCCTAACAATGAAAAATGCGGTTCAAGGAGAGTAAGGGTAAAAAATGTAAAAACAAAGAATGAATTAATAGTGAAGACAAAACGAATCAAAGAGGAAAATTTTGAAAAAGAGTTTGAATACATGAAGAACACGAAGAACAGAGTATGAATATGCAAAACAAAATCTTAACCAAAATATGGATAAATTATACCAAAATGATCACAAAGGGCAGATTCTAACAAAGTTCTAAATAAACCAAGACAACTAACAACATATGAACCCAGAATCTGCAAAATTTCGCAAGAACACCAAATGACCCCAAAATCGATTTTGCTCAAAATGAACACAAATCTTAAAACAAAGTAATCAAACAGTATATATAGGTAAATGCGAACACAAATCAACCAAGAAATTGAAGAAAAAGCATAAAATGATTAAAGGAGGATGAACAAGCTTTTAAGCTTCAACAATGGCGGATAGATGAAATATACTGAGTTAGGGTTCAGAAATTCATACCATATCAGGCTTCGATGGTTTGGACGATGTAGAAGAAGAAGCAAGATCAATTGATTTCTTTGGTGCCATTAAAATTTTTTGTTTAAGTAAGAAAATTTTGAGTGAGAATAGAGAGAGAGAGGAGTGCGTACAGAAGAGAGAGAAAGGATTTTTGCTAAAAAGAGTAAGAAGGTAAAAAGATAATTGAAAAATGGTTTGTCTTTTATACTCAATTAACCACTTCGGGTAGTGGAGCGGGCATGACGGCTGAAGGAAACTCAACCGTCAGTGTACCTGTCGATTCGCATTCAATGCGGCAGAGATAATTGCAAAAAGGTCCTTAAAGAATGAAGTGACATAAAGTAGGGACTAGAATGCAATTTCATACCTGAGCGGTTTTGCGTAAACCGACTTACCTTTTCCTCATTATCGGTTTGATAAACCGATATCTTTCAGTAGAGAAAACCGAAACCTTGCTTTGACAATTCGGTTTGGATAAAACTGAAGTTGTTCTTCTTGACTCTTCGGTTTGAGTGGAATCTTTAGCCGAACCATTTTGTTGCGGTTTCGTATATTGAACCGCAAGCTACTTGCATTTTCTTAATAGAGCCAAAATACTTAACAAAAATTATTAGAACAAAAATAAATAGGCATGAATTTATTAAGTAAGTTCCAGCATACCCATTTCTCCTCGTAAATGAAAGAACCTAGAATTTCAAGCGGTTTGGTTAGAATATCTGCAATTTGATCGTCGGTTCCCACCTTTGCTAGAAAAATGTTCTTCTTTTCAACATGATCTTTGAGGAAATGATATCTTATGTCAATGTGCTTGGTTTTTGAGTGTTGTACTGGATTGTTGGAGATTGATATTGCTGCAGTACTATCACAGTAGATAGGGCAGTTCTTCTCAAATACTTCATAGTCTTCCAACTGCTGTTTCATCCAGAGAATTTGAGAGCAACAGCTTCCAGCCACAATATATTCAGCTTCAGCGGTTGAGACTGAAACCGATGCTTGTTTCTTGCTGGACCATGATACAATCCGTGTTCCAAGGAACTGACAAGTACCACTTGTGCTCTTTCTGCTTATCTTACATGCTGCAAAGTCAGCATCTGAATAACTAATAGATCAAATGAAGATTCTTTGGAGTACCAAAGTCCAAGGTTAACAGATCCACATAAATATCTAATAATTCTTTTAACAGCAATAAGATGAGATTCTCTAGGGTCAGCTTGAAATCTAGCACAAACACAAACACTGAACATGATATCTGGCCTACTAGCAGTTAAGTAAAGTAAAGAGCCAATCATACCTCGGTAGAGAGTCTGATCAACTTTCTTACCTCGTTAATCTTGATCCAAACTGCAGGCCTTTTGCATTGGTGTATCAACTGGCTTAGCGGTTTTCAAGCCCAAATTTCTTGATCAAATCTTTGTATATTTTGGCTGGTTGATAAAGATTCCATCATGACATTGCTTGATTTGGAGTCCAAGAAAGAATGTCAACTCTCCCATCATACTCATCTTAAATTTACCTTTCATAAGCTTCTCAAACTTAACACACATAGTCTCATTAGTAGAACCGAAAATAATATCATCAACATATATTTGAACTAATAATGAATGACCTTTGTGTTTAGCAATAAATAGGGTTGTATCAATTTTTACCTCTAGAGAAGCTTTGTTCAATAAGAATTTAGATAGAGTGTCATACCATGCTCTTGGAGCTTGTTTGAGTCCATACAAGGCCTTCTTGAGCTTGAAGACATGATTAGGATATTTGTTGTCTCAAATCCTGGCGGTTGAGCTACATAAACTTCTTCTTGTAGTTCACCATTCAGAAATGCACTCTTCACATCCATTTGATATAACTTGAATTTCTTGAAGGAGGCATAGGCCAGGAACAATCTAATGGCTTCAAGTCTGGCTACAGGGGCAAAGGTTTCATCATAATCATCCTTCTTCTTTCCTATAACCTTGAGCAACCAACCTTGCTTTGTTTCTTGTAATAGTACCATTTTCATCCATCTTATTTCTGTACACCCATTTTGTTCCAATTACAGTGTGATCTCTGGGCCTTGGAACTAGAGTCCAAACTCTGCATCTTTCAAACTGATTAAGCTCTTCTTGCATTGCAGCTACCCAACTTGGATCACTTAGAGCTTCATCTACCTTCTTCGGTTCCATCTGAGATAACAGTGCGGTTGAGAACAAACTGTGGTTATCTCTATGAGTAAGCTTCCTCTTGTCTGAACACCAGAACTGATAGGACCTATAACATTAGTTGTTGGATGGTCTCTATGCTCATTGATTTCTGGAGGGAGGTCTTCATGAACCACTATTTCTTGAAGATTTTCCAGAGAGGCTCTTCTTGATATTCATTGAAATCTTCATTGAAGGTGATGTTTGGAACTGGATCAACGGTTTGAATGGATCAGAAGAGTGCGGTTCTACAGCAACACCTTCGTTTGATTTGGAGCGGCTGGAGAACCTGATGGAGCGGTTTGAGTAGGTTTGTCATTTGCGGTTGCATGATTAGGGTAAGATGTACCTGTCTCAAAACCACTAAAATCATCAGCAACATTTGGAGCCATATGTGGCTCAAGAAGATTATGTTCATCAAATGTAACATGGACTGACTCTACAATTTTTTAAAGATGTCTTATTGAAACAACGAAAAGCTTTGGAGTGTTTTGATAACCAACAAAAATACCTTCATCGGCCTTAGCATCAAATTTACCTCGATGCTCTTTGCCATTGTACAAGATGTAGCACTTGCATCCAAATATCTTGAAGAAGGCAATGTTGGGTGATCTGCCTCTCCACAATTCATAAGGAGTCTTGTTGTGAACTTTGATGATTAGGGAGCGGTTCTGGGTGAAACATGCGGTATTGACAGCTTCGGCCCAGAAGTATTTGGGAAGCTTTGCTTCTGCAATCATGGTCTTCCCGCTTCAATCAAAGTCCTGTTCTTTCTTTCTACAACTCCATTCTGTTGTGGAACCCAGCGGCAGAGAAGTTATGATCAATTCCATGATCATCACAATATTGGGCAACACCATTGTTTGTAAATTCGGTTCCATTATCTGAACGCACGGCAACAATGTCATCCAATTTCTGAGTTTGGAGCTGTCTAAAGAGAGCGGTTACGATGCCATAAGTATCATCTTTAGGGCCATCATTTCCACCCATGTATATCTTGAATAATCATCAATCACCACAAGTGTATAGCGGTTTCCTCCATACTGGCGTTTGGGACAGGTCCAAATAAATCCATGTGCAGCAGTTGCAAACAGCGGTTTCGTTGAAGGTGCGGTTTACTAGGAAATGACTGTTTGGGCTGCTTTCCAAGCTGGCATGCTTTACACTTTTTCATCATGATGGTCAGCCACTTTTTGGGTAGTCCTTTACTAGACCATCCCTGTGCAGTTTTGCTAGATACTTGAAGTTCAAGTGGCTGAGCCGCTTATGCCATAACCAGCTGCTTTCACTTATATTTTTGGCTACAAAACAGAGGTCAGCAATAGAAACAATATTGCTTAAATCTATCATATAAACATCACCTGTTCTGTTGCCAGTCAGTAGAGTGACTCCAGAAGAAGCATCTTTGATATAACAGTTAGTTGATTGAAGATGCAGTTCATTCCTTTGTCACAAAACTGAGATATGGAGAGAAGGTTGTGCTTGAGTCCTCTACTAATGACACATTTTCAATAGTCACCTTTCCTCGTTTGATTGCTCCATATCCTACTGTTTCTCCTTTCTTGTTGTTACCAAACACTACTGGGGGACCTTTCATTTGGATGAAACTGCAGAGTAGTTCGGAATCTCCAGTCATGTGTCGTGAGCATCCACTATCCAAATACCAGAGATCCTTCTTCTTCTTAGCGGTTCCAGCCATAAAACATGAAATCTGAAAAATAAACATGAAAGGTTTTGGTCCCCCTTATTCCTTGGGTCCTAGGGTTAGCAGCTTTTTGGGACCCCACCTGTTTGACCTTAGGATTTTTACGTCCCTTGGCATTGGGTGTGAATCTTAAAAGACAATGACCAGCACTATGACCAAATCAGCACAAATAGCACAATGAATAAATCCAGGTTTTGGTTGCGGTTTTTAAACCCTTTACTGACCTTCAGTTTCTCATGTTTTACTGGGTCAGCGGTTTTAGCTTTAACAAAGATTACCTTCTTGAGCTCAACCTTCCTCTTAGGTGCGGCTTTAGGGAAAATGATAGGATTTCCTTAAACCGACTAGGAGCGGTTTCATCACTCAATACTTCCTTGGTTGCCTCAACCGCTATGGATTTCTCTTCCACTTTGAATCTCTCCCAGTCTGGTTTTTAGGGTACTCAAAGAAATAATTTTGCCTTTTAATTTTTTCTTGTTTTGAGCCCTTTTTACCAGCATGATTAACCTTAGAATTTCTTTGGTTTGTTCAGTAGGTTTCACACCACCTTCGGCACAGAGGCAAGGACATTTACCCATCATCGGTTTTAAACCCCAATCCACTTTTATCCGAAGTAGGAATTTGTGAATTTAGGATTTGTTCCACGGTGACACCAGACTTAGTCCATACATCGGTCACTTTTTGAAGGTCATCCCTTTGTACGGTAAGCTCATGGATTTGGGTGAGAAGTACCTCAGTTCTGTCCTTCAGATAGCGGTTTTCATCCACAATAGTAGATATCCCAGCAATTTGGAGCTTGAGGTTTTCAATTTCCTCCTTGTGGGATTTACATACACGTTGGGATTCTTCAAGTTCCGCAGCCATTAGTTTATATGCCTTTTTAAGTACAGTGTGTTGTTGACATATAATATTTTGCACGTTCTAGTACCTGGTCATCATGACTTTGGTCTCGCTTGAACCTCGGGAGTGTAGTTTGGTGTTGTAGGAGCTTTGCTTGATCTAGCCTCAGGAGTCTTAGGTGAAATTGACTTCATTTGTTGTTTGGCAGTGGAAGGCTTTCGTCAATTTCAATTCTTCAAATCCCATGAGACAGAGATTAGAAGTTTCTTCATCATCACTTTCATCTGAGTCTGAACCCATCCATGTCAGCGGTTGATCTCCTTGGTCAGCTACCATTCCTCTTCTTTTCACGACTTTCTTGTTGAATGGTTTCTTTGCTGGCGCGGCTTCATACGCGGTTTGGGACAACTTGAAGCAAAGTGACCTGGCTGTCTGCAGTTATAACAAACCAAGTCCATCCCTTGTCTTGGGATCTGCAGTTTTGTTGAATCTGGTTGGAGGGACAAACTTTGCTGGGCCTTTGGATGGAAATTGAGATCTATATTTTTCCTGAACTTGGTGTATTTCTCACATACAAAGCAAATTCTTCATCATCCATTTCATCAAAATCAACTTGAGTAGAACTTGAGGATTGTGATCCTACACTCTGAGCATAAGAATTTGAGGAGGAGTGTAGGATTGATGAGACTGCTGATAAGATTGATAAGATTGAGGATATGATTGATGTGATTGAGGATAGGGATTGGTGAGACTGTTGTAATACTCAGAAGGTGCGGTTTGAGGATTGTATCTAGGAACATTTTGGTCAGGAAGAGCGGTTTGCAAGTGAAGGTGAGGAGCGGTTTGATGATGGTCTGGATTGTAGACAGGAGATGAGGTATTGTTGAATGCAGCTAGAGAGATGTCTAAATCTGCTTTCGGTTTTCATGGACCTCTTCAGCTTAATTCAAAAACCTTCAGCATGGCATACAAGTGTCGAAGATCAAGAGCTTCCAAGTCCTTGTTGTCTTCAATGTTAGTAGTTTTGATCAGCCATTTGCTACCAAGAGCTTGCATGAATCTCATGTTCAAATCTGTATTAGAATAGACATGTCCAAGAGAAAAACACACATTAACAATATCAATAAACCTCTCATAGCATTGTCTAAGAGATTCCTTAGGATCTTTAAACATAGTCAAGAGTCTTCTCTGTTGATAGAGGCGGTTCTTCTTGGTATCTGAATCTCCTTCCAGAAAGTCACTATAGCATCCAGGTAGCCTTTGCGGTTTTGCAGTGAAGCACCTTAGAATGAGTCCTCAAGTCAATAGCTGACACTAGCATGGACATAGCTCTTCCATCAAAATCCACATTGATGCGGTCTGCATCAGTCCATTCACTTTCTAACTTCTTAACTTCAGCTTCTTCTCCTGCGGTTCCTCCACGTGGATTAGCTTTCATAGGAACATATGGTCCATCAGTAACCGCGGTCCACAGTCTACGATCACATGAAATCATGTGTTTCATCATCCTATCTTTCCAAAAGATAAAACTATCTTCATCCAGAATCGGTAAGTGATTCGAATTGGATGTTTGCATCATATGGGTGTTTGTGTTTGCCATTGGATCAGCACCCAAGCGGTTAAGCTTGTAAAAAAAGTTTGGTGGATATGCTCTGATACCACTTGTTGGTCCCAGAGGCCAACAAGGGTATAGAACCTCTAGAGGGGGGGGGGTGAATAGCGGTCCGAAACTTTTTCGAAAATACCCTTAAAATCAACTGAGTACTTATCAGTTTGGCCAACTGCTGTTTAAAGCACAAGAACCGAACTGATAAAATGCACAACGGAGTTTGCGGTTTGGCCAAATATGTTAGTTAAAGAGTTGGGAGGTTTGACTCGGGTGAGAAAACACTATGATGCAACAAATAGTTAAACTTAAAGTTTAAAGGAAAACACAATTCATCTTTCAAGTCATATCGTATATGGAACAAGTTCAAGACCACAAACAAGAAAGATAAATATCAAGACAGAAAATAAAGATCCAACACACAAATTGAAGAGGTTCGTTCTTAAATTAACTACGTCCTCTACCTAGATGGTTAGTCTAGGATTTTCTAATAGCTATGAGACTTGTATTAATTTAGAGGAGGTTTTACAAGATGAATCTAAAC
This sequence comes from Campanula takesimana, assembly GCA_026119855.1. Classification (NCBI taxonomy): domain Eukaryota; kingdom Viridiplantae; phylum Streptophyta; class Magnoliopsida; order Asterales; family Campanulaceae; genus Campanula; species Campanula takesimana. The sequence continues at coordinate 249,451 of JAOWBW010001580.1, forward strand.
TCTAAACAATAAGTCTAACCTAAGCTATAATAACAACTGGTGTTTTCGAAGTATATAATCTATGTGATCATATAAATCGGGTGTGTGTGTGAAAAGAAATCAAATGCTCTAAGTATCTAAATGATGGTTGAGCAAATGGAATTCTTTCGGTGTAAAGGCTAAGTATGAACGGTTGTTAGGCTTGAAGCTTTGATGAAGAACTGGGTTTGCAATGGAGATGGTTTGAAGATATGAATATCTGGGTTTAAATCTTCAAAGCAAACTTGAATACTTGGGAATGAATCTCTTGAAGCTCAGCAACCTTCATTGTTGAATAATGGAGGCTATTTATAGGCAGAGCACCCTTGTGACCGTTGGGTAAAGATTTGAATCAAATCTGAAGGGTACAGTGCTGTCGAAATCCCATTGGTTGAGCTGTCATTTTCGTCCTTGGTTTTGTCTTGTAGTTCTAGGTAGTTGTTCCACCACTACCTGACATTTTTCCTTTGTACAGAAAGGACTAACGGTAAACAATTCAAACTGATAGAAAAACCGACATTCCTTGCAGAAACTCCAAGTTAACTTAGAGTTATTTTGACATGACATAACAACATCCTTTTTCGGTAAAAAGGGAATGTTTGTCTAAGGAATAAATGACATATCTTTAATTCTTCAATAACTGCTCTGCGGTTTCACCGAGCATAGGGGCGGTTTGAAGAATGATCTTGATGGGCGGTTTCATCAAACATGCAAACTGCAGTGTGATGAAAACTGAAGGGCTCCATGCTGGCGGTCTCAAGATGACGGCTTGAAGCACGAAACCGCTAAAGATACAACCGAACTATACTCAGCCTAGACAATCCAAAATCTAGAAATGGACTTATCTAAAAATTGAAGTAGAATTTCATTACATGCGGTCCTAAAGTCCATAAAAGACACGTGGCATTGATCAATCAAATTAAGGTGGGTGTACTAACAATGAATCCTAACACCCTTCCTATGCTCATCTGAGAACTTTTGGTTGTCTTTGTTATGCATCCATCCACACACCAAATAAATTTTTCCTCTAGAGCCATTAAGTCATTCATTTGGGATATCCTTTTGCCCAAAAGGGATATAGATTGTATAATCTTGAAACAAAAGAAATCTTTATAAGTAGACATGTGGTGTTTCATGGAACTCTTTTTTCCTTTTCTCCATTCATCCATTTCTTCTTCTTCTAATCCTCCCTCCAATCTTCTTCCTGGACTGACATTGAGCTCCTACTGTTTATCCCATTATACACACTGCTGATCCTGATAATCCTTCTCATACTCACCATACTACTCCAACTTCTTCCAGTCCTGCTTCACAAACACCTAATCATTCTATGTCTGATCCTTCTATACCATCTCCTTTCTTTGATTCTTCTTTCCCTACCCATTCTCATCTATTCCTCATTCTTCTTCTCCTCCTAACTCTTCTCCTATTCAACATATACATCCTGTCCCTCCTCCTTTAAGGACTTCGTCTAGAGTCAAATTCCACCTTCCAAGCTTCAAGATTACATTGTTACTCTTCCCAAACATCACATTGCTAATCATGTTTCCTATCACAATTGTTCTTCTTCTCACATACATTTCATTAACACTATCTCTCATTCTGTGGAACCTAAGACTTTTATTCAAGCTAGTAAAGATGAAAATTGGAAACTTACTATGTCTAAAGAAATTGAGGCTTTGGAATCTAATCATACTTGGGACATTGTTTCTTTACCTCCTGATAAGGTTCCTATTGGATTCAAATGGGTATTCAAAATTAAATATCATGCTAATGGATCCATTGAGAGGTATAAAGCAAGACTTGTGGCAAAGGGCTATACTCAATCTAAAGGTATAGATTATCATGAAACATTCTCCCCTGTTTTCTAAGATTGTCACAATCAGATGTGTTCTAGCTATAGCTCTGCCTCAAAGAATTGGTTTGTTCACAATTAGATGTAAATAATGCTTTCTTACATGGGGATCTTGATGAGGAAGTTTATATGTCCATTCCTCCTGGTTACTCCCATTCTGTTTCATCCAACATGGTCTGCAAACTCAAGAAATCCCTCTATGGCCTTAAACAGCTTCAAGACAATGGTTTGCCAAATTAACAAGTGCTTTGCTAGAACTTGGTTATGTTCAATCCTTTGCTGATTACTCCATGTTTACTAAGAAGACTTCTCAAACATTTCACTGTGCTTTTGATTTATGTTGATGATATTGTCTTAGCTGGTACCTGTCTTGAACCCATTAACCAGCTTAAACTGTTTCTTAGACAACAAGTTCAGTATTAAGGATCTGGGGGATGTCAAATATTATCTTGGTATTGAAGTTATGAGAAATTCAAGTGGGTTCCATCTTAATCAACGGAAATAATGCCCTTGATTTGCTAGAAACTGCAAGGTCTCTCTGATGCTAAAAACCCCTAACTATCCATTGGATCCTGCTATTGTAAGGATCCCGCCCCGCGCGTAAAACGTCGAGTTATAGGGCGAAAGGCCAAACGCGGTTAACATGCCAAAAAATAACGGAGTCGCCACTTTTTGTTATTATTTAACCCAACAAAAAGAAAAGGTTAGAGATTCCATTAGTTCGGAGGTCAGGTTACGCCTTGGGGAAGAGTTTCACGTCACCCAGTCGCCTCGGATAGGACCGAGTCTCCCTAATGTTAGTTAACGAAAGTGCATGTGTGTGTGTGTGTGTGGTTTTCAAAATGGGAGAAACTGATTGTTTTGACAAACTAGTTAATTATTTAACAGAAAAGGTTTATTTGGAAACTTTCTCGTCAGGAAAGTAAGAAATTGAAAAATGCCCTCCCCAGCCAAAGTAGCTATACGGATGGGGAGGGCTCTCTAGGGCATTTTTAGTTTATCAAAAAACAGTCCAGTTTCAGTCAAACAGAGTATCTTTGCTGAAACTGGACTGGAATGTTGATTTCAGTTTATGATTAACAACAAACTTTTGAAAAGTTCATTCCTTGCACTTTGATCATAAAGGAACCCCAAAAACAAAGATTTGGGTGTGATCAAAGGCAATCATTGGAGAAATTTATGAAAAGTTGATGACATGGCATTTAAACCAAATGACAATTTTGGTTGATAAAGATTAAAACTTTACTACCAAAATGGACTTATTATACATGATTAAACTTTTAGGGACACAAATTATATAACACAAAGATCAAATCTTTATGTCCCATACTTGGTGATTTATGGCTAGATCATGGTTGGGGTGATAAGATTGGAACTTTATCCCCAATCATGACTCTTGTGGCCAAATGAAACAAAATCAACATGAAAATGTAACAAACCATGACCATCTTTAGGTTTTACCCCATAATCACACACTAGATGTGAAGGGAACCTTGAATCACTCATGATTTGGATCATTACATATATAATCATAATATATATAGCTTGAAAGGCCAATACTTGTATAATATATAGATACAGTGCTTGAAAATGGACAAGACTTGCAAGAAATGTAAAGTGCTTGAAATGGACAAGACTTTGCAAGAACAAGAAGAAATAATCACAAGATAAACAAGTAATATGAACAAAGATAAAAGAGAGTTTGAGATGAAGAAGAAGATGGGGAGAAGGAGGCTTCACCTATTGTGGTTATGGCCTATCTTCCTCTCTAATCACTCAAATGTGTATATTACTCACTTTCTGCTCTCAAACTGGCAGAGTTTCAACTCACAAAACGTTTTCTCCCCCCTGAAATGATCAGCATGGGGTTCAATTTATAGAGGCTGAGGGTGCCCAACATAGCCGTACGGCTAGGGACCTCATGTGCCCAAACCATCCGTACGACTCGACTTGGCGAGCTTCTGGATTTTTCTAAGTTTAATTCCAGTTCAGTCCTGGAATATCAGGTTTATCCTAGTGAGGTCCTGGCCATTGGTTTATCCCTAAATGGTACCAAGAATTCCTCTAAAGTAGGTCGATTTCAGATTGGGGTACTTACAGAGCCCTCGGTAACGTTGCTTTTGAAGAAAGCGGGGTTGTCGATAAAATAAACATCCCAATCTGATGGGAGGACGGCTTAGCCGTTTTGGTGAGAGATTTCAAGTCTACTCAAACCTATAAGCATCCCATTTTGATGGGGGGACGGCATAGCCGGTTTGGGTGAGAGATTCTAAGGCTACTCAAACCTATAACATCCCATTTATGGGGAGGACGCATAGCCGATTTGGGTGAGAGATTCTAAGGCTACTCAAACCTTAAGATCCCATTTTAATGGGAGGACGGCTTAGCCGATTTTGGTGAGAGATTCTAAGGCTACTCAAACCTATAAGTATCCCATTTTGGTGGGAGGACGGCATAGCCGATTTGGGGTGAGGATTCTAAGGCTACTCAAACCTATAAGCATCCCATTTTGGTGGGAGGACGGCATAGCCGATTTGGGTGAGAGATTCTAAGGCTACTCAAACCTATAAGCATCCCATTTTGATGAGAGGACGGCATAGCCGAGGACGGCATAGCCGATTTGGGTGAGTGATTCTAAGGCTACTCAAACTATAAGCATCCCATTTTGATGGGAGGACGGCATAGCCGATTTGGGTGAGAGATTCTAAGGCTACTCAAACTATAAGAATCCCATTTTGATGGTAGGACGGCTAAGGCTACTCAAACCTATAAGCATCTCCATTTTGATGGGAGGACTGCTTAGCCGATTTGGGTGGAGGGTTTTAAGGCTACTCAAACCTATAGGCCTTAGGTGGATATCCATTCATCCTTTCCTAAAACAGGCATGGCTCAAAGGTCGGGCTTGGTCAACTTGGCCCTATTCGAAGGGGTTGACTAAAGGGGGCTGGCATGGCTCAGAGGCTCAAATGATGGGCATGCTTAGAGGCTGGGCTCGATTGACTATGCTCTATTAGGAGAGAGTCGATTCGAGGATAACTGGCCTTACTTCCAACCGAGGACTTCCGTGACACATGGTCAGTTTGGTCACTTATCTCATGGCGGAGGGTTGACTATACAAATGGGTCAACTCATCTCATGGCGGAGGGTCGACTACAAGGCTGGTCTTACGTCTCTCTGGACTACCGTGACACATTTGGTTAACTTTTCTCATGGCGGGGGTTACTACACAAACTGGCAAATTGGTCAACTTGGCTCTTTGGGAGAGGGTTGACTAAATGATCGGACTTACGGAGGACTGCCGGGACATGGTCAACTTGGCTCTATGGGAGAGGTTGACTAAATGGTCGGACTTTCGAAGGAATGGCTGGGACATGGTCAACTTAGCTCTATGGGAGAGGGTTGACTAAACGGTCGGACTTACGAAGGAATTCCGGACATGGTCAACTTGGCTCTATGGGAGAGGGTTACTAAAAGGTCGAACTTACGAAGGAATGCCGGGACAACAAAACCCAATGGTCTTACGTCATGCTGGACGGCCAGGACGAATTTTATGGAATCTAATGGTCTTACGTCACGCCGGACGGCCCAAAGGACACTCATAACCTAATGGTCTTATGTCACACGGACGACCAAGGGCGATTTTCACGAAATCTAATGGTCTTACGTCATACAAGACGGCCAAAGGACAACTCATAACCTAATGGTCTTATGTCACACCGGACGGCCAGGGCGAGTTTCACGAAATCTAATGGTCTTACGTCACGCCGGACGACCAAAGGACATAATCTCACCGAACCTAATGGTCTTACGTCACGCCGGACGGCCAAGGACAAGT